>CM076569.1:137095533-137286601 GCA_034641835.2 Pinus albicaulis | reverse complement strand
ATAATTTATTTAAAGGGGGAAATTAAGATGGCCTAGATCAATCTTAACTCTGGAGCATTTGCTTTTTGTTTTTAATAAGTTAAATTGAATCTAGGTAATAAAATAAAATAACAATAAACTATAAAAACAACCCATGGTATTGCCCCATGGTATTCATGTGGAATATAGTTTATTTAAAGGGGGAAATTAAGATGGCTTCAGATCAATATTAACTCGATCTATCAAGAGCTAAGGGATCAAATGTCTTGATATGCAACCTCTTTAGAGTGAAAATATCTAAAAAAATAACTATTTAATAAAATTATTTTTAATTGTTTATAACTATTATTCTTTAAAATTTTCTTAATAAAATGTATCTAAATTTCTATACATCTAAATATACATAGTTTTTTACTTTATAATCATAAACTAATTTCACATTATATGATGTCAAACTTGCTCAACTTTTTATTCTGAAATTTTTAAACAAAGTTTTTTCACTACATAATTTTAGCTTTATAAATGTTTTTTATTTTTCAATTCCAAACAAAACTTACTAAAGAAAACTCATCAATCCTTATTAGATTAGTTTTAAAAAATTGACATGTAATCAACAATAGAGTAGGTTGAGACAACCCTAAATATTTTTGTACATGTTTTATCATAACATTTCCTCCATCCAATATATATTGTACGTATTCGTAAGAGGGAGTCTATTCTAGTTTATAACCTTATCCACATTCAGAAAATGTAGCTAGGGATTTCAATAGTTATTATTTTATAACTCGATCCACAATCAAAGGAAATGGCTAGATGTCACAAGTTATCATTCACATAGTGATTTATTGTTCTAGTCAATGATCCTAATAGATGGCATGGGAAGTAAAGATACTAAAAATTCAAAATAGATATTGAAGTTCTAAGTCAAATGATCATATTAGATGCATGTAGGCTGTAGACACTTAAAAATTTAAAATAGATATTTGTTATGACATCCATATTGTCTACAAACCATCCAAATTTCCCACATTATATGATGTCAAACTTACTCAACTTTTATTCGAAATCCTTAAACAAAGTTTTTCACTACATAGTTTTATCTTTATAATTCTTATTTTTCAATTCCAAACAAAACTTACAAAAGAAAAACTCCACTCAAATTCTTATCGTTGCATTAACCAAATCGTACACTATGTGATTAACAATAGTAATTTGAGAGATAACCTCAAGGGTTTTTTATACATGTTTTATCACAACATTTCCCTAATCAATATATATTGTAGAGTATTATGAAGAGGAGAGTATGTATTCTAGTTTATAACTCGATCCACAATCAAAGAAAATAATAAAGATTTATGTTATTAGTTTGTAACCTAATCCATTACCAAAGAAAATGGCTAGCGATGTCACAAGTTATCATTCAAACAAGTGATTTATTGAAGTTCCTAGCCGAATGGATCCTATTAGATGCATGGTGGTCGCAGACACTAAAAGATTCAAAAATAGATATTGAATTTAGTTGAATGGATCATATTAGGATGCATAGGCGATTAATACTAAAAAATTTAAAATATATATATCTATTATGATATCAATATTGTCTACAAAACATCCAAATTTCTATCTTATACAAAAATTTCTAACAATAACTTACCAATTTACTCTCCAATATTTTAAACTCCCCACCATGTTAGGGAGATCACCGCGTAAATCAAATGTTCCTCCTGCCTTTAAAGGGTTCATAAACAAAACAGACACAGAAAGTCAATATTGTGGTATAATAATCCCATTTTTAAATCATTGTGACAAAACATCACATTAGCTCTCACAAAGTATATCTAATGCTATAAGGATCTAGAGAGGTATTCATTTGGCCAAATTGAAACTGCATGAAGATGTTTAATTTTCAATGAAGCAGTCTTCAAAAGTTACTAGCTTTATTTTTTAATTACATAAATGTATTGAAAACCAACCGATAGTATTTACTTCACATTTTATTTGGACGTGTTATGTTTCATATTTATTGTTATAAGTTGAGCATCAAATTATTATGTAACGAATAAGCGCTAGTTTTTAAATTATTTTCTTAGCCATAGCTTATCACTTAGTACATGATTTCAATCAAGAAGAGGCTTTAGAGTTTAAGAACTATATCTTAGATTCTACACGTGATTCTATTAAAATTTATGAAACAAATTCATTTTTTACAACTTGTGTATGTTTAAATATGATTTTGAAGATATCATGGTTTTAGACACTTGATTAGTATTGTGGAAGAACTTGATTATATCATTAAGGACTATGAGGTTCATGTATAGCTGTACGTTTATAACATATTTTCATATCCTTTGTATAACCTATCAGATATATTGGCCGAACATATTTCCCCGACACGTTGAAGGAAAAGGTGAGTAGCCGTATTTAATACTGTATTACTTATAAATATATTTCTATATCCTTCGTATAAGCTATTGTATCTACAATTATAACACATTTCCCTAGTGTTACCTATATGGTGACCGAGTGATGATGGATTCTTTTTTAGACACTTTTATGATCCGTATTCCGTGGCCACCCACCTCGTTCCATTTGACCCTCAACACACTCCTTCGGGCGCCACTTTTCCAAAGACAACTTACTATTTATACAGGCTTTGGTCCGTACACCCGAGCCGCTTTGGGGCATTAATAACTGTGGATATTGGTGGCCACCCATCGAGTCCATTTGAACCCCCACCATCGCTATTTCAACTTGCAAGTTTCGGCACAATCATTTTTGCGCTTTTCGGTCTAACTTCCTGAGCCGTTTTGGAGGCCCTAAACGACGCTTTGGGAAAACGGAGAGATAACACCTGGCCCATGGACCGATGTTGCTTGAATGTCTGTAAATGAGTCCCTGATAGATTCTTCTAACGAGCTATTGAGCGCTACAACGAGATCGCATGCTAAAGTTACACCCCCTAGTTAAACCACCAATTTACCCAAACGGCCCATGCTTTTGGCGTTTATCTCCTACTGCCAGTAGGCTTTGGACGTTCGGATTACATGATGAGCCAACAACAGTCTTCGAGCCCTTCTGGCTGAAGATGCTCGTGGGCCGGGAGCCAACATCTTCTTCTTGTAGATAAGCGCGCCTGCGTTCCTAAATGCCTCGCCACATCTCCATTATGTGTCTGTATTATAACACAGCTCAAGGGCCGGTAGCCGCCACATCTCTTCTCGTGATACGCGCGCACTCCTAGCTCATCTATTTCCATTATGTCCGTAATAGGCCCTCGCGAGCCTCAATGTGTCACGCCCGCAGGTTCCGTAGCTCGACACATCTCTCTTCTCGCAGATATACTAGCCGCCTAGCTTGTTTCCATTATGTTTGTAAGCTATTGCGCCTATTCTTTTATTAATAAAATGAAGCATTATTTATGTCGCATCTCCGTATCTATGGTTATATCTCGTATCCCGCGCGCGTTCCCGTATAACCGCATCACTTTATTAAAGATTGTGGAAGATCTTGGAGTATATCATTAAGGATTGTATACTTATGTAGCGCTGTATCATTATGAAATATTTTTTATATCATTTGAATAAGTTACTGTATATACGCTTATACTATGATATATGGATACACATTCTGTTGCTACTTTCATATTGTGATTATTGTCCAATTGTTGATATTTAGAGAAATATAATTAAATGATTTATTATTTTAACATCAAAGTTATTGATGACCTTTTATCTGTGATGACTTCTTACGTTGAGATTCAATTTGCATTACGAAGATGACAGATTGCTTCACAGAAAACCCTTTTCTCAGTCGATATATGTAGTTTGTGATGTGAATACTGACTATTTATATTGTCCTCATTATTATAAGATTCAACATAGCATTTTTTATAAGTATATATACAAGTTATACATATTATATAGTAAGAAATGTTCTTTAACAATTACAATTACTTAAAAGGAGATAAAAAATGACCCCAATACACCCCCTCTAGATATACAAATGCCCCATGGTATTCTTCTCATTTTGTAACACATGGAAATTCCAATACCAAAACTCTTTCAGCGTTGTTGCTCACATTATATGAAAGTTTATCTTGATAAGGTTTCCCTACATATATTAGCCCAACATGCAAGTTCATCATTTTCATAAGAATCAATTTTTTAATGCCTCCATAATCCTTGCTTAATGTTTTGTAGATTATTGTCTTTATTGACATCAACCAATTTGATGTAGTTCTTTTTCCAAAAACACTTGTCAATAATTTCATTAGCACTTATGCCATATTGAGATTGATATTATTGAGATTGATATTTCACCTTCTAGGTTGATGTCATATTTTTGATACTAACTCATTTACCTTCACCTCTTTGGAATTTCTAATGCCCAATAATTGAACTATATTTTAGATATTTGTGCTTAAAATATATTTAAGAGTTATAATTATAAAAACAATATCTTAAAAATTAATGTAGAAATCTATCAGAAAGTAGTATTTTTTAATGATATAACTAGTAAATCTATTATCCTTCTTATTTTTTTAATGATTCAGTTAATATTAACATTTGTATGTTGTCATGAGGAGATTTTTTTATTTTATTTTTTCATGCCAATTACCTTTATAACTCTATGAGGTCTCAATATTGCCTTTTTTTTTTTTTTAATAAATGAAACTCAATTATATACTTCAAAAGTGATTAGTAAGAGAATTTTATGATTATAATTTTTTTGTCCAAGCGACAATGTGAATGCTTATTTAACTAAAGTTGGCTCCCATGTTCAATACCTCCTCATGGGGTTTGAAGATAATAAAGATGGAAATTGAATGACATCTAAAACAAGACTATACGTCAAAAAAATCAGTTCTATATATTATAGTAGTTATTGTTTGAGTAATATTTCAATTTGACATTCAATTCTCTTATTAATAAAGTTGTTTTATTTAGTAGGGAGTACAATAATTTTGTAATCAAATAATAGGATAAAACATATTCACAATATAATTTATTTGAATGAATAGATGTGTGTAATATATTTTAATAAGAAACTACATTTGTAATTATAAAATACAAACTATAACTTAAATTTGTGAAATTACTTTTAGATTTTTTTTTTCTTGTGTATATATAGAGAAAGACTAAACCAAGAGTTAAGAAAATAAACCATAACATGAATAACAATATCTTCAAAAATGTCTCCATATTAAATGATTTCACTTTCTTGTATACTAAGACTTGTCTCTTCCATACAATTTCTCACAAGCATGTAATTGACGTCAGATATGTAGATGAACTGAGTAAACTCTATTTCGCACAAAAAATCTTTATTCACATCTATGCTAGATATATTGTACTTGAATGTATTTAAAATATCTTATTTTAGTTACATTCTACTTCATGTTTGTTTTGGAGATTATTAATCACCAAAGGATTTTCACCCCAATTTCTATTTCACATCTATAAATAAATTTTTTATATATGTGAATAAATTATGTTTGTTTACATATATGTTTTTATCTACAATTTCCTATTTCAATATCTATTACAAAATTTTCTAGTTGATAACTCTTTAGACCAATATCTTTGAAACTTCCCCCATGACCTCGCTTCCATGGAAAATTTTCCTTTCATTCATTCACGATGGCTCCCCTTCCGCAACAAATTATTTATTATGTTCGCTTATATGTTTTTCATCTACAATTGCCTATTTCTAATATCTATAACAAAATTTGTCGTTGATAACTCTTATAATCAATTTTTCTTTGAACCTCAACGACCTCGCTTCTATGTAAGCAAAATTTTCGGCAAATAACTGTTTCTTCGATACTCTTCCTGCTATTTCTCACGCATTTCTTTTGCAACATATGGTGCAATTGCTAGTTATAATTAAATTAAAATCATACTTCATCTTCGATTTATACTTACGACTATAATTCATCTTCAATTACCTAGCATATTTAATTTATTATATTCAATTTGAAATTTAATAACTTAAATTAAATAAATAAACATAAATATATATGTTCTTGATTTATATAGGTAAAAATTAAAATTATATTTTTTATTTGTAATAATTAAACCTCATAGGTAAGGATAACTTAATCAAAGCCTTTATCATGGTAGCCGCTACATCAACAGTATCGAGCGAGGGAAGATCCCTAACTTGCTAAACTTCCATGTTACACTAAACCTTATAACATAACATTTTATATTATAAATAATATTATACATTTTTACTTCATTGTTTTGGAAGTATAAATTATAATTAAACTCGAAGCAATTGCCGAACCCTAACCCCTCAAACCCTAACCTTACCTTAACCCGAGTTCGAAAAATTAGGGTTTACAAAACCCTTTCACCCTTTACAAATTCTTTTAATTGATGAGACTAGCCGGTAGCAGCAGGAGGAAGAGTTGACCACCTTGGAGGAAAATATGCCGGCAGGCCATGGAGTGCGAGCTCGGACGAGGGACCTCGCCAGGCCCTTCAGGAAGAAGGGATATGCCCCTTCTAGCACATATCTGATGACATACAAGATAGGGCAGTACGTGGATATTAAGGTTAATGTCTGATCTACAAGGCATGTTCAAGGAAGTCTTCCACCATGGCCGCACCGGTGTTGTTTGGAACGTTACTGCTGGCAATCGGTGTCGAAATGAACAAAGAGGTTCTACATTTTATTTTATATTCTCCTTACATTCGATCCATTTCGGAATTGGGTTTTAGGTTTCCCTGCAAATGAGTTCTGAGTATGGTGTTTGAATCTAATGGAAGTGGATCCTGTTGTAGTTATTTTTTATAACGGTGTTTGTTACTGCTCTGCGTCCTTTCTATTTTTCATGTATTTTTCCAAAGTAATATATAGTATTTTAGGTTGGGTTTTGCAGTTTGATAAATGACGAAAAATGTGCGATTCTTTTATCGTTTCAAGTTAAATCTGTTGTTTTATTTGATTATGACAAAACAGATCTGCATTAGTTGCATTAAGTTGCGCTCCTTATTAGTCAAGTAAAGTGAAAATCGCGTTAAACATGGCAATATTTTCTTCTCTTATAAGCGAGTTGTAATCGCAATAGTAAAATCCATTTTTAAGCACCATGAAAAAGTCATTTCTGACTTCAGGTTTAGTGTTAGATTTATAAGCTGGCGTCCTCATGAATCTGCAGTTATTTTTCGTTTACTTTTTTGTTGGGGAGCATCACTCGTAAAAGTTATTCTATGATCACGCATTTTAGCTTTAGATACATGCTCTGGAACGTGTATCCTGTTATGAATCTGAGATATAGTTCTAGTCTGCCTAATATCTGCTTTTGATGTTACTATGGCAATCACTGTGCCGTCTATCCAGCAGACTGCTTAAGAGTCCCAGGTACTATGTGTCCAGCAGAGACTGCTTTAAGAGTCCAGGTACTGTGTATCCAGTGAGACTGCTGGAGAGTCCCAGGTACTAGTGTATCCAGTAGACTGATTAAGAGTCCCTTGGCTTAGTTTGCCTTCATATTTTTTATCCTTGTCGGGCATTTCTGGCATCGTCTGGCTGGCACTTTTCAGGTGTAAGCACGTTTAAATTCTTCCTAGATTTTTTCCTGATTAATTTTCTTTTGGCACCCTTGACTCTTGACTGGAGCTTTATTGGAAACCCAAACTGTTTTCACAGTCAAGGTCAATGGTTTGCATGATTGGAGGTAGCTGGAAGGTAGGCTCTCGTTCTCACCACCCAGGTTCAAATCCCCAATGAGACAATTATCCCACAGAGTGAGGCTACAAGGGGAGGTGTTTGGAACTGCTGTGGGTGTATTTGGACATTTTGGAATTTTTACAGGTTGTAGTTACCTGTTAGAGCTGGCTTGTGGGCCATTGTTTTATTTGACGTTTTGGCCCTTGCTAAGTCATAAGTTACCAGGTTGGTATAAAATTATGTATGCCATTGTTACTAGTTGAGTGTTTATATGATATGCTTCAAAACGCCTTCGAATTGGTTTTTCTATTCCCACTAAACTGAGCCATGGGTGCTAGAGGTATTCTAATGTTAATTATAATGTTTGTCTGCATTATCTGAGGGTGAAGAGGCCATTTCTAATGATTCTAGTGAGATTTATAATTTTTTCCTGTCATACTTAACACATACAAATTATATAGAGTTTCTTCGTATTTTTTGGCTATAATCATGGTTCATGTTCAGGTTGTGTTTGGTTTGACAATGATTAGGTTTTGATTTGAGTTTGAGTTGTTTATTGACGAGGTTTGCCATGTGAAGAGCAGTACAACAGTAAGGAATAAAATATCAATAAACAAAAATGTTATCATAAGCATTGAAACTGCAAGGATAGATGACAAACTTGAGTCAGACATGAAGATGGACTTGGTCAATGACCATGATGGCTGATAAGGTTCATCAAACCCCAATTTTTTTTAGGTTTGCCAAATTTTGAACTCCTCAAGATTGAAGTTTGGTTAAGCTTGTGACATAGCTTTTGGGATGATTTTGGATAATTATCTACTTGCTTCCTTTGGTTCAAGTCCTCTTAAGCTTCATTCACTACTGGGATAAAAGTTGGGATAAAGTTTCAGTAGTCGAGATTAGATCTTTTTTGCTTTTATGGTTTTGAATGATTGAGAGTCAGTAGTTCTTGATTATGTTTTTTCTGTCTTGGAGTGATTGAAAAGAACTGAACAGCTTATCTTTTCCACTAGAGTATATGCGACACCGCAATGGATGGTTGTATGCTTATTGTCCAAAGTTCAAACTAACATGTCAAGGTCAATGACCATGTTCAATGAGGTTCATCAAACCTCATTTTTTTAGGTTTGCTCAATTTGAACCTCAAGATTGTTTAGAACCTTGTGACAGCTTTTTGGGACGATTTTCGATAATTATTAATTGCTTCCTTTTTGTTCAAGTCCTACTTCAGCTTATGTACTACTGATAAAAGTTGGGATAAAAGTTTCAGTAGTTGATTAAAGATCTTCTTGATTTTATGGCTTTCGAATGATTGAGAGTCAGTAGTTATTGATTATTGTTTTCTTGTCTTGGGAGGGATTGCAAAAGAACTGGACAGCTTTTATTACCACTAGAGTATTTGTGATACTGCAATTATGCTTATTGTCCAAACTAACATGTCAATTGCAATGCTAGTATCCTTTTCAAAACTTTTTTTGATATAATTATTTTTTGTTGTGTTTCTGGAAATTGTCTTTTCAGACGCTGATTGTTTCAAGATACTTCTTTTTTCATGAACTTCCTCGTTCAATCTGTCTCATTTTCAGTTTCTTGTACTGGAATCTTGAATCGATTTTTTGAATAGAAAAGACTATTAACCTAAGTTACTGGAAACGGCCAGATAATTTGCCTGTAACACTGTTCCCATTTCTGGGATGTACAGGTATAATCCGTGCACGATTTGCCTGGAAACAGCAAAACATGTTTGAACCATATCAACAATTTCCAAAATTCTGGATCCAGTTTTGGAAATGGTTTTGAAGGGTGTAATTTCCATTTTTGAAATGGGCTCACCCATGAAAATGTGAAACCTTGAAACAGAGCGCCTTTTTTCTTACTAGAGAAATCTAGAAAGGTTTGGTTTTGATGACCTTGGACTTCTTTAACTCATGTAACCCCACCCATCCGATTCATTCTGTTTGTTTGAGATGGTAGGGTTCTGGCAGCTGCATGTGAGATGTGAGTTGGAGGGTAACACTGTTGGAGAGGCCACCTGTGACCTGTTGCTGTTTGTAGTTGGAGGAGGCCTAGGCATACCTGACAGTCATATAAAAGAGCCAAAGTATTATAATAACTAAGGAACTAAGCGAATACAACTATCTGTTATAATAACTAAGGAACTAAGCTACTATAATAACCATCACGGATAAAATTAAAATAAAGGAGTCGATAATCATATTTTTTGCAGGTGTTATTTAGGATATGTATATATTAAACATAAAATTATAATTTTTTTAACAATTTATTTAAATTTACTTTGTTAGAGTAAAGTGTAATCCAGCCTTCTAGGATAGTAATTGAAAGAAGAAATATTTTGACTGTGTGTATCTTTATTTTTTAATTTCTTAATTATTGATTTAATGTTTTGGTTGCTCTCTTAATTTAATTATATGTTTATGTTGTTATTACCTTCATTATAATTTTATATTGGAAGGCTGTGCAATCTATCATTGATTAGCAAGGTTTTGCATCATGAATTACTGTTACTGTCTTAATTATTTAAGCCTTAAGGAAGTACGTTCATTGCATAAGGAAATGTGCTTATCCTCTTATTTTTATAATAGTTCACCCACTTCATACTTGAAGTTAAAATTGTATATAGTGGTGAAATGAGAAAAACAATTGGCTAAATTAACAATGTTCATGGAATTGATGATGATGATGATCATGTATTGTATTATATTTTTAGATATCCTTGCTGTACCATATCCATGTTCTTAAAAATTTGCTATCCATTTCAAACCCTCTATCCATATCTGTTCTCGTATCTGTTTCAGTGCAACTTAGCTATTATGGTATCATGTCTTTTTTAGTTTGCGTAAGGACTGGTGTACTAGCCATGGCTGTATCAAAACAGATACCATTAGATAATTGCTGATGCACTATCTTTTTTATATCGTTGGTGTTTTCCTCTAATTAGTTGGTATAATTCTAACTATTTTAATTTTGATAAGTAAGGTATATTCTGAAATTGGGTCTGAGATTTTCTGTATGACTTCACTACAGTGATAGAGCATGAACCCTGGTTTGCACATCCATGTTAGAATATATCTATTTTTTATCATCCCAGTGGCACCTCCTTTTAGTCTTTCGATCCATCTGTGTAACTAGTATGCTTGGTGATGTTGCATTCTAGAATGTGATTAAATGAACTGTTAAGATTGATAATCCATGCCTGTTTTCATTTTGGTGCACTTGTTTATTCATTTGTTAGAACTGTTGATCATATGGGTACTGCAAAAATTGGTGGAAATGTGTAATTGATGGAGTTTTTTTTTGTCTTGCATCATTCTATGCTGAAATTCTGCTTGATGATCAGGTTCGTAATAAGATAATCAAGAAGAGAATCCATGTACGAATTGAGCATGCAACCGTTCAGGGTGTGCGGAGGATGCTATTAAGAAGAAAAACAATGACCAATTGAAGGTAGAGGCCGTGTGCTACGGGTGAGATTATTAGCACCAAGAGGCAGCCTGGAGGGCCTGCGCGGATTTAGAGTGGAGGGGGCTGTTTTGGAGACAGTCACACCCATTCCATATGATGTTGTTAATGATTTAAAGGGCCAGATACTAAGGTTTTAAGGAAAGTAACAGAGTTTGGTTCTGTCATGGAAATGACTATCTTTTTTTATGAGATTTTTTTCACCTGAACGGATTTAATTTTTCCAATGAGCACAACTATTTAAGCATGGATTCTTACATATTTATTGTTTATTGCTGTTTTTGATTGATATTGGTTAGTGCTCAAATGACAAATTTTAATTTCACAGACAGTAACTAAAAAAGAAGGTGTTTTATGTAATTTTCTGAAGTATTGTGACTTACGCCAAGTTTAATAGAGTATGATTAAAAGGAAAAGTATTGTGTTCATATTTAATGGTTTGGTCTGTGTAATATGCACGTCTCCTACTACACAATTTATAATCCTTATTTAAGTTTATTTCTAGTTAGCTATATCTGTATTGTTCTTATCATTTTTAGCACTGTTTGTAATGAATTGTTACCATGAAAATTTAAGTTTTGCTCTAAATTTCCAATTCTGTTTATCTATTAAGTAGTTTGGCAATTCCTTTGATTTTGATGAATTTTAGTGCCATATTTTTTATAGGGGTACAATGTGACCTTTATTTGGTGTCTTCTCTGGCATATATTGGAATTTTTTCTAAGTTTGTACTCTTCCTTGAGCAATATTTTGATTCTTTAAATGTATGTAATAGATCTTTTGTTACTTTTAGTCATAAATAACAATTGCTGAATCATTTGGCTTTAATGTTTCTAGTACTAAACTCTGCTTCTTTATATTTGGCAATAAAACCTCTCAGGTTCAAGTTACAAGTGGCTGAAAAATTTGAAGTTTGAACTGAGGGATTGTTTGCCCAAAATTTAAACAGATTTGGTATGATTACTAAATAGAAAATAACAAACGATACCTTGAAAATTTAAGTTTTGTTTCAAATTTCAATTGTTTACCTATTAAAATAAAGTTTGTAAGACACCCTTTTGATTTTGATGAATTTTAGTGCACACTTTTTATAGGTACAATCTGACCTTTATTTGGTGTCTTCTCTGGCATATATTGGAATTTTTCTAAGTTTACACCTTGAGCAATATTTTGATTCTTTAAATGTATGTAATAGATCTCTTTGTTACTTTTAATGTAAGTGCAAATAACAGCTGGTTGAATCATTTGGCTTTAATGTTTTGTACTAAATTCTGCTTCTTTATATTTGCAATAAACCTCTCAGGTTCAAGTTACAAGTGGCTGAAAAAATTGAAGTTTGAAGTGAGGGATTGCTTGCCCAAAATTTAAATGATTTGGTAAGATTACGAAATAGAAAATAAAATATAAAATAATCTAAAGATTATTTATAAATTTGGCAACGTCTTAGGATTTTTATCAATACTCAGATTATGTACATTTGATCTATTGCTTAGGTTGAAAGCAGGATTATTCGATAGTGTTTCATTGAAGACTGACTATTTCCTTGTTTTATCAGAAGAGATGCAGAATAGTGGCCGAAATTTCATAACAGGTTGTATAATTATTTCACAAAACCCTTCTGAGTCATGTGTTCTAACTGCTGCTGTGATAGCAAATTCATTTGATATACTTGTGTTATAGGGTTTGTGTTGATAAATTTGTGTTTTATTTATTTTTATTTTGTTGTAATATGCCAGGAAGGCTTGCTATGGTATATTACTTGATATTGAAGGAATGGATTGTTGGGTGACTATGTTCTGCGAAAGATCAATTGTTTCTTTTTATCCTGATGAGATTCATTAATTACCTTAATGATCTGTTATTTTCGTGAAGAGTTCCATACCATTTATTCTCCCTCTTGTGCTTAATGTTGTTCTAATCTGCTGCTTTGAATAGTGACTATTGTGGTATTTTAATGGCGTGAAAATAGTGTTTAAGCCAGGATGCTAAAGGCTAGAGTGAACTAGGGCTGTGAATTGCAAGTACAGGGTCTTAGTGGGGGATGTGTGTATGCTGTCTCTGCCAGGGCTGTGGCTTGTTAATTACGTAAAACGAGGGCTGTGATCGGAAAGCAAAAGGTCTGGGGTGGTGGGGATGTGTGCATACTTCTACTGTCTCTGCTTGGGCAGCTGTATGCAATTAGAGTGAACGAGGCTGTGAATCGCAAGTAAATCTGCTGAACGCTGCTGCTGCTTTGAATAGTAAGTGACTATTGTGTGAGATAGATGGTTTCTATGAAAAAGAGTGTTTAAGCCTGGTATGCTAATCAGAGGAACTGGGGCTGGTGAATTGCAAGTACAAGGTCTTGTGGTGTGATGTGTGTATGGTGTCTCTAAACTCCCACTCCAACATGTGATAGTCCTGTAACCCATTTGATGGAACTCTAGAGCTTAAAAATATTATAAAAGAAATTTCAACATTACATATAAATAAATATGTCACAGTTTTCATATCTCTAGATGAATCCAATTGGCATATTACAGCCCTTCGTCAGATTCTCCTTTCATTCCTATCACAAGATATTGTAGTTATAAATCATATTTATGATCTTAAATGGGTGACTATCTCTATCTTGATTGTATGTTTATACATATATAACTTAGAGATTGCCTAATGGAAAAATTAGAATCTTTTTATTTTTTCAGTTGATATATTTTATGTGTTATAAGGGTTTGTGTGATAAATTTGGGTTTCTATTTTTTATTTTTTATCTTCTTGTAATATGCCATAGTCACCCTGCTATGGTACATTACTTGATCTTGAAGGAAGGGATGTTGGGGGTTTATGTTTCATCAAAGATCAATTGTTTCCTTTTAACCTGATGAGATTCAATAATGTCACTCTCAATGACCATTATTTTCACAAGAGTCTCCATAAATTAGCCTATTCTCCTTCTGTGCTTGCTTTGTCCAACTGCCACTTTGAATAGTAAGTGACTATTATGGCATAATGGTTTGCTATGAAATAGTGTATAGCCATATGCTGAAGGCAGTGAACTAGGGCTGGACCAGGCACAGGGTCTTGTGGTGGATGGGGTGCTGTCTCTGCAAGGGCTGTGGTTTGTTAATTACGATGAACGAGGGCCGTAACTGAAAGCAAAAGGTCTTGGGTTTTGAGTTACGTGCATACGGCTACTGTCTCTGCTTGGGCAGCTGTATGCTTATTAGAGTGAATGAGGGCTGTGAATTAAAGTAAATCTGCTATTCGACTCTGCTTTGAATAGTAAGTGACTATTGTGTGTATGATGGTTACAGAAAAGAGTATTTAAGCTGGTATGCCACTGAGTGAACTAGGGCCATGAATTGCAAGTAAAGGTCTTGTGGTGTGATGTAAAAGGTGTCTCTGCTAGGGATGTGGTTTGTTACGGTGAACGAGGCTGGGGAATTGGAAAAGGTCTTGGGGTGCATATGTGCATACTGTTCTGATTGGGCAGCAGTATACTTATTAGAGGAACGAGGGCTGTGACGCAAGCAAAGGTCTCGGTATGTGATACGTGCATGCTGTCTCTGCCTGGGCAGGTGTACTATGTTAATAATGGTTTTTACCCTGTTACCGCCTGTTGAAGGTGGGGAAGTGTCGAGGATTTTGGAAAATATGTTAATAGTTTTATTTATTGAACCTGCTATTCGCCAATTATGAGTTGGGCACTTTAACCATTCAGCTATGGATGTATTACTTTTTGTTATTATTATTTTAAAATTGTCTTCATAGATCTATCCGGTAACTTCTTTTGCTGTTACTCTCAATCGAGTGAGATAACACCTATCCTTTATTTTCATTATACGATATTGCAATTAGAAATGATGTCTGATTATAAAGTACCTCTTCGGTGCTACTAGCATGGTTGTATTTATATATGATCCATGGAACACAAATCATTGTTATAACTTGATTATCAGTACAAGTTGCAACCTCATTCCATGTCTTCTATATTGTTCAGGAGTTTGTCAATTTCTCGCTGTCAATTGTTTTTCCTATTTTCAAAATTCTAGAACCATGTGCATGGATTCTGGGGTTTTTATATTTTACTTTTATTTTTAAAAGTTTAATTTATTCGTCATAGGACCTGATCTCGGCATTAATCTTTCAGTGAATTGCCATAGTTGATATAACATGTATATGACCTTTTTAAACTATGTTGTCAACTCCACCTTGCAACATGTGATCGAGAAGGCAGCATAGTCCTGCAACTCATTTCATCAAATAATTAGCATCACAATGTGAAATTTCAGCACATGACACCTCTAACATGCTCATACTCTTTGCTATCTTCTAGCGCTTAACATATTATAAATTTCAACACGACACAAATAACGCTCTGTTGCTATCTTCAGAGATTAACTTAATTGGCATATTACACCCTTCTTCGTCAGATTCTCCTCTTATTCCTATCACAAGACAGTTATAAATCACATTTATGATCTTACATGGGTGACTATCTCTACATTGATTGTATGTTTATACATACATAACCTGCAGAAATCGTCTAATGGAAAAAATTAAAATTTGTTTTTTAACTTACAGAATCCATATGTTTTTATTCATTCAAATTTCTGAGATTCAGATGTTGCATGATGCACTTCGCAATTTACCCTTTTAAAATTGGAACACAGATAGTATCTACTAGATCCTCATAGACTGGAAAGGAGATTCAAATTTGAGATTCACATGTTGCAGGATGTACCGATTTAATTACTCCTTTCAAAATTGGAACACAGATGGCATCTACTAGAACTCTATAGACTATGAGGAAATAACATTCTAATATCTTCTAGATACAGTCTGTTCTCCCAAAGGCTCTTATCAGAAATAGGTTGTCCCCAGGCAAAATTGAAAATATTATAGAGTACATGAAAGCCTTATTGCAACTTGATGAAAATCATCTGGGCAAAATTACAATATTGATGAAAATCATCTGGGCAAATATTGATATAGAGTGTACTTGTAGCCTTATTGCAGCTTGATGAAAATCATCTGGGCTTTTTATTACCAATATGTCCCATCATATGATTTGTCGAAAATAATAGTTTTCCTTGGTTCTCCCTTATAAAGAATTTTAAATAGCTTATATTTCACATTAGTATCATGGATTAATACTTGTTAATTTTTTTGCGAGTGTTTTCCTTTTAAATAGATTATATTTTACATTAATACTATGCGTCAATGGAATTTTAATTTTAATTTTAATTTTAATTTTATTTTATATGGATGTTACACCTCTTCCATATTAGGTTGAGAGTGTTTCTCAACACAATTATCCTTTATAGTAAAAAATTTCATTGTAATTGAAAAGTCATGCATGAAAAAAATATAATGGGTATACTTGTAGTGGGATATATGAAAAAATTAAGTATAGAAATAACATTGTTTTGTTTAGACTTAGAGATATTTTTATTTCCTTTTAACCAAATCATCTTTTTTAAAGTATTAAATATTTTTCCATATTGATTTAACATTATACAATGTATTTAGAATTCTACCTTGGTATTAAGACCTCGGGTGTTTTTTTTATCCATTTGACTCCACCTTTACATTTTTTTTGTTTTCCTTGTTTGATATTTTGAAGGGTTGCTCTTGAGTATGTTTCTTTACAAAAAAAAGTTTCTGCAATTAAAGATTAATTATCATTATAAATTCTTTGAAAAATATTTGCTTTTATTTTTGAGGTCTTAAATCGTCTTTATTAAGAAACCTTGATATTTTCATCAATGGTGATACGCATCTCTTCTTGAATTGTGTAAATTTAAGTCCAAAGTCTCTATTTTTTTTTTGGGTTGTTAATTAAATTTATAGTATGATTTTGTTGGCAAAGATCACATTATATTAACAAGAAATATACATAGAGTACATACAAACAATCTTGTGGGGTTTTCACTCATCAACCATTGGGAGTTTTTTGCCAATCAACTATTATAGTACATAAGCAAAACAAAATTTGACATCAACATTTTGTGATAAAGCTACTTCTACAACACATTGTGACTCGTACAAAGTGCCAAAACAAACATTGCTGAGAGAACTTGAGAGAGCTTAGTTATGGAGTGTATGGGGTCTTCGGAGATGTTTGCGGCATTTCAGAAGTTGCGTGTCCATCTCTCGAGAGGGTTGACAATGACCAAACGTTCGCAAGCGGCACTTCAATGATGTAGCATTCGTGCAATTGGAACGAGGAGGAGGAAGTTTGGGAGCGACATAGAGTGTCTCGAAGGCGCAAATGCTTTTGACCAAGGGAATCGAGGCGACTACCACCGCGGTGATGGTTGAAGGAGAAGTTGCGTCAAGGGGAACAAAGACAAAGGTCGAGGGGCTAGTTAAGGTGGGAATGTTGGGAGGGAAATCAATGCCCAAGGTCACGTAGAGAGGCACTTGGTAGGGAGGTGGTGGCATGATTGTTAATAAGGCAGAGCTCAATGCTACTCGATTTTGTCCTATCCCGAGCAAGGAGGTTGTGGTGCGCCTAGAAGTGCGTTCCAACCCCTTTAATGAATTTCTTAGACTTCTAAATTGAAGAATGGGTGTTAGATATGTGGCTAAAAATGTCATTGCTTACATAGTCCATTCTTCGTCCACAACAAGGGAGGCGCAGGTGATCTGCCCCTTCCACGCTAGCCTCGACGACCTCTTTCTCTTTTCACAACCTATGTGGAGCAATTGGGGTGGGATGTTCGAGGCACATGAGTGACGATGGCTTCGTTGAGAAGTAGGCGAGAGGGGCCAAGCGTTGAGCGGGGCAACCGCAGGGAACACAACCGAGGCCTCAGCAGAGTAAACATGTCGAGAGGACGGGACGACTGAAGCCAAGCGTGTGAGGCGCGCAGGTGACAAATAGCATGGTTGGCATGATAGGACACAACATGATTGATGGGTGGCAAATGCAGCATCATCATTATGTCGTTGCGCAAGTGGCATGGTTGAAGAGACTCTAGATCGAGGGAGAATGATTAGACTCACTTATTTTCATTAATGGTGATAAAGAATCTTCTTGGATTGTAAAGGAACCAGAGGTTAGGGATTTTGAGATTATATTTTCCTTTTCTCCTTGTGGTAGATGATAAATTCACTAATAAATGGCTACATATATGCAGTGATCTAGTTTGAGTTATCCCATTCTCAAAAGTGCCCTCTTAGTGCATTATAAGAAATAAAGAATGTTGATACAATCCCACTAGGGAGGAATTGTAAATTACATAGATTTAATGTTTATCAATGCCAATGTCATTGTTTGATTCTTGGTGACATGTTAATACAACAATATTTGATAATTTAAATTACTATATATCTTGATTTGCTTCTATTCTCTACATATGAGGATGGCGCATCAATAGCAACATTCTTTCCCTTTCCATCTTGGAATGTCTCCTCTTTTGAACCATACCTTCTTAGTGAAGGGTTTGGAAGTTTTTAATCATGTGTGGATTTGCCATAGTCCATATGTTGAAGAAAACTTCTCACCACAATATCCAAAGAATTTACCAAACACATTATGATATCAACTTTGACCAAAACAAAAGAAACTATCTAATAATGGCAAGATAAGGAGTAATCCACCTCCATAACTTGTGCTATATATCCCTAAAGTGCTAATTACCTTATTTGGCCATAAATTAATAGGGAATCCCAATTAATTTGAGTCATTTGAATTAGATTGAAGTATTTTTTTAGAGAACATTGATCTAGTGCTAAAGTGCATGGGACTAAGGACTTCAAGATAACACCACTGCTCATTTTTAAATCGTTGTTGGAGTATTCTTCACTTTTGAAGAGTATCACATGGGGTGGCGTGTTCATTGTAGGATTTGAAGTTCAATTACCACCTCGCATTGAATTCACTCATTTGATTAATAACAACCTTGTGGTAGAGAATTCGCCTGCATGGAGGGTAGCTACATCATTATATTTGTGGATCAATCACCACCTTGCAATAGAGCATTCATTGTAGTGTGGGGTGGTGGATGTCAACCACCCCATTCGAAGCATCACTCACGCGTGGCCAGTGTATGTCATTAAATTTGAACTATTCAATAACCACCTTGTGGCAAAGTATTCATCGTCACATGGGGCAATCTATACATTTATTGGATCAAATTGTTTTATAAATAACCCCATGACAGGGGAACTCGTTGTATGGGGTGGTATGCATTTTGGATTTGAATCATTCCATCATCACCTCATGATAAAACTATTGCCATATGATGGTTTATTTAGGGGTTCAATAACTAGCCCACGATAAAGCATTAACCACCACATTGGGTGGTGTATACATTATCTAAAATTTAATAAACTAACCTATGATACCATTAACTATTGTGGGGTTGTGGTTGATTTTTCAATACACCACCATGAGAGCATTAACTGTTTACCGTAAGTGTATAATAGCCATCTTGCGGTGGAACATTGGAGTGTTTTGTGTGTTGGTGTGGATTGCTAGGGGCACCACCCTACAATAGGAGAACGATGCGTACACCACCTCATGGTAGTGAATGCTTGTTGCATGGTGGTTATTGAACGAACGAAACAACAATTAATGCTTCATTGCAAGGTGGTTATTGAACAATCCAACCATGCATACACTCACCCCCACATAGTATCATCAAGTTTGTCACATGATGGGTTATTGAATGATTCACACCACCCTCATAATAATTAATGCTTTGTTGTAGGGTGATTATTGAACAATTTTCTAATATGTATATCACTCTACATGTATATACCCATATAGAATACTAATAGTTTATCACAAATTATTAAAATGATCCAATAACATATACACTAATTTTCGTGATAATTATTACCGGATAGTTTTTGATAATCCAAAAATTTCAAGAAAGACTGATAATATTAAGTTCTATGTTGGGAAAGTATATAGCTTGGAATGGCTTTTCTAAAGACACAAAGATCTCAATAAAGGGGGTTACAAAGCCACAAAGGGGGCACAGTCATACTTCTTAGCCTAATATTCAAGTGAGAATCGTAGCCGTCTGGGAAAACTGAAATGGAACCTCCCACTTAAGTTCAAAGCCATTAAGGTCGCGCGCAATAAGATCTCAGCGGGGGCAATTGATGTAAGAGAGATTCATTGGACAAGGAGATGTGTCATGAGTAAGGAAGCAAGAGGGTGCCATTCAACTCTTATTTAAATGTCCCTTTGGTAACTTCATCTTTGCTTGGTGTTGCTAGAATTCATTCATATCATTCCCACCTTGAATGTAACTGTGAAGAATGCCTCTTAGAGTGTCTCAGTGGACTACAAAGTCTTTCACACATTTCCTTTTCACATTTTTTTGAGTATATGGAGGTGTCAAAATGCACTTATTTTTGTGGTGCTTTTATTGCTGTCATAAAACTGTTCATTTTTCCATTTCGTATTAGCCATGGGGAGGTTACAAATATTTAAGGCGAAGATCATTGCCTATGGGTGGTCCTTTATGTGCTTAATGATACTGCTGATTTATATGTATTTGGAGATTCTAAGGTGGCTTAGATCTGCAAGTAAAGAGAGAAAAACTGCTCCACCATGTCATTAATTGGATGAAACATATTGACATGTTGATTGATGTTTTTCAAGATCGAATTTTAAACATATTTACACGTAGCGGAATAGTATGGCATCAAAACATGTATGTAAAACAAATAATATGGAGTGATCGTTTCACTTCTTTCATAATAGCACTTCTTAGAGAAGGAAGACATTTATAGAATTTTTAGAGGAGAATCGTCATTTATGGTATTAGATGTTTGGCATGTTAAAGAAGGTAGAAGTCAAGATTATAGTCAAAAGTTTGGGATAGAACCAAAGTTGGTTTGTATAGTCAAATATTTTGATTATAAGACAAATCTTTGTCTTGGATGGTTTTAATCTATGAGGAAGATAGTAGTAAGGCATTTGAGACTCCTTTGAATATCTTAACATGCTTTAAATAAAACATGATGTTTTTTAATTGGAAAAATGTTGGGAAAAATGTTGCATTTATTTTATTATTTTACATAGAATGTTTATTTACAGAATTCGATCCCGAGCCAATAACGATCGTCTACCTGCACATCAGAAAACTTCTTTTACTTCATACGGATGCCGCAAGAAGCTCATTTCTTTCAAAGAAATTCAGCAAGAACAAAAACAATAATAATTTAATATGGAGAATTTGTTTCATTCTACATCTTCTTCGTAAATAAACTCGCTGAACTAGAAATAGTTAAAGCTCTGACGTTTGCTAAATGGAAACTCCTAGCATTAACCCAGTTTGAAGTCTATTCCGATTCGTCCGTTTTCTCACCTGGGGCGTTGACAAGAGTATCTCGTTAAAGAATGTGTCACCAAATCTAGAGAATGTTGAGGCAATACAGACTACTTCCTTACTTAAACCCAAAGAATTGCAAAAGGATCCCATCGCCATAATACATCATATGTTCATCTTGGATGCATAAGTGTGGGGATATTTGCTTTAACTCATCGTGTCTCAATATTTGTTCTAGCCACTATAAGAGATCTTACCCACAATAATTATATAGAATTCTCTCCTTTTCAGGAATTGTTGTCTATACCTCACTAGTCTAGTTTGGCTTGATCATGTATCCAAATTCTCTTTCCATGTATATGATGAATGTATCAAAGACATTCTGGCAGAATACAAATCAAAACCTCTGGTTCGATATGAAGAAGAAGAGACAAACATTTCTATACATACTCGCAGGTTGTTTTGCCATACCAATACTTTATATTCTCGCTTATTCTACATTCCCCTAGTCAAGACTCCAAGACTAGTGTGGTTATTATTACCGATGCCTTAACCGTAAAATAGAGTACTGCATAATAAATGGGAAGAATTGCTTCCTGATAAAGTTGGATTAAGCGGACATACCGTAATACCAAAATCCAAAATGTCGTCGAGCAAATCCAAGAAGGGCCTTCATCTACTATTTTGTCACTCCCAAGGTGGTCTACTATTCCCTATTCCGCAGAATAAGAATCTTGTCAAGCTTATAAAGCATCACACTTAGAAATCTCCTAAATTTCATCATATGTAAATTGCTCTCATATTGAGTTGTTTGAGTTAGCCCAAATTTAAATTTTTTCGTATTTAGAAATAAAATGCCCTACATGCCAACTTTTATAGATTAAATCACTTGCCCATTTTGTCGTTGACCAAAATCACAATCCAAGAACAGAGAAGCTGTTCGCTTTGTTGTCCAACTCTTGTCCAAATCCCAAATGTAGTGATATTTCTTCCGTATGACTTCATGATGATGCATGAACTTCCATCTTTTAGAAAATGAAGATCCTAGATTGACTGGAGATGTTCAATGAGGAAGAGACCTCCAGAATGCCCGTATGGATTGCTTATCCGGAACAACAGATGATCTCATTCCTTCATGTAGATTCCAAAATCCCTTGCCGAGAAGATTGTAAAAGACCTTTCAAGCCATAGAGGTTCATTTTTTTTTTTCAATCAAGGAAGGATGCCCAATTATAAAGTTGATACATAATGGACGAAAAGAACGTTAACCGCTATCCGTTTACCTATCTAGATGCTAAATACCTAATTTAAACACATCTCTAGAGGAAAACTCTATCAATGAAATGGAAAGAATATATGGACAAATACAAGTTCACAGATTCTTTATGAATGGAAGAAACAAGAACAAAAATGGACATTCGAATGATAAGTGCAAAATTCTTCAGTAAGCAAGCACCACCGGACAACTTGTGATGGTAGTAAAATGGAATCTAGTTCTATTTTCTCTATAAAGGAATATTTTTAAGAATCAAAGAAAGTAGTTGTGCGTCCCTTTAGTATTTGAAGATGAAACAACCATTGGAATAGATGGACAACATAAAGGGTTAGTGAATGAGTAAATTAACAAACATCGCTTTGGAAAGGACTAGAAATAAACTCAACAAAGACTGTGAAATAAAAAGAACAACTCTGAGTCTATTCAGTATCTATAAATTTTTTAAATAGAAATCGTATTGATGTACAATATTTTGTATCCGTAATAGAAGGCTTTGTTAGAGAAACAAAATAAAAAACCGAAGAACAATTTGAAAACATTGAAAAAGATTTGATTTTGGCTTTCATACTACACAAGAAATGATAGAGAATCTCTGTCTTTCGCTTTGAGAAACTGAATTATTTCTTCAAAAGATAAAAAAACATCTCCACATTTATGCTCTTAGTCACCATGTGCCAATCCATCATGTCGAAAAGTCTACAGAGAAATTTCTTTCATTCAAAATAAAAGACTGATGAAAAACCATAATCCTCCGATCCTCACATTTTTCCTATTTATGAACCATTACCCGCTGAATACACGAGGTATCCTACCCTGCACTTCTCAAAGGAAAAGGAAGAATGTTCAAATAGAGGCCATTCCATCCAGACCACATAAAGAATGGAATATTGAGAATATGAATGCTTACGATTAGGAAAATGATAGATTGATGTTCATCAATATGCGCCGATGTGCATGAGAGGGAAAAATGAAGTAGAACCCCGTAAAACTTAATTCAATGTTTTACCGGAACTCTTAAGAGATGGTGGGGAGTGGAATCTTCCCTGTTAATCGGTAGTGAATGATGAAGTCGTGTGATGTTGTACATACATTGAGGGAAAACCTCGAATAATATGATAGAGCACTCACTTTTTATGAGAATCTTGACATTGGTGTGGACCGGAAACTAAATCTCAAACAAACACTCAATGATTCTCTGCGAACTTCGGGGTAGCAAAAGATGTCTCAGTATGAAGACTTACACAAAGATCGTCGCAGAATTTATGAAGTTAAAGACACAAAGAATCTACTATGGAAACAAGTGTATCCGGATGCACTTCCTTCGAAATTTGAAATTTACATCCAAAACCAAGAAGTCTTCTAGACCCCATATGAAGCTCACACTTGGGGAGAAATTCATCGTATCATCACCAAAGCTTTAAGAGGACCATGTACAAATATGAAAGTAAATAAATCTTTTATGTTAAATTGTCTAGATTAAGCGTACAACAAATCAATTTGCAATAAATATGGATTATTTTTATATGATCATATTGTACAAGAGGAAAATAACAAAAGGTCATAAAGAAAACTATGAAAAACAAATAAAGATCCGTACAACCTTCTAAACTCGGTATATTTTCGAAAAGGCTACTACAAAATGAATTCCAAAATCCCCACTATTATAGTCCTAAAGATATTCATCTCTCAGGACTTACAAACAAGAAGCCTGGAAAATCAATTGCCAGGTGGGAATCAAGGAAATATCAAACAAATGTCCTCAAGGAGAAAGCCTTAAACTAAACAGAGGAAAAAAACACAAGAACTTACAAAAAAGTTTCAACAAGCAAAATCACAGAGAAAAGAAAAGAAACCTCTACCCATATTCAATGCTACAAATGTGCTAAAGAACGCGCATTAGAAAATATCCATTTCAAAGAAGTTCATATGTTGGAACCAAAATGTTGTAATTCTTCGTAAACTTTAGCTTCAATTTTCGATCAATCCTCGCAGGATCAACAATTTCAAGATGTCGAAATATGTAAATGCATGTATTCGATATTGTCGGTAACATGCCGAATCGCACATGACTACACCAATTAAATGAAACATAAATTATATGTTAATGCAAAACATATGATATGGAAGGGTCCATAGTCCATAGTTGTCAACTATATACATTTCACATACATTAAAATGTTTGTAATATATATACCATTCGAATATGTCATATTATATATGTTGAGGTGTATGTCAGTTAGTTGAGGTATTGAGTGTAATGATAAATATATATATGGGGTAAGATATATATATATATATATATATATATATATTCTATCACAACTCCTAGAGAGGTATGGAACATAATATAGGAATTGTATGGTAACCTAGATCAAAAGGTAAGGCATATGTGGGTGCTATAATATTTCAATTATATTAATGAAATTTATATTCATGTATAGAAGTATATTAGGTGAATATAGATATGGTAGATAGTTAGTATCCATATCTCATATAATCCTAACCTAAGATAGAGTGTTAAGAAGTTATAGGTAATAAACTATAATCTTAAATAAAATTATAATATATCGTATAAAAATTATAACTTATAATTTAGATGTCATAATTGTTAAATAATCCTAAGATTCTTCAATTAGAAAAGTTTACTCTTTAAGTTATAATGAAAGTCTAGGAATAGGGTAAAAATTAAATACATAATGTATGTATGTTAGTCAACTTAACAGGGATCTCTTAATAGTTCAATCGCCGTAGCTATTGTACATGATGTTGGAAATGCATGGAACACAAACAAGAGAGATTTTAATACAAAAATTGAAGTTAAAAATGAATACAACTGAGGAATACACCGTGAAGGTAGAAATTGGCATGACGAACATGTTGGAAAACGGATCGAATTACTATATTTAGATTTATTTGTTTTTTGGGTAAGTTGATTTACATCCGTCTATGTATATGATGAATGTATCAAAGACATTTCGTAACTACAAATCAAACTCCTGTGGTTTGGTATGAAGAAGAAGAGGATAAACATTTATATGTATACTAGAGGTTGTTTTCATTCGTACTCAATACTTTATATCCCGTTTATTCTACATCGTCTTAAATACACCTCCAAGACTAGTGTACACATCGATGTCGTAAACTTAAACAGAGCACCGTACACAAAAGTGGGAAGAATTAAGCTTCCTGTAAAGTCGATCGTTGACATACCTTAATCCCAAAAATCCAAGAAGGACCTTCATGATCCAGATACTGTGGCCACCCGCCTATTCCACTGGGCCCCACCATTGTCTCTTTAGTTTTTCAATTTGCTGAATAGGCATAGTTTACTATTTTTGTGCGCTTTTGGGTCCCGATCTTCTCGAGCCGTTTGAGGCCCTAAAAGACGTTTTTTGGAAAACCGGGAGCAACATGGGTTCATGGAGTAATGTTACTCACTCAAAAGTCGTAGTCTTCGAATAGATATTTTTGAATCCAGGTATGGTACGTGTCAAATCGCAGATCGTATGACAAAGTTACGTCCTCGAAAGTTAATGTACCATTCTACCTAAACTAGGCTCCACGTTTTGGCGTTCATCTTCTAGGGGTTAGGTTTTTGGATGTTTAGGTTTTCCCATTGTTTTCAATAGGCCCCGAGCTTCATTGTAACACAATTCGCAGGCCCGTAGCCGCCACATCTCTTCTCAAAGATAAGCTACCAGCGTCGTAGCCAGTTTATTTCCATTATGTCTGTGTTGCCAAATTTCAAGGCTTTTATATATTAATGAAATGAAGTGTTATTTCCCGCTACATCTTTATATTTATATATGTGTATTCTCGTTGTGTTCCGCATAAATTCGCATTAGTGGTATCGTAGCTGCCCGTTTTTTTCTCGATCCTTCTTTTGCATGTCCCCAACGAGGTCGGGTATAAGGAGTTAGGGCTCGATTCGGGAACCTTTTGCAAGATTAGCCTTGCAAACCTCGACGACCGCCTATGGGGATGAAAAGAAAGACGAGAGAATAGGAGATCAAGGTTTGAGTGGGGTCCCGACCTGTCTTGCACAAAGTTTGCCAACAAACCCCTATACTAATGGCTCACAGTGACCGCTGCGCAGCCGGGGCCCCACCCGGGCAAGGGTGGGCGCCGGAACCAAAGCCGCACCCGAGAAAGGATGGTAAGGCAAGCAATGGCCGCACTAGGTCCCGAATTGTTTGGCGCAGTGGTTAATTAACTCTACCCACATCCACGTGCGCTAGGATCTAGTATGATTATATGTTTATGACACAAAAGAACACAACAATAGATAACAGAGCAGAATAGATCCGCATCCGTAAACACACTCACGCAGAGATTCGTACCGAAAGATGCGAAAAGAAAAATAATAAAGGATTAACAAAGAATTCGCATGCTAAAAGTACTCATACCCGCTTCTCTATCAATCTTCCTTATTCATTCATTCATCAATTCTTCTTTACAATTTCCAACCCGCGCACACAATGGTCCACAATACGTTCGGACTTGATCTCCGCGCACATGTACTAACAGAGTCCTTTTTCTCCAAACCCAAAATGTATAGCTTAAACTGTTAAACGCATCAATAGCTCTTACTATTTCTTATCTCATAATACAAAATGCTTCTCTATTTATAATAATCTAGCCTAGACTTTCTATAATAGCTAAACCGTGTTTTCAGACCCCCGGTTTACCCTTTTTCACTCATGAGTACGCGGTTTCGGGTTTTAATCTATCTCAAAACCTCTTGAGACTAAATATAATAAAATATTCAAAATGGACCAGCTTTATGCTCTTTGTTAGAGACCCCTGCTCCAACGAGATCCTATCAAAATATTGCTCGAGGAGGCCCTTGTAAAACAAAGAACGCGAGAGCACAACTTTTGCCTGCATCTCAATGACTGCCCACCGGGCACGCATTTGCATCCAACCACTCTGAAAGTGAACTCTTTAAGGTACAAGGTAAACTTTGACATTCCCATTTGAAGGCAAAATAGATGAAGGGTGTTGGTAGAGGATGGTTGAATTTATTAGAAGGGTTCATGACTTTTCTCACTGTTATAGATTATTTTTTCACTCTCAAAGCTACCCTATGTCAAGACCTGTGGGAAACCTACTATGAGAAAAAGGAAGAGACAACCCTCTCTCGTTCTTAGCCACCCACTTGAAACTTTTCCAGAATTCATCAAGAAAATAACACAGTCCGGGGAACTATGGGTGACAAGAAGACATAAATGGGACTACTGTGGAAACAAGGGACCAAGATATGCACAGAGCTGAGTGAATCTGCTCCATACCCCTTTGACACAAAGTTGGGGTATCAACATTCAAGAGAAACATTTCAAAGTAGCTGCAATTGTCCGTACGGTATACATTCAAGAGGAAATGGAGTTCTCAACATCTCTCACACGCATATTGGTATGTCACATGAGAAGAATTCAAACAAGAAGCTGGAGATTTTTGGATCTACAAATCAAAAGCAAGTGAAAGATGCCCCCAAACCCAGAACAAAGGACAAAGCCAAGGCATGGCGCCCAAGACAACCGCTAAAGTCAGTAAGAAAATAAACAACACCTAAAACCAAATACAAGAAAGGGGAGTTCCATAAGGGCTCCACTCACAACAATAAGGGGAGTGTCAAAGCCAAGCACGTTGGTGGTCGAGATGAGGCTTCCCGAATCGTATGTGCTCCCACTCGAATCACCAGTAATCCGACAAGGGGAATGATATGAAGAAAATTATCGATGCGAGCTCAACGCCACTATCGCTATTTCGAAATCTGAAGGAGGAACCGTAACATCCGCAGACAGGAGCGTCTTTCCACTCCCACATAGTGGGTAAAGGTCTCGGGCCAGCTCATTGCGGACAAGGAGCCAAAAGAACTCATTTCAGCAAGAGGTCGTGAAGTTGCCAGTTTAAGCGACTGTAATGCACCTACACAACCGTACACCTGACGGCAAGTTGCTTCACTAAGGACAAGACCCCCCGTGTCACCACTAATGTCGCCTTCCCTACGGTGATCAAGCCCTTCACGTATGAGGTAGCGAGGTGACATTGCTCCTCTTAATGTTTGTGATGTATTATTGTTAACTTACCAGGAAGCAGGACACTTAAAGTGATCCCAATCCTCACTTGGTGATTAGCAGTTATCAGGTACAATATCTTCAGGCGGATACCAGAGGCACCACAAACCTCGTTCATCTCCTCGGTTACTAAACAAATGTGTAGCCATTTCCAAACCGGGGAAATGGTTTTCTGATGATCCACCCCTGCAAAGAAGAAGAAGACTGTAAGCCACGACCTCCAAATGCGTCTTCCCGGCGACGCCAACGAACAATGGGCAGCCTGGAGGGGTACGGATATTCTCACCCCACCATGGGGTGCCCCCGCATTGTCAGTCAAGCACCCATCATCCGACCCTGTGCGCCGCTACCCAAAGGACCGTATTCATCGGTTTTATTTTGGAGAATTGTTGAAACCGAAGAGAGACGAGGAGCCATGGTAGAGTCGGTCGCATCCGCCGAGTTCATCGCTCCGTGGGAGCCCGATTGTGTTGGTACAAAAGAAGGATGGGACTTGGAGACGTCTCCGTATTGACTATCGGCACCGAACAGATCATCGTCCGGAATAGGGTACTCAATCCCATAGATTGATGACTCGGACCAACTCAAAGGTGAAATATTTCCGCAAGATCGCACTTGAAGTTTGGGCATCACTGTGCACCAATTCCGACCCTTCGATGTGGAAGATCGTCTTCTTCAGCCGATGAGACCTTTTTCAATGTACGTGATAATGCCTTTCGAGTTAACGAATGTCTTCGCAACCTTTCATGAGGTTGATGAATACATTCATGGCTCCTTATCTGTCAACTCATTTGTACCGGTACTTGGATGACAATCCCGATCTTCGCCTGACGAAGACACCTCCACCACATCCAACAGTCCTCCAACACGGCACAAATTAAAATAAATTTCTGATATGCATTTCGGCATGACCCGTGCTTTCAGTATCCGGACACATTACCGATGAAAGGGGGTGTGTGGATCCAAACCAAGACCAAGCGTCCTGGAGCCGCCAAACAACCACTTTTGCAGTCGGCATCTTTCCGGGTCTTCACAGACTCTACCGTAGGGTTCCGTGTTAGGATTCTTTCAGTATCACTGTCTCTTAATTCAAGTCAAGGGAGGAAGGGAGGAGGGGAAGAAAAAATTTTTTGGTCGAATCTCATTTAGAAGATGTTCGAGAATTGAAACATTGCTCTCCGCTTTTTGCCCTCAGTTCTCACATTGGGCCGTACTTGCAAAACCATTTCTCTGAGATTGGAGATATGCCTCCGACGAGCTATTGGGGTACTTACTTATCACCAATAGGCATCCAAAGGGTTATCACAAAGGATACATTGGTTCCGACATACCACAAGATCCCACTTATGAAAAAGAATGTATTCATCAGTGGAATCATTAAATAGAAACATTATATTTTGGGAAGAAAACAATCATCCATGATCAATTAACGACAATATTTTGGGGAAGTTGCGCAATCCATCGCCATGAGAAGTGGTCCACATATCTCAGGCACTTTTATATTTGAACATCACATAAGAATAGCAATTAATACGCGTATACCGCCTCATCCGACCACCGATCGTGGCGGCCAACCACCATTTTTCACTCCCGTGGAACGAGACTTCCCATTGGTCGCCTCTATAAGAGCGATATCCGTAATTCAGCCACACATAAAAGATATCTGAGTGATAAGGCAAGTTCCAAATTTCACCTCCAAGATACACCGCGATGTCACTCCGGGGACACCTTGTGTTCCTTCATGAGCATGCTAAGACATTCTTGGGAAGCAATACCAAGTCGAGTCGTTGGGGCATTTCGGTGGGAGAAAACAAGGACAATTGGAAGCATTTTCTATTACTTGGGGTCCAACCGTCATAGGATGTCGGGAAGTACATCAGATCCGGACTCGCTGCTCCACGCGAACCCACCATCACAAGTAAGGGCCCCATATCTCTCACTACCCATCCCTAATCGCACCTTGGGAATCCATCTCCATGGATTATGTTGGGCCTTCCTCTGTCAATAAGCATGGAACCACTATGTTTTCAAGGGTCCCTCGATAGATTCTCTAAGATGGTCACAGATACCTATAAGAAGAATACTGCGCAGGTCATCGCTAAACCCTTTGAATGAGTGTGGGTGCACTTTGGATCCCATGCTCATCATCTTCGTATTGGTAAAATGTGTTCCTCGTGATATTTTGGTCTGGGGCTCTCCATTGTACGTCGGACACCAAGCTCACCAAGTCCACAACCATCCCAAAACTGATGTCCGCATAGGTCGCCAACATATAGATTGCACACATTTCTACATGTACACCCAGCATCCACGCACATGGATGAGAGCCTCCAGCTGCTGCACAGAAGCCATGGCCCCAGCCTCCACAACTCGACCGACCACAACCCCTTCGTGGGTCAGATTCCATCCACTATGTTCCATTGATGTAGCCATGCCATTTGCGACTACTCAAGTCGATTCCTTCATGTCTAGTCCGAAGCCGACAAAGAAAAGAACTCCATCGAGCACATTCATCGCATCCGCCACACCAGCTTGCGATATATTGATGAGCTAATTCTAAGTACAAGAAACGGCGTTTAACTTGGGTGTACACAGACCTGTGGGCGAAAGTGGGTTACATTGCGTATGAGCGCTCACCGGACCACACCGCAAGCTTCGGCCCACTCGATATGGCACCGACACCACGCCCACAGGCCAATGCCTTCGAGCTCGCATTCCACCATTCCTTGGCACCCGCATTCAAAGGTGGACCACCTCGACCCCATACTTCTCACCCCATCGGACACCTTCGTCATTGAAAACAACTCACCAACAAAGTTAAAATCTCGTAATCCATGGGACATTCCACCGTACAGATTGTATCATGGACATGAAAATCAATAACACTTCACAGAAGATCCAACTATATTTGCCAAAGCCGGCCACCCTAACGCAAGGCAAGTATTCACCAAAGACCAAGTTCACTGTAAATTTCTCATCTCTGAGAACTAATGGAATGGGGACCATTTGGCTTCCTAAGGGGGGGAGGAATTATCCATAAGGCATATTATTGTACACGTTTATTCCACTTCGGGTCTCTCACTAATGTTTCTTTCAATTTTTTCAATTTCCTTAATTATAGCACAATAATTTACTATTTTTAGCAAATTTTTCTGTCCCTAAATCTCCAGCCACCACAAGTGAGCCCCAAATGATGTTTTTTAAACAATTAGGTCTCTGATAGCATTTCTAACCAGGTAGCATGACAAACGAAGATCGCATGCCAAAGTTAGATCCCTGAAGTTGAGTACCTAGACCACCCAAACTGAGCCATAGTTTTGGCATCATCTCCACACAGTCTTTCAGATGCTTTAGCTCTCATTGCTTTCAATAATAAATAGGCCTCTAGCCCTATTGTAACACACAACGTGAGGTTTCGTAGCTACCACATCTCTTTCTAGAGATAAGCACGGTCACCAGCTAGTTTATTTCTATTTCCTATTTGTAAGCAATCATTTTGATATTAATGAAAAGAAGTGTTATTTCCGCCGCATCTTTGGTATTTATGGTTACATGTGTATTATGTTGAGTTCATAACCTGATCACTTATCTTATTCTGTCATTCCTAAAGGTCTATTATTCCTGCCTAACAGAGAATAGAAAGAAGTTGTCAAACTTATAGCAAAACACTGCACTGAAACCATGAAATCTCAAATACTGTCAAATGTAACTGTTTCATATTGAGTTGTTTGAGTTAGCCCAAATCTAAAATTTTCTTGGGATATTTAGAAATAAAATGCCCCGCATTCCAAAATCTTGTACAGATAAAATCGCCAGCTCATTCTCTTACGCTCAACACAAAATCGTAATTCAAGAATAAGAGAAACTCCCTCCGTTTGTTGTCTAACTCCCCGCCCAACCCAAATGTAGTGATATTTTTTCGTACATGACTCCACACAAGGATGGCATGAACTTCGATCTTAGAAAATGAAGATCTTAGATCGACCGAGACGTTCAAAGGAGCTGGGAGACCTCCAAGGTCGTTCAGACATGGGATTAGGATATCAAGAACAAATAGATGAGATCTCATCCCTTCATGTAGATTCCAAAATCATGTCCCAAGATTGTAAAAAAAGACTTTCTCCAAGCTAAAGATGTTCAAATTTTTCTCAATTATGGAAGGATGCCTAAATTATAAAGTTTTGCTGGGGTATCGGATGAAAAGAATGTTAAATTGGGATCTCGCTACTCATGCAGATGCTAAAGAATTTAATTTAATATCTCCAGAGGAAAAATTTCTTATCAATCAAATGAGTAACATATGGAAAACAAAAGTTCATGATCTCTTTTTATGAATGGAAGAAACAAGAACAAAAAAAATGGATACGAAATGATAAGTGAAAATATTGAAAAGTAAGCACCAACAGACAACTTGTGATGGTAAATGGAATCTAGTTCTACAATTCTATATAAAGGAATAATTTATAAGAATCAGAAAAGAAGCAAAGCAATCCCTTTAGTATTAAAATATTAAACAACTATTGGAATAGGGATGGAAGAATGCAAAGGCTATGAACAGCAATTGACAAACACTACTTTAAAAGGGCTAGAAATAAGTTCAACAAAGACTGGTGAACAAAGAGAACAACTTGAGTCCATTCCGTATATCCGTAAATTCTATAAATAAAAAATCTACTGATGTACAATATTCCGTATCCGTAATAGAAGGCTTTGTTAGAGAAACAAAATAAAAACTCAAGAACAATTTGAAAACATTGAAAAAAGAACTGATTTTGGCTTCTAGACTACACAAGAAATGATAGCCAATTTGTCTTCCAACTTTGAGAAAATAACTATTTCTTCAAAGATAAAAACATTCTGATGTCTATGCTCTTTAGTCACCATGTGCCAATCCATCATGTCGAAAAAGCCTAAAGAGAAATTCCTTTCTTATTCTCAAAATAAAAGACTAATGAAAAGCCAAAATCCTCTGATCCCCACCTTTTCCTATTTACAGAACCACTATCCGTTGAATACACCAGTGTGTATCCCGCCCGGCACTCCCGGAAAAGGAAGAATGCCGTAAACATAAACATTCCATTTAGAAGCACATAAAGAATGGAATATTGATAATCCGAGTGTTGGATGATTAGGCAAATGACAGATCATATGTTTACCGAATATAAGAGGAAAAATGAAGTAGAAGCATGTAAAACTTTAATTAAATGTTTTATTTGAACTTTCTCGCAGATGGTGGGGAATTGGAATCTTACCCAACACCGGTAGATAAAATGGTCGAATAAGAGTGAAGGATGAAGCTAGCGTATGTTATACATACATTTGAGGGAAAACTCCTCATAATAATATGATAGGAGCACTACTTCTATGATTCTTGAACATTGGTATGGACCAGAAAATGAAATCTCTAAAACAAACATGCAATGATTCTCATGAATCTCAAATGCGAAAAAATGTCTCGCATGAAGACTTCCAGGAGATTGGGTACATAAATTTATGAAGTTAAAGACACAAAAATATACTGAAACAAGTGTATCAAGGTACTTCCTTCCAAATTTGTAGATTACATCAAAAAAACCACAGTGCCTTCATACCCCATATGAGCTCATACTTGGGGAGAAATCTACTATATCATCACCAAAGCCGTAGTAGAACTCACAAACATGAAAGTAACAAATCTCTCAAAAATTTTGAAGGAAATCCATTTGCAATAAGTATGGATTATCTTTAGATGATCCTAACAGATGCTGAAAAGAACCAAAAAGATCATAAAGAAACAGAAAAGAGACTAGAAAACTCTTCAAAAACCCATAAGATATTCTAGGCTAAGCACATAAGATATCCCAAAATCCCACTATTCTAGTGCTGGGAAGATATTCATCACATGACTTATACAAGAAGCCCCTAAAATAAGTCAACACTTACAGGTGGGGAATCAAGGATAGTATTTCAAGAAACAAATGCTCCTCAAGGAGAAAAGATCGAAACTAAGAGAGGAAAAGAAAATACAAGAGTTGCAAAAAAAATTTCAACAAGAAATCAGAGAGAAGAAAAGAAACCTTTACCCAAATCTGCTACAAATGTGGGTCAAAGAACTGCTGCATCGAAAATTGTCTCAATATCCATTTCCAACAAAATTTCGTTAGAAGCCGTTTACAACACCACCCAAAAATTTTGGCATATTTAAAATTTCGGGTTCCCCCTCCGCTCGCTTAGGCGTTAAAGTCTTCCACCCGACTCGCAATCAACTACATCCTAACGACTTCATCCCCCAACCCCCCGCGAGTTGTCTCGCCATCATGATCGATATCGTTGCTGTAATCACGCCATGTGGGAAGGATCATCCAACGTACGCCCGAACACTCTTGTCGCAACCGCGCTTATGTAATGAGATTTCCATGCATACATTTGAATGGAAACCATTTGTATATTATCACTAGCGTCTTTCGCTCGTGGGCTATTAATCATGTTGTTTGATTTCCTTTCTTAAGCTTGTTAGTTTTATATGTTTTGTCTGGGGCCATCATTATCGAAGAGTAATTATGATGTTGTAATATTCCACGCAGGTCGACCCCACGGGTGGCAAACTCCTCAATCTTGTCATGACATCAAGAGCATAAAATTAAGCTCAATAACGAAGCCAATGTTGCGGAATAGGGGAGGAGGAGGAGAAAACGACCAGTACTATTAAAAGGAGGATAGTGTGATACATGTTGATCAGAGAGAACCTTCTATGTCACTGATGAAAAAATCTTTCTTCACTAGTGCGCACCAGATGCTTAAAAGCGCTCCATTGGAAATGTCCAGATCCTGCACCATACCATCTAAATGTTGATGGGCGCACATAAAGAAACATATTTCACCACTTCGATGGATCTATCCTGAAGTATAGCCCGGTGAACAAAGCGGACTCAGAAGATCTCCCTAGAGAATGACAAGTTCATATGGGTGTGGCAAGCCGACGATAGAGTTTCAAATATGTCAACGCACCTTTGAGAAGCAACATCCGTTAATTTTGAGATACATACTGTGGCATTATTTAGGCTGCAAGGAATACATGTGGAGGAACGAAAGGGCCTTAAAACCCTAGTCTCCTTTGCTCTTACATGTCCATAAAGATTGTCTATGTGAAACTATTAGAGATGGAGAATTTCAAATTGAACCTAGAAGGTTATGTTTAATGCATACACTTTTGGTAGCCAAGCAGATTGATGCATATACAAAGAAAGTCTCTAGAGCCACATGATAGAAAGGGTCAACATTAAAAGCGGCCATCATTTGGTTTGAGTAGCAGATTTCAACTCTCAACCTTTCAAAACAAAAGACATTCATGTTATGAGGTGGTGGCCGTGACATAAAATATTGTTATCTAGTTGCGCTAGCAATCGGAGGAAAATCAAATGTCATGTTGTATATTAAAACCAAAGCACGAAAGGATAGAAACATATGGTTTTAATACCATATGAGATGCACGGATCGTGAATCATATAAAGACACATTTCAAATAGGTTTAAAACTTGTTGAGCGGCTATATTAATCAAATCTTATGGGAAAGACATGGAGCAGAGTGCATGATATGTTATAATGACCATGGCACGTTGCATGGGTGAAAATGTTGGATGGTTTTGAGCAAATACATACATTGGGTGATACAAAGTCGTGGTGCGAATTACAAAACTCTTAACCATGTTTCAAAGGGTGCGAAATAACATGTTTTTCAGACCAAAGGTTGATATCATATAAACATTACAATGGGCGCCAAGCAGACACATATGAATGTTGTGTTACCATTGGTGCAAATAGTTTAATAGTATAGGTTCAATCCATGTGGGGCAGGCATATGGCGGTCAACCTTACGTTTGGTGCACACCATGAGTGGACACGTTGCGTGGAGCCAACGTAAATGTACATATATATGCATGGCACTCAACTTTTCAAGTTACAGTGAACGTTGGAGTGGATATAACACAACGGTCAAACATATGATTAAACACGGATCACAGCTATGGCAGAGTTTATTCTTTAGAGAGGATATATAATATTTGGTGAAAAGGCACTTTTGAACATGGAGTCCAACATTCCGATGGTGGTTTCAGCCTATCATGAAACATTCGGAGCAAAATATTCAAATAAACCTCCAGCAGCAACGTTGTAACATGGTGCGCGGACAGTCCAAAATTGCAAGATTGAGTTTTCCACAGCAACATCAAAAAGGAATCGCGATTTTCAAGTAAGTGTGTAAGGCTATCAATAATAAAAAGGAATGTGAGTAGGTTATGCATTACAACTGAATTCCTACACCGAAAAGCCAGCGCTATAAAACCATGCTGCGTTTGACACTAAAAAGAGCTATTTTGAAAGGAAAAGACAACAACCGACTTCTGTAGCCCCGACAACGATATTCCGGGAGAGAATCACTCTTTAAATCTGCTGCGCTAGTCACATTTAGAAAGACGTTATCACTATAGATTCATTGGGAGCTGATTTTTTGATATTACCACTACTGACCACATCTAGCTGTCTTCACATAGCTAATTTCCGATAATTTCTAAGGCATTTTTCTTGTACTCTGTCCAGAGGCACTCAAAAACCGGATCTCGCATTCCACACAGATTTATTCATGACTGTTTGCAGCACGTTCAATTGCAAGCCCGTGAGGGAAAGATAAGCTCACCACAGAAGAAATGGGCTCACGGAAAGAGCGACCTTTTGATTTATTCTAAATCCACCAAGATAATTCAGAATCCTCTGCATACCTAGTTAGCACGATCGACCTGCAAAGTTATCTCTGTTAGAAAACCTCCAGGACAGTGAGGTCGCTCACAGCATTAGCATGCAGGAAAATAGAACCCTAAATCATTTTGTTGTAGGCATACATTCGTGTAAGAGACTTTTTCGACTCAGAGGAGAAGAAACCACATATAATTAGCCTTGCACAACGACAGATCTGGTTTCTGGAGATGGGATCGAAGTGCACGACCAAAAAATTGGATTCGAAGCTGCATGCTCTTGTTTTAATGCATGTTGAATGGCATACAGATTCAGCTGTATCGACTCTGTCATGGCCGTAGGATATAGATCCGCCAGGAAAAGCAAAACACTCATTTTAACTAATGAAATAACGACTATGGGACGTTATTTCCGGAGTGGAAAATCCCTCAAATACAGCAGATGAGAAATGCTCTGTTGCAAGCAGAAGAGTCCCACCTTGGAAATAAATCGAAGATGCTGTATTAAATTTTCTAGGGAAATAGCTTCAAAGCTGGTGAATCGAGAACCCCAGGTGGCACCTGCGTTGGCCAAATAAACCCCAGTTTGAAGTATGTTGCATTATAACAGGAGCTGAGTGCAATGTTAAACCACTGTGGTCATGGAAGAAGCGGTGTTCCATAAAATGGTAACAACCACCAAAACAAGTTAAACTGCAGATCTGCATTTGGCACTCAGTCCATAACCATACCAATGGAAATTATAGTGATTGAAGAGACGCAGAGAAAAGTCTGCACATGCCATTCTCTCTGATGACAAAGTATTGAACACATAGGGGTCTAAATTTATTGTGTTCTCTCTTGCAAATTAATTAAAATACCCTTAGCATTATTATTATTATTCACTCATGGAGACATGTGACCTATGTTATTTCATTGTAGGAAGAACCTCTCTGTTTTCACATAAGAGCCAAGGTTTTCCCCAGCAAAAAAGGGGATATTTTCAAAACAAGTAGATGCTGGTGAAACTCCAAAGAACTCACTGATCTGCCCAAGGTCACAGGTCGCATATCTACCTAGGTTGCAGGCTGAGGATGGTGCAGGGTCGCAAATCCTAGGAGGTTGCAGGTCACAGATCTGCCGAGGTCGCAAGGTCGCATATCTTCGGTTTTTCCACCTTTTGTGACCCCGCGACCCAGCGACCTAGTCGCAAGGTCGCAAGGTCGTATCTCTTCAGTTTTTCTGCCTTTTACGACCCCGCGACCCAGCGACCTAGTCGCAAGGTCGCAAGGTTGCATTTCTTCGGTTTTTTCGCCTTTTGCGACCCCGCGACCCAGCGACCTAGTCGCAAGGTCGCAAGGTCGCATTTCTTCGGTTTTATGCATTTTGCGACCTCGCGACCTAGTCGCGAGGTCGCAAGGTCGCATCTCTTCAATTTTATGCATTTTTTGACCCTGCGACCCCGCGACTCAGTTGCAAAGTCGCAAGGTCGCAATCTCTCATTTTCTTACAACTTGCAACCTCGCAACCCAATCAGGTCACAGGTCGCAACAACAGCTCAGGTCGCAGGTCGTAGAAAAGACTGGGTCGCAAGGCAGCCCAACGGTCAAGAAGATGAAAATTCAAGGAAGCCCAAAGGGCAGGTTTTGTATTATAAATACTCCTTCGGGAGCTTGTAAAAAAGATCTTTAGTTTGGGACTCGAGCTGAGTGCATTGTATTACCAGTAGATATACATTTAATGATGAATACAAGCATTTTGTAAAACCCCTTTTGTGGATCTGGTGTTGTTTTATGTATGAGTACTCTTGAGTATTATGTTTTCAGTTTCTGAATGTCTTTATACTAAGGGAACTATATTTTCAATTCACATCACAGTTGCATAATAGTTTACTGAGTATGTTAACGGTGGTTGAGTTTATTTCACTTTCTTAGCAAATGTTGATGACTTTGTTTATCTGCGTTTGTGTTATCATTTAAACTTTTAGGAAGTGAAGGGTGTTCTTGCTGTGAGGAATTGTTCCTTTGCGGCCAGAACAGTTTACAAGCATGTCCCTAATGAAGTGTTGCTAACAACATTTCCTTCGGTCTTCATGCTTCATTATTTCCTCTTGCTACTCATAGTGCTGCATGTACATTTAATGCATCAATCATATGTCCTGTATCAGTTGATTAGGTGTATACCCACTGTTTTATAGAGTTTAAGCGAGACCCAAAGCAAAGGAGAAATCAGTGGTAGCCAGACCCACACCCCGGACGGGATCCCTATTCCAAACGGTTCAATGTCTAATTGGGACTTTTTACCGGGGAGATCCCCTGCTGTTGGCCGGACAGATTTTCCCGTCAACAGAATTGGCGCTAGAAGGAGGGCCATATGACAAGCTGAGCCCTTAGAGCCTGCAGTTAATCTCATATCTGTAATGGCTCGTTCCCAAATCATTCTCTCGAGATGTTTGTCAGAGTTTTATGAGCCTCGATGCTTCATCCCCGATGAACTTATGTATCACTTGTCCCAATTAAAATTCGATGGTGAAAATGGGGTGTCCATAACCCAACACTTTTTAGATTTCTGTGACTTTGGTGACTGCTACGAAATTGACGATGAAGGTTTGATTTGTTTTCTTTTCTTCCTCACTCTCGAAGGTCGCGCTAAGCAATGGTGTCGCACATTAACGAAAGCTTCCATCCATTCGTTTGACCAACTCGCCAGTGAATTGCGACAAGCTTTCCACAGGTACGATTTGCAAAGTGTAGTGATAAAGCTAAATGACATTAGAATGGAACCTCAGGAATCTCTGGATGAATTCTCTATCAGATTTGTTCATTATTGTTTTGAGTTCCCTGAAAGGGATGTTGATTGGAAATGTTTAAGTGAACAGTTCAAGTATGTGATTCTCGTTTCCCTTGAACAATTTCAGTTAGATCCTAGTGTTCCCTATGATAACCCGCAAGTTGCCGACTGCTCAGATTTTGTCCCTAATGCTTCGTTGTTCATCTCCCCGATTCCAAACCACACTCCAGCCTCCTAGGAGAGTATTGCTATGTGTGACATTCTCGCTCCTCCTCCTGAGTTGTCGGATAGTCGAGGTACGACCTCGAAAGTTCTGAGAAATGATGGATGGGTGCATGGGGAAGAAGCCTACGGTACTCCCTTTGAATATTTCACGCACCATGTTGAATCAGAGCTTGAAAGCCCCAGTGGCTCATTATCTCTCTCGGTTCATGAAACGTACTTCGATCCCACTCGGTGTCTCCCTAGACACAAACCTAAGTTTGATTCGCATACTGATTATGAATCGACTCCTACCCCGCGTAAATTTGATTCCCTTACGAGGCCTGCCAGATCATCGTTTTCTATAAATGACACGGATGCACGTGTTGAAAAGCCTTGTAGGGTTAATGCCCCTGCGACTCAATCTATTCGTTCATTATTTCCCGGTTGGTTTCCCGATCCTGCCACACCAGTAATTTCTTCGGGACATTTAAAATTTCCTTATACTAGTATTAGCGGCAATTATAAGCCCACAGATGGTGTTTCACAATCACAGTTCAAAATCAATGAATCTTTTAAATCTTATCTTTCTCACTCGGAATCTTTAGACAGCCATAGGAGAAATTGTCTGTCTGGGCAACCTCAAGATGTCCTCTTTATTGATCCATCCCAGTCGGTAACTCTCGGGGAGCCTGACATGCCAGGTACCCAACTCGACCACATCGATGGTTGTACCGATCACTCCTTATCTGAAAACATATTCAATCATACCACCGAGGACTATCACTTGGATCTCTTTGCTGACTCTATGAAGACACCAAAATTCGATAATCCACTCTATGAAGATTCGAGTACCCATCAGGGAATCGAAGCACTCCTGCTCTTGCTGGCTGTCATTCCTAGTTCTTCAGACCCTGATGAGATCTCTCAAACAACTCCAACTAGGATTTCCTGGATCAAGGTTTTTGAGATGACGATCCCCAAATACCACGCTCCTCCCAGCATAACCGCGGTAAATCCACCCTACCCTAGCGAATCTAGAGAATCCGGTACTGTGGATTATCAATCTGTCAGTGCGCAAATATTTGACCGAATCGATACAAAGCCCACTGACATTAGTCAATCCACCACAATCCATGTTCACATCCATTCGCTTGTTGTTCTCACCGAACCATCAAAGTTGGACAACCCCCCGCTCGAAGGTCCGGAGTTTGATCCTCACACCCTTGACCAAACCCAGGAGCAATCCCGGACTAGGGTTTTCGAAACTAAGGTTTCTATGCTCGGATGCGCATGCATTTATAATTCACCTGGCACATGCTTATTTTTTCCATTCCATAAAACTGATGGTCTTCAACACCATGAGGAGATTTCCAGTCAACTCGACCAACTCTATCCGGTGGATGTGCCTACAAATAGGAAATGGCTTGCCCAACGCCCATCAAACCCAAGATTGTGCATGAACGATTATGTGTCATTCATAAATGTTAAGTTTCAAGAATGTATTGCCATGTATCAAGATGAGAGTGGGATTCATCTTGCGCAATCTATTCTGGCATGTTCTTTGGCAGGTATCTATGATCGTCTTGCCGTTGCACCTGCTCCTCAGGTAAGTTTTTTTGCTACTGCACTTTTTTGGATACTGGCTCTGATCCTGATCATTGTTGTCGTTGCAGGATGCAAATTAATGCAGTGGCTGCACTGGAAAACTAATTTTACATAACCCGACCGCATCATTGGTTAAACTAGGGTTTAGGTGTAGGCTAGCTAGGACCTGCAATAAAATTTTTAGTTCAAAGTTAATTAGGTTTACTTGCCAAATTTTTTCTTCATAGTTTAAAAGTGTGTTTACTATTCTTGTTTATGATTAATATCCTAGGCATCATCATGTTACAATTGTTTGCACTCATTTATTTTCAATTTTCTTGTCGCTGCATAAATAATTACTGCTTGTATTGTGCCTCTTTCCCACCTACAACTTGTTAGTCATTCTCCCACATGGTGTTGCTTGCATTTTGAGCCTCGCCTATTACATTGCGTCGTATTCTCTCTCCCTCACATCATTTTTTGTCATATCACCTTCCACTTCATGAGCCCTCATTGCAACCCTATCACCTTGCAGTCTTGTTTTGCCCCGATTGCTGAAACAGTAACCCACATTATTTTTGCGTGAGGTTGCGGTGGCTATCTCAAGAGGTAGCTTTCTCTTAGGACCAGTCATCGAAGTCGCATTCTTAGCAAGATGCCTGTGAGTATAAACTTATTATCTTGGAGATACGAGCCGGTTGATTGTGGGAGACCTAATGAGTTTGAAATGGCCCATACCCGTAAGCCTAAGCTTTGTGCCCAACATAGTCTTGGACGTTTTAATGATCTGTCTGCGCGCTTTTCCTATTATGGTGAATGGGATGTGAAGGTTCGGCACAAGGGTAAACCCAAGTCAGGATATCTTTCAGTTTTTGCAAAACAAGAAACAACCTCTCTTTCTCGTAAAATAAGTCAGGATCCCTCATCCGCCCATGAAAAATAAGTGCCATGAGCACATGAAAATAAGTGCTACAAGCACATGAAACAAATAAGGGTAAAGGATCGAGAAAGGCTTCCTGCGCAGAGAGGTAATGCAACGACTCCGCCGGGGTACTGACCAGGCTCGCTGGCAGCGGAGCAACGTTTGTGATTTCTTGAAGTGACTCCGTCGGGGTACTGTCTAGGCCTGCTGGCAGTGGAGCAACACTAGAAACTTACTTTAAAAAATCATGAAATTAATAAAAAACTGCCTTGCCCTTCACATCATCAACGAGCTACTGGCATCTGTGAGCTTTCTCTTTGATGTGTTTCTGATTAGCGGGACTTAGTTGAGGCACAAGAATTAAGCATACCTATAAAGGGCCAAAGTAACACAAAGGAGACCCGCAGAAATTGTTCAATATTCCCTTGCATTACTATCAGGACTCAGAATTTTGTTGTGATACTGACAGAGATGCTGGATTCTACCAGTGGTTCACCATTTGTTGTAGCCGCTACAACACCACCCAAAATTTTGGGTATATTTAAAATTTCGGGTTCCCCCTCTGCTCGCTTAGGCGTTGAAGTCTTTCACCCGACCTGCAATCAACTACATCCTAGCGACCTATCCCCAACCCCTCATGAGTTGTCTCGCCATCATGATCGGATGTCGTTGTTGCAATCACGCCATATGTGGGAAGGATCATCCAGTGTACGCTCGAACACTCTTGTCGCAGTCGCGCCAAGTGTAACAAGATTGCCATGCATACGTTGAATGGAAACCTTTTGTGTATTGACGAATAAAAGCCCTCCCATTGTAGGTCATTAAGCATTTTGTTTGAATAATTCTCTTAAGATTGTTAGTTTTATATGTTTTGTCTGGGGCCATCATTATCGAAGAGTAATTATGATGTTGTAATATTCCACGTAGGTTGACCCCACGGGTGGCAAACTCCTCAATCTTGTCATGACATCAAGAGCATAAAATTAAGCTCAATAATGAAGCCAAAGTTGCGGAACAGGGGAGGAGGAGGAGCAAACGACCAGTACTATTAAAAGGAGGATAGTGTGATACATGTTGATCGGAGAGAACCTTCTATGTCACTGATGAAAAAATCTTTCTTCACTAGTGCGCACCAGATGCTTAAAAGCGCTCCATTGGAAATGTCCAGATCCTTAACCATACCATCTAAATGTTGATGGGCGTACGCAAAGAAACATATTTTGCCACTTTGATGGATCTAGCCTGAAGTATAGCCCGGTGAAAAAAGTAGACTCAGAAGATCTCCCTAGAGAATGACAAGCTCATATGGGTGTGGCAAGCCGACGACAGAGTTTCAAATATGTCAACGCACCTTTGAGAAGCAACATCCATTAATTTTGAGATACATACTGTGGCATTATTTAGGCTACAAGAAATACATGTGGAGGAACGAAAGGGCCTTAAAACCCTAGTCTCCTTTGCTCTTCCATGTCCATAAAGATTGTCTATGCGAAACTATTAGAGATGGAGAATTTCAAATTGAACCTAGAAGGTTATGTCTAATGCATACACTTTTGGTAGCCAAGCAGATTGATGCATATACAAAGAAATTCTCTAGAGCCACATGATAGAAAGGGTCAACATTAAAAGCGGCCATCATTTGGTTTGAGTAGCAGATTTCAACTCTCAACCTTTCAAAACAAAAAGCATTCATGTTATGAGGTGGTGGTCGTGACATAAAAGATTGTTATCTAGTTGTGCTAGCAATCGGAGGAAAAGAAAATGTCATGTTGTATATTAAAACCAAGACACGAAAGGATATAAACATATGGTTTTAATACCATATGAGATGCACAGATCATGAATCATATAAAGACACATTTCAAATAGGTTTAAAACATGTTGAGCGGATATATTAATCAAATCTTATGGAAAAGACATGGAGTGGAGTGCATGATATGTTATAATGACCATGGCACATTGCATGGGCGCAAATGTTCGATGGTTTTTAGCAAATACATACATTGGGTGATCCAAAGTCATGGTGCAAATTACAAAACTCTTAACCATGTTTCAAAGGGTGTGAAATAACATGTTTTTCAGACCAAAGGTTGATATCATATAAACATTACAATGGGCGCCGAGCAGACACATATGAATGTTGTGTTACCATGGGTTCAAACAATTTAATAGTACAGGTTCAATCCACGTGGGGCAGGCATATGGTGGTCAGCCTTACATTTGGTGCACACCATGAGTGGACACATTGCATGGAGCCAACGTAAATGTACATATATATGCATGGCACTCAACTTTTCAAGTTACGGTGAACGTTGGAGTGGATATAACACAACGGTCAAACGTATGATTAAACACGGATCACAGCTATGGCAGAGTTTATTCTTTAGAGAGGATATATAATATTTGGTCAAAAGGCGCTTTTGAACATGGAGTCCAACATTCCGATGGTGGTTTCAACCTATCATGAAACATTCGGAGCAAAATATTTAAATAAACCTCCAGCGGCAACGTTGTAACATGGTGCGCGGACAGTCCAAAACCGCAAGATTGAGTTTTCCACGGCAACATCACAAAGGAATTGCGCTTTTCAAGTAAGTGTGTAAGGCTATCAATACTGAAAAGGAATGCGAGTAGGTTATGCGTTACAACTGAAGTCCTGCACCGAAAAGCCAGCGCTATAAAAGCATGCTGCGTTTGACACTAAAAAGAGCTATTTTAAAGGAACAAATAGCAGTCGACTTCTATAGCCTCGACGACAATATTCCGGGAGAGAATCACTCTTTAAATCTGCTGCACTGGTCACATTTAGAAAGAAGTTATCGCTACAGATTCGTTGGGAGCTGATTTTTCGATATTACCACTACTGACCACGTCTAGCTGTCTTCACAGAGCTAATTTCCGATAATTTCTAAGGCGTTTTTCTTGTACTCTGTCTAGAGGCACTGAAAAACTGGATCTTACATTCCACGCAGATTTATTCATGGCTGTTTTTAGCATGTTCAATTGCAAGCCCGTGAGGGAAAGATAAGCTCACCACAGAAGAAATGGGCTCACGGAAAGAGTGACCTTTTGATTTATTCTAAATCCACCAAGATAATTCAGAATCCTCTGCATACCTAGTCATCGCGGTCGACCTGCAAAGTTATCTCTGTTAGACAACCTTCGGGACAGTGAGGTTGCTCACAGCATCAGCATGCATGCAAATAGAACCATAAACCATTTTTCTGCAGACATACATACGTGTAAGAGACTTTTTCGACTCAGAGGAGAAGAAACCACATATAATTAGCCTTGCACAATGACAGATCTGGTTTCTGGAGATGGGATCAAAGTGCACGACCAAAAAATGGGATTCGAAGTTGCATGCTCTTGTTTTAATGCATGTTGAATGGCGTACAGATTCAGCTGTATTGACTCTTTCATGGCCGTAGGATATAGATCCGCTAGGAAGCGAAACACTCATTTTAAATAATGAAATAACGACTATGGGACGTTATTTCTGGGGCGGAAAATCCCTCAAATACAGCAGATGATAAATGCTCTGTTGCAAGCGCAAGAGTCCCACCTTGGAAATAAATCGAAGATGCTGTATTAAATTTTCTGGGGAAATAGCTTCAAAGCTGGTGAATCAAGAACCCTAGGTGGCACTTGCGTTGGCCAAATAAACCCCAGTTTGAAGTACGTTGCATTATAACAGGAGCTGAGTGCAATGTTAAACCACTGTGGTCATGGAAGAAGCAGTGTTCCATAAAATGGTAACAGCCACCAAAACAAGTTAAACTACAGATCTGCATTTGGCACTCAGTCCATAACCATACCAATGGAAATTATAGTGATTGAAGAGACACAGAGAAAAGTCTGCATATGCCATTCTCTCTGATGACAAAGTCTTGACCACACAGGGGTCTAAATTTATTGTGTTCTCTCTTGAAAATTAATTAAAATACCCTTAGCATTATTATTATTATTCACTCATGGAGACATGTGACCTATGTTATTTCATTGTAGGAAGAACCTCTCTGTTTTCACATAAGAGCCAAGGTTTTCCCCAGAAAACAAGGGGATATTTTTAAAACAAGTAGATGCTGGTGAAACTCCAAAGAACTCACTGATCTGCCCAAGGTCACAGGTCGCATATCTGCCTAGGTCGCAGGCTGCGGATGGTGCAGGGTCGAAAATCCCAGGAGGTCGCAGGTCACAGATCTGCCGAGGTCGCAAGGTCGCATATCTTCGGTTTTTCCGCCTTTTGCGACCCCGCGACCCAGCGACCTAGTCGCAAGGTCGCAAGGTCGCATCTCTTCAGTTTTTCTGCCTTTTGCGACCCCGCGACCCAGCGACCTAGTCGCAAGGTCGCAAGGTCGCATTTCTTCAGTTTTTCCGCCTTTTGCAACCCAGCGACCTAGTCGCAAGGTCGCAAGGTCGCATTTCTTTTGTTTTCCTCCTTTTTGCGACCCCGCGACCCAGCGACCTAGTCGCGAGGTCGCAAGGTCGCATATCTTCGGTTTTATGCATTTTGCGACCCCGCGACCCCGCGACTCAGTCACAAAGTTGTAAGGTCGCAATCTCTCATTTTCTTACAACTTGCGACCCCGCGACCCAGTCAGGTCGCAGGTCGCAACAATAGCTCAGGTCGCAGGTCGCAGAAAAGACTGGGTCGCAAGGCAGCCCAACGGTCAAGAAGATGAAAAGTCAAGGAAGCCCAAAGGGCAGGTTTTGTATTATAAATACTCCTTCGGGATCTTGTAAAAAAGATCTTTGGTTTGGGACTCGAGCTGAGTGCATTGTATTACCAGTAGATATACATTTAATGATGAATACAAGCATTTTGTAAAACCCCTTTTGTGGATCTGGTGCTGTTTTATGTATGAGTACTCTTGAGTATTATGTTTCCAGTTTCTGACCGTCTTTATACTAAGGGAAATGTATTTTCAATTCACATCACAGTTGCATAACAATTTGCTGAGTATGTTAACGGTGGTTGAGTTTATTTCACTTTCTTAGCGAATGTTGATGACTTTGTTTATCTGCGTTTGTGTTATCATTTAAACTTTTAGGAAGTGAAGGGTGTTCTTGCTGTGAGGAATTGTTTCCTTTACGGCCAGAATAGTTTACAAGCTTGTCCCTAATGAAGTGTTGCTAACAACATTTCCTTCGGTCTTCATGCTTCATTATTTCCTCTTGCTACACATAGTGCTGCATGTACATTTAATGCATCAATCATATGTCCTGTATCAGTTGATTAGGTGTATACCCACTATTTTATAGAGTTTAAGCGAGACCCAAAGTAAAGGAGAAATCAGTGGTAGCCGGACCCACACCTCGGACGGGATCCCTATTCCAAACGGTTCAAGGTCTAATTGGGACTTTTTACTGGGGAGATCCCCTATTGTTGGCTGGACAGATTTTCCTGTCAACAAGTTTGGGTTGACTAGGCGGGGTAGCGGCTAGGGGATCAGGGTACCAGACGGGAATCTCTAGGTTCAGGTTAGGAGGAGAGAGGGTAGCCATGACAGGTACCATGAACACTCTAGGAGGGGGAGCTAATGAAGGTATCTGACTGGAGGGGTAACAGCCAAGCGAGATGGCTCCAAAATGATTAAGGCCTGGAGGAACCATTCCAAGAGGGTAGAAAGGCTCATGGATACCAGCTGTAGGTGAAGGTCTAGGAGGAGGATTTCCAGAAGGCTGAATCAAAGGGTTAGGAGTAGGCTGTGGAGGGTGAGGATGCTGAATAGCTGAAAAGGGTTGCTTGAGGGAATCCCGAGAAAATTGCATCATGCAAACATTCGATGATTTGGGATCAGAGATAAGAGGAGGAAGACTAGGGAATGTACCAGGCAAAGAGGAGTCTTTGTAAACTCTGAGTGAGACACTGGTCAATGGATTGAATTTTTTATTATTGGGCACTGAAGAGATGATGGAATCAGGGGATTTCTGAGACTTTTGTTCGTAATATCTCAACTGGTCAATGTTGACAATATTTTCGTTACGAGGGAATGAAATATTGTGGTTAACCGCATATGGGACAACAAACATCGCATAGGTGTAGCTACGACCCAATAGAATGTTGTAATCTAAGGGGGCATCTATGACTTCTACGTCAACATAAACAATCTTTCCTGCAAGAGTAATAGGAAAATTGTGGAATAGGCCAATGCTCTGGGAGGCATGGCCATCCCACACTCGAAGAGTGATCATGGAAGGAGCCAACTCAGGTGATCTGAGTTTCTTCCAAACCGAAGCATACATCACATAGGTGGATTCCCCCTCATCAATGATGCATCGGGAAATGTTGGTGTTCTGAATCTTGACTGGGATTTGGAAGGTGACGGAAGTAGGGAGAGGGGGATGTTATGATCAGTCAACATCAAAGACGATCAATCAATCATCTGAAGGATCTACAGTGCTGTAATATTCCATAATTGGAATAGCACAACAAGCCTACTGAAATAACGCACTCCTGAGAATTTTGTGCACTAAAATGAGTCTGCAGCTCCTATATCCCTTATATCATCTCATCTAATATCTAAATCCAAAAGGAGAGAAAAAACAAATCAAAATAGGTGGGTTAAACAGATCTCCCATAACCTAGTCTAGCTAAAAAACACCCAAAGAGAGGGGTTGCAGCTATATGCAAAGGAATTCTTCATAAATAACACAATTTATCAATTTACAAGCATGAGACCAACATGGAGTTTCATCTTTCAGCTATACATCAGCAAAATGGATTTAAAATGCAACTTATATAGTGTATAATAGAAATAGAATGAATATACAAGACAAAAGCCCCAAAATGAGCTCCTACAACAACAAGAAATGGCGGCATAAGCTTGAAAGCGTTATTTTCATTACTGAAGCATGTAGTATATTACAACTCAGATCTAGAGTAGATCTATATGTAAAATGATAGATCTATTTCAGATCTGTGTACAAGATAGGCTCCTTTATACATTCCCCTTGGGGATCTCAGCAAAACATGAACAACAGTGAGTAGATCTGAGGTCTAAGTCATAGATCTACAGAAGTATTTAGAAAATTATGAATCATAACATATACAACAGATCATATCTGAACTAACATGGATTGGTTGGAAAATCCATGGATCACCACAGTGAAAGGAAGGATCTAATCACTAGAGATCTCTCCTCTAAAAATGATGCCAAGTCTCCCTGCAACTCTGCTCTTGCAAATAACATAGTCATGGAAGAGGGGTTGCGCTATAGGCCCTGAGAATGCTTTGGCCTACTGCCAATGTGTGGATCTGAAGCTCAACCCTCTAATGCACTCTTCCAGGAGGTTAAAAGAAACACTCACTGAGAAGAGACACTAGTAAAAGCTAGATCTGAACAGATCTAGTGTTCCACTTGCTGCAGCTCACATACACAACCCAATCCTAAGCAGGACTGCATTGTAGATGCAAGATGTGGCTTGGCCAAATGCCGGATAGTGGACTAGGAAAACAAGACTCCTCTAAGAGCTACTCAAGGAATGAGGTGGGATTATTAAACAGGAAAGCCCAACAAAGGATGTCTAAGGAGACAATACCTTCAGAAAATAATAACATGAAAAAACTTTTCCTGTTGTCCTCCTCCTTATTTTATAATATGAAAGCCTTTCCAAACCCTAAACAACCTCAATGATTTAGCTCCTTTCACATGTGGAGCCTCCATCTAAAACTACACTGTCTATCCAGAGGTTCATTACATCTAGACTGCACTGTTGACTTGGTAAAATTTGACCCAATATCATGGTTCAAACCCATTCACACTTGTAAGAGTTTATTTACATGGCCCAGGTATGTCTCTGTTTACATAGGCATTGATTTATTTTGATGTTTTTAGGAGTTTTACATGTCCTCCTTCACATTTTATTCATCAACATGAAAATCAAAGTAAGACAAAGCAAAATTGAATATTCCCATTAGCTTGGGCTAATTGGGAATATTACAGTCCTCCCCTCCAAATTTTTTATTTTCCTCAAGCAACTAATAGGGTGAGTGCTGCAACACTTCTTCTTCCCCATTGATGACACCATCAAGGATCTAGCTTTCTGCATAAGCTGAGTGTTCACCAATATATCCTCCCATGAGTTGTCTCTCCAAGATCATTCTGAGATGTTCATAATCCATCCCATGAAGTGTCAATAATGCCACTGAAACAAACATGGTTGAACCCCTAATCTCCTTGAAATATGTAGCAAAGCATACAAAGAGAGTCTCCATCCCATGTGGTACACACATGCCTCCTATCCTCCCTCCATACAATTCCAAAAACAGGACAAGTACATCATCCACGTATGGAAGCAAAACTACAAATACATAAACAGAAATTGGAACATGAGGAGGCAGGTCATAATCCCATATATGGTACCAGCTCAGGGCATCTCCTTCCTGCATTAGATCAATATGTGGTAAGTGGTTTTCCCACCACTTACTTGCAACCCATGCCATCTCACTGTAGCTGAATGTGTGAGATATGTTTGGTGCCTTAGGAAAGCACCCATCTTGAAACAATATCTCCCTTTGTCCACTAAGGGAGTGGCCAAGTAAAAAAATTGTTGTGGCCCCATATTTTCCATGAGATTGAAAAAATATAACACTCCTACTTGGAGTCATGGCCTAAAAAAACATGGTGTAAGAATCCATGAAGTCAGAATATAAAATACATGTATTAAGAGCATGCTCTCCACCAACAATTCTCCTCCTATCGATGAAGTGGTGCATATATCTACTCTCTCCTTCAAGGGAAGGAAGAGAGGGCTGATTTAATTCTCCCTTAGAGCCATATTTCTTCTCCAACTCCACAGAATCCATGCATCTTTGATAATGCTAATATAGTTCCCTTTCAAAGCCCTCCCATTAATATCTCCTCGATATGATATTGTTGAGCTTCATAGAATAAGTGTGGCTAAGATGGAACTCTTCATAAGCCCCCTGTAGAAGCTTCCCCCTGAGCTTGGAGGCTCTAGACAAGAAGATTCTATCATGATTATAGATGACTCCATCAAGGACTGGATAGCTCCCTTCATGCAGCCAGTCATCCAAAATCGTGCAAGTATGAATATCCTTGGAATATTCCACCAGCAGTTGGGATTTCCAATAGGGATCTAGTGTGCCCAACAATGATAGTGCTGATAGTGTGTCTTCAGAAGTATCTGTCATGTTGTTGTTATCCCCCTTGTCATTTCCCATGCCAAAGGTACAAGGTGGAAGGTTTCCAATCCTCCCTTGCTTCCCTCCTTGCTTGTGCACATGCTTAAGAGAAGAGGGAAGATCTTGGAATTTAGTCTCCCATGGGAGGCTATCATTTGTGCAAGACCTCTTTGTCTTTACCAATTCATGCATGTGAGACCACCATCTCTATTTATGTATAGAAGAGTGTCCTTCAAGCAAGTCTGTCTTCTGATCAAAGTCTTGTCTCTCATGCTTCATGATGGTGTCATTCTTTCTTCTTGCAACATACCTTCTTAACACAGTTTGAGAGGTAAGAATGGATAATTATGTCAAAGGAAAAATGATTTCCCTTTCTCTGTATTTCCCCCACACTTTCAGATTTGTAGCATGGTATACTAGTGTTCCCTCCTCCCTTGGATCTATGAAAGGAGCATTAATGTATGATACATCTTCCATCAAATATGATTAAGGTGGTCTCCTAGGTGGTACACCATAGGATAATGATGTCTCATGGTTCATCCCCATGTAAAAAATAAACGGGAACATATCATGAATGCTTCCACTGCGCAAATCTATCTCTGATTACTGTGTGGAAGTACCATGAAAATTGGAGACCCCTCTTAATGTTCTAAGAGTGCCTCTGATTGGAGCCCTTGCCCCATTTTCAAATAGTGGATCAGCTGCATGACCCCTCCTTTGCTCTGTCTCATTTTCCTTTAGTAAAGACACATGTTGCTCATGTCCTCCATATGGAAGAACCTCTGGAATTCCTTGCAAAGGTGCAAGAATCCCTCTAAGGAAAGCCATTGCTTCATCTCCATCTCCAATTGAAAATAGATCTCCTCCTGCTTGCACAGCGCTAGAGGATCTTCTTTGCTCTTTCTCTCCCTTCTCCCCATTAGTGGAGAATGCTTCATCATCAAGAAATCCTTTTCCTTGACTTCTTAGTGAGGAAGGAATCATCAAGTCTTCTCTTTGGTAAAAGAGATCTTGCTAAATTGGGGCCTTTGCCTCTGGCACAAAGTGCAGCAAGTTTTCAACCCCTTCAACAATTTTTATGACTGGAGTTGGCTCCATGGAATATTCCAACTCATGCAAGGATTCTGATTTCTTGGGCTTCATCTACTTCCCCCAAGAAGTCTCAAAATGTCTATCATCAAATATTTCCACTAGTCTCCCAGTGAATCTTGCTTAAGAAGAGATGTTCCTCCTTTTCAAGGAAGAAGACTCAGACAACCACCAAGCATAAGCCTTCCATTGAAGATGCAGCGTTTCTACTCTCAAGGCTTCCTCTTATGATACTTGATGCAGCTGAAAGTATGTGTCAAGCTTATTTACCCAAGACTTGGGTGAATCTTTAGGTGATCCATCAAATGTAGGTAGAGAGAATATACCCAAAGTGTGCTGCATGCACCCTTTCCTCCTACTGTAGCTGCAGGATCTTCCTTCTTTGAGTTGAAAGAGCTCTGGGAAACTGAGATGATATTTGAATCTCTCTGATTTAGATTCAGATTCTTGGAGATATTTACCAAGAGATCCCTTATTTTTTGTTTCTCCTCTTACTCCTTCCTTTGATAAGAAAGTAGGCATGCTACCACGTTGTGGAACATATTGTGTGGCTGAATTCTCACACACATCATATTAAGTAGTGGGGCTTTCTTCATGTGCAAACCCTTTCAAAAGGTCTACTTGTCTTTCATTCCTCACTCCCCTGATTCCTCCTTTCAGCTCATGCAAAGCTTGAGAAATAATGTTAGAGAACTCTACTTATTTTATTCTTCCATACAAAGGGGTTTCATCATTGCTTTCTTTGTCTTCAGTGTAATCATTTTTCTTCTATATTATCCTATGATACCTTTTCTTTATGTCAGAGAGAGGATCTCCTCCTTTTGAATACATATTGTCTCCAAGAATGCACAGGCTATGCCAAGAAAGATGCTTTAATACCACTGTAATATTGCAGAATTGGAATAGCACAACAAGCCTGCTGAAATAACTCACTCTTGAGAATTTGGGCACTGAAATGATTTTTCAGCTCCTGGATCCCTTATATCAGCTCATCTAAGATCTAAATCCAAAAGGAAAGAAAAAAAATCAAAATAGGTGGGTTAAACAGATATCCCACAACCTAGTCTAGCTGAAAAACACCCAAACAGAGGGGCTACAGATATATGCAAAGGACTACTTCATAAATAACACAGTTTATCAATTTACAAGCATGAGACCAACATGGAGGTTCATCTTTCAGCTATACATCAGAAAAATGGATTTATAATGCAACTTATATAGTGTATAACAGAAATAGAATGAATATACAAGACAAAAGCCCCAAAATGAGCTGCTACAACAACAAGAAATGGAAGAATAAGCTTGACAATGTTATTTTCATTGCTGAAGCATGAAGTAGATTACAAATCAGATCTAGAGAAAATCTGTACATAAAATTATAGATCTATTTCAGATCTGTGTACAAGATAGGCTCCTCTATACATTCCCCTTTGGGATCTTAGCAAAACATGAACAACGGTAAGTAGATCTGAGATCTAAGTCACAGATCTACAGAAGTATTTAGAAAAATCTAAATCATAAAATATACATTAGATCAGATCTGAACTAACATGGATTGGTTGGCCAATCCAGGGATCACCACAGTGAAAGGAAGGATCCAATCACTAGAGATATCTCCTCTAAAAATGATTCCAAGTCTCCCTGCAACTTTGCTCTTGAAAATAACACAGTCATAGAAGAGGGACTGCATTATAGGCCCTAATAATTCTTTGGCCTTTTTCCAATGTGTGGATCTGAAGCTCAACCCACTAATGCACTTTTCCAGGAGGTTAAAATACACACTCACTGAGAAGAGGCACCAATACAAGCTAGATCTGAATAGATCTAGTGTTCCACTTGTTACAGCTCACATAGACAACCCAATCCTAAGCAGGAATATGCTATAGATGAAATATGTGGCTTGGCCAAATGCTGGATGGTCGACTAGGAAAACAAGACTCCTCCAAGAGCTGCTCAAGGAAGGAGGTGGGATTCCTAAACAGGAAAGCCCAACAAAGGATGTCTAACCAGAAAATACCTTCACAAAATAATAACATCAACAACATTTTCTTGTTTTCCTCCTCCTTATTTTATAAGATGAAAGCCTTGCCAAACCCTAAACCACCTCAATGATTTAGCTCCTTTCACATGTGGAGCCTCCATCTAAAAATGCGTTGTTTATACATGAGGTTCATTGCATCTAGACTGTGCTATTGACTTGGTCAAAGTTGACCCAATCTCATGGTTCAAACCCATTCACACCTGCACGAATTTATTTACATGGCCCATATATGTCTCTGTTTACATAGGCATTGATTTATTTTGATGTTTTAGGAGTTTTGCATGTCCTCCTTCACATTTTATTCATCAACATGAAAATCAAAGTAAGACAAAGAAAAATTGAATATTCCCATTAGATTGGGCTAATTGGGAATATTACAAGCACCCATGGCAAATAGTAGAGATTTTTGTTGTGAAGGGCATGACTGGAGGAGTTCCAGTGTTGAGATGGCAGCAGGAGATTGCGCCAAATCATCTACTATAATGTACGAATGCGCAGCTTTTCCAGAAGAAACATTTTGGCATAGTGGTCGCTTAGGGATCTTGGTATGAACCTTTGCCTTAGGTTGAGGGATCTGCAAAGGGCCAATAGTTGTCAAAAGAGGCTCTGTAGAACCTGAAGAAGGGGGCTCAGGGATAGACGTAGCGGGAGGCTTGTTGTACTGACGGGACCGAGTTTGAAGGTTGAGGTCTACGGTTATAGGTTGGTCAGAATTCATCATCAGAATTTGGTAATCAGAGGTACCATATGGAAGAGGTTGAGTGGCCACCTGTCCTTCAGGTGGTTAGGTAGCCAAAAATCCTCACTGAGGGAAAGGATTAGTAAACACAGCTGGCTGACTAGGTGCAACACTGGGAAGGATGGAAGGGGAGGCTTGCTGTCCTCACAATGTTTCTTGAGACTCCCACATCTGCTTCATCTGTGGTAAAAGAGGACAATCATGCATGTAATGAACATAAACACCACAAAAAGAGCAAGGCTTGTTCATGAGAATAGGCCTGTCCTGCTTGGGCTGAGTGCCCTGTTGCTGGTTAGCAGTGTTAGGTGCACTATTTTGAGGATTAGGTCCAGGATTACCAGGAGTAGATTGATTTTGAGTGCCTTTCCTCTTCTTTTTGGAGGGAGGAGGATTAGTCATGCCTTGTTGTGCATACACCTACCCCTGAGGGGGCGGTGGCTTCTATTGTGGGGTTTGAGAAGGCAAGGGAGGGGGAGGTGCTAATGTTGGAGGAGCTGGAGCACTAGGCTGTGGATAATGATAATAAGGATGTTGGATAAAATTGTGGTGAATAGGAGGTTGGGAAAAATGAAGAGGAATGCCATATCCTGGATACATGCTACTGGTAGGGGGAAAAGTGCGGGAGGCGCTGTCCCCCCCCCCCCCCCCCGAGGAAAACCATAGCCCATGGGAGGTTGCATGTATGGATGAGAGAGAGCTCCAACGATACCATTAGTGGCATGAGATGCCCCCGTTGTGTTGGCACCACCAGGTCTAGGAAGATCAGGTAGAACGGTATAAAAATAACCCGACTAAGCATAGATCAGGCCATATTTTAACGCAATTTGGAGAGTGACTTCTTGGGTTTGAGGGAAACGCGATGCGACATCCTTTCCGATAGCACGCAAGAGATATCTAAGGAACCAGTCCATGTAGACACAGTCTTCGAAGGTAGGGGCTCGACATAGGCTCTTTCTTCTCCTCCAGTGCTGGACATGATCACATAGGCGGGCCACAGATGATTGACAGAAAGAAGTCAAAAGTTTAGTACTAGTGTCATAAGGAAGAGGAAGCTGGAAATAAGATAGGAAAGCCTGAGCAAGAGTCACAAAGGTGGTATGAGAGGATGAGGCTGGATCAACATTCCACTTAGAAGCTTTGTCAGTAAGCGTACATTGGAACAACCGAAGACATAAAAAGTCACCGATAATGGAGTTAGACGAACACCACATGTGGAAATATCGAACATGATTTGTAATATCTTCTCTAGCAAGGCCTTCAAACTTGGGGATGTTGGAAGGGAGCTTGGTCGGCATAGCAGGAAAACTAGCGTCATGGTGTATATGGTCATTTATCAACTGATTAAAATCGGGAAGACTGAGGCCTACCATATAGGGGAGCAAGGAAGTAGCCGAGGTAGCTCCTGTGGTGATCCCACTACTAGTATTCCCAAAATTAAGGCTGGGGCTACCACTAGCGTTAGGTCTTGAACTAGACATGGTGAAGGTGACAGGGGGTGAACCACGGGCGGAACCAGAAGGGGAACCCAATGAACCAGAAGAGGAGTCAGAGTGCAGACTGGGTGGAGGACTAACTCGAATCCTACGTGAAGGAGTAAGTATTCCTACCAGAAACTGAGGATGAAGGCCAAGAAGTCTTCGGGATAAACGCTTTGGTGGCGTAATGATGATGGAAAAAACATAGAACAAAGGGAAGAGAGACCAACAATGGTGGAGAGGTGAAGGATCAACTGATTGCAATGTTGAAACAAGGGCATAGAGGTGCAGTATCAATTGATTTCAATGTTTTAAAGTCTTTGCTTGGCAGTGTTGACCAAGATCTTCTTCACTTAGGGTGTGTGTGATAAGTGTGTAAAATTTAATTTTTAAACCTAGATGTTTGTAGAGAAAAAAGAAAAAGTGTTCTTTATAACTGTAATAAAACTTGTAGATAACAGTATATGAAACTGAAATAACAAAAAATAAACAACTAATAATGCAATAATCTAAACCCAAGGAGGTGGGCCTCTCAACAAGTATTCTATAGGTGGGAAAAAATCTTGTCAAAACAAACCAAAATAGCTAATATATCTAAGGTCGGGAGGGACATGGATCTAAAGGCCAGATCTGTTGGAAATAGGTGCAGACAGACAACAAAAAATCAGAGGAAAAATTGTTGTAAGTGAGGTGGCGAAAGGCTATAACCCAAAGGGAAGCTGAGGGGACCCTAGAGGAAAAGAAAAAAGAAAGATAAAAGGAGGTGTTGTGGATGGATAAATAGCTAATTTGAAGTGGATTTGAATGTAAGGTATCAGATCTGAAAAGTGGCTAAACACTCTGAAATTTCAGACAACCTGCAGTAGCTAAGACTCTTCCACAACAAGTGGAGGGTACTAAAGCCTTAGAGGGCTAGGTTCCCACTTATCTGAGTAAAACAGAACAAGTACAGGTCCAAAAAAGGTGGAAATGGAGGTCATAGAACCCTGAACAGAGGCCCAGTGTAATATTCCTAAATTAGCATGTAGCTAATAGGAATATTAATTTTGGTTTTAAAATCTAGATAGATGAATAAATGGGCAAGGAGGCTCATTCTTTGCCTAAGTATGAATAAAAATCCCTCATAATGTGAAAAGAGATCATGTAATAACTAGATCAAGCATCCACATGTGTGAACAAGGTCTAAAATGTGTGGACAAGGTCAAGTTTTACCAAGTCAACAACATTTTATATGAGGAGTGGATCCTAAATGAAGACAACCTAATGTGAATGGAAATCAATCTAGCTAGTCAAAATGAAGACACCTTGAGTGTGAAAAGGGACAGGGCATGAAGATCCAGTCAAGGTTGACTAAATCAAACAACGATGTAAAAGGATGAGCAAGGCACATAGAGATAGCGTAATTGTGGTGGAGGAGCCTTTGCATGGAAGCAACCTCATAGTGGGGTGGGATCCTTGGTGAGGAAGCTCATCAACTATATAATGGAGGAGATGAAAACCATATGGGAATATTGGAGACTATATTTTATGTGGTCTGTTGAGACTTCCTGCATACTTTGGCTATTTAGCTAAGTTTTCTGCACTGCTTAGTGCAAGGGTTTTCCCGGTTGGGGATTCCCTTCTCTTTCTTGGAGATCTTGTCTAAGAGATCTAAGATGAGATTTCAAAGCTGAATTTTCCACTACCTGGTGTTGGACCAATCATTTACCTTCAGTAAAAATGCAGTCGCTTCAAGAAACTACGTTATTTCTTAAGGTGTGCAGTGGGAGGGGTCAAAACCCCACTTTTGTGAGCTAGTCTCCCAAGAGAAGGATCAGCCTTTTCTCTGGAAAGATAGAGGAAGAGTCTACAACAATTTCCTTGCATGTTCAGCCATTTTTATGCTGAGATTTAGCTATATAGTGTGATTCAGCCATAGATGTGTAACAGTTCTTTCTTGTATATCATTTCTGCCAAGAAACCCTTGTCGGGTCATCTTGGATCTATGTAAAAAGAGAATAGATCTTTTTTTTATGCCTCATTGAGTAATATAATATAAGATCTTATTTTTCTCTCCATTTTCTGAGCATAACCCTCAAATAAACTACGCAGTCTCTTGTGTAGTAAATTCTGTGTGTTGCAGTCTTGCGGTTTCATCAATTTTTAAGTTGTGTGAGCATGGGAGGCATGTTTAACTAGGAAAAAGACATTTGTTTCTGAAAATATTTTGCATGTAAGGCCCTTATTACATATTCCAAGGGATACAACCATTATTTTTCACTGTTATAACTCAATCTTTAGAAAATAACATTTTTGGGGTCAATATTGTTGCTTTTCCCTGCTTGGTGATATTGTATGAAGGTATAGTTTGCTGTTGTGGTTGTAATATGATGGATGGGTATTCTATACACTCTTATGAGTTTATTTCTTGTTGTAGCTCCAAATTTATAATATCTTAGGATATTCTTATTGTTGTATAATTTCCCAATTTCAGGATATTACAGTGCTATAGAAGCTCTAATCTTGGCTTAGCCTATGTTATTCATTATGGAGTCTTCTCATGGGGAGGAGAAGATATTCAAGAGAGATCAAAACAAATCCTTGTTTTCTAGAGAAAAGAGGTTCTCAAAACTTCTCTTTCCAAATCTGCAGGGAAGAAGCAAGGGCATGGAAGAAATGAGGAGGGAAAAACATGAAGATCCCTCAACAAGATATATACAAAAGGAAGGTTCTAAGTCCTCATCTTATGGATATGAGCACTCAGCCAGATCATCGGATCTACCACATTCTATCAGCAAGTTCTTCATGAAGAGGAAGAAAGGAGATGTGCTAAAGAGAGATACTCTTGGTGATTATTTGCAGGAGTATGAATCTCAATCTAAGGAGTTCAAATATCACTTGAACTTCCAAGGGTTTTGTCAAACTAAGGAGGAAAGGAGCACAATGTAATATTCCTTTTCAGGAATTTCTGCAATTTCTTTAATAAGGATGTTGTATAAGGAAAACCACGCAACAAAAATGCACAACAGGACTTGTATCCTCATATATATGTTGTATGTAGCTTGAATATTAAATGGCATCAGCAACACATCATTCTAGCTACACTAAATAGATCTCTCCGGCTCATATATGCTCAAAAGCACCCTAATCCCACAACTTCACAAAATAGAATTACTGAAGACTGGAACAGTGTAATTCTTATTAGGGCATCTGTTGGCCACCTATAAAATTTGTTCTATCAAAAGGTGGCCAAAAAATTTTGGAGCCTTTAAGGAACAATTTTATTGCAAAAATGTTATCTCTTGAAGCCTCTTGAAGACGTCATGCCCTTGTTTCAATCTTCATAGTTGTTCCCATTTCAAAGCTCACAAAATTCTGTTGATTTTATGAGAAAGAAATGCTGCAAAATCCCCTTGTCTCCCCTTCCCCCTCTCAGAAAATAAACTTCATTTTTACTCTCTTTTTCCCATCATTTTCCGCTATTTTTCATTTTCCTCATTCTCCCCTTCATAAAATCTCCTTTCCGGAGTTTAAAACTCCTTTCTGAACTCTGCCAAAAACCTCAAATCCTTTTAAAATCCATGGAAAATCCATAAAAAATTCCGTTGTTGTATTACAGATTTAAGCCCCCTTGGGCTAAGCCTGAACCGCTTCCCCTCCATATGCCCACACCCTAGAACCAAGTGCTAGGCCCAAAAAGTGCTTATCACGTCGCAAAAGTTTGAAAATGGTTAGATAAAAAAGACAGAGCCTGAGGCTTCGATTGCAATTGGCCCCTTGTTATATAACGACCTGGGCGTATTATATTCCATATAATCAAAGGCCCCGCAATCGGGCGCCATGACCATTCCGTGTATATATATTAATCCGCCCGACAGCAAAACTTTGTTTTATATTGAAAATTTGGGTTTTTCATATGTTTCAAAAGGTTTCTGCCGGAGCACAGTTAAAGCGATATCTACCATCGATCTGGAGCCGATCGAACGACCCGCGCTACATCGCATCACAATTTTCATTTGATGCATTAGTTTTTCCACCCCCGATGGGCCATCCCTCCGATTCACTCCCCACCGTTGATCTGATCCTCAGATCAATGGCCAGCGTTCAATCACTCCGTCACAATCCAAGTTCATTACCCTGCCGATTGTGCTCTCCCAACGCATTTCCCACCGTCGATTTGATCTGCACATCGACGGTTTTCATCCAATCGCATCACCCTCCCCGATCGCACAATCACATCGACCTCCCCGATCGCGCAAACGCATCGGTGTTTTTCGTTACACCCTCCCTCTCTCCCCCACCGCTTGCGATCCTCCAATTAGATCTGGACCATCCATGTGTCCAGATTGGATAGTCCCAGATCTTTCCCACATTATTCCATCGCCTTTTGCCTTTACACCCTATGTTTTTTTACTAATCCCCCATCGTCGATATCCGCGCGATCGATAGATCTCATTTATTCTTTTCCTCCACTCTCCTTTGACCACCTCTAAAGAATCTCAACCGTTGGATGATGCCATCCAATGACCCTGATATCTTCCCATGCCTTTGAAGCAGTTTAACCCAAAACGCAGGATTTCTTAATTGGTTTCGTGTTTTGCAGGTGATAATGGTTCTCCATTATATTGAAAGAAAATCCAAAGGCTGGGAATGACGATTCCCACACCTTTGATTCATCAAAGGGAACCATTTTCTGCGTTCAAACTCCACGACTCATCAATGTTTCATGAGACATTGATGCCATATGAGCCCTGCGCGGCCTGCACATCAACAAGACACAACAATACAGAAAATAAGCAAAGAGTATCAGTGTTAAAAGATCTAAGCCAAAGAAAAAAATCATGTTTGAAGGATTAACATGCATATTTAGCAAATCAAAAGCCTAAATCCATGGATAAAGACGTCATAAAGACTAGAAGGCATAGGATAATCCTGATCAGACCTAAAACATAGATCTCAAGTAACTTAAAGGTGTTTTAGGAAGAGACGAAGACATCTGTCAATCCGAGAAAGCTTCCACCGCCCTAAGCAGAGGCTAATCAAACCCTCTCCAGATCCTAAAGGCACCTGTAGCCTCACAATAATCAAGGAAGTCTTAGTCATTATCTGAAACAAGAGGTGTTTGCCCGAAGACAGGTGAAAAATTAATACAAATCAAAGATCTTATCTCTAATTGTCAGAAAAACTATTTTAAAGATTAAGAATATCCCAGAAACAAATATTTTCGATCATTAGGCCTCGGGGAGCAGAAAAAAAGTTACTTCAATGTGACACAGAGCCTCAAAATTCAACAAAGGCTCCCACCGAGCTTGATTCATAAATTTAAGTCAATTAATGCAGATAAACATTTGTAAATTTCTTCATCGAGGCCCTCAAAGGCCGAGAAGTCATCAATCTGTATTAATTGATCCAGGAGATCTTTTACCAGATCCCACCTCCTCCTTCTTCTATAAATACTTCTGTAGAAGATGAGCAAATGTTGGTCTCTGGACATCTGAATGCATGTAATAGTTTCTGAAGCTACTAATGCCCTGTTTGCGACTTGAAGATACATAAGTTGATATGAGAAGTTCGAAGTTATAGAGACCCACCGGGCTTGCTGATTGTAACTGGTTTGAACATCAAATACAATTTGTTGATCTATGAGATCCTGATTTATGTCAATGGTGATGTGTTCTTTCACTGTCAATTGTCATTCTCTTTAATATTTCACTCTCTCCACTTTCTCTGATAAAGAACAACAAAAATAGAGCTAGGATTTACTCTCAACAGTACCCTACTATTACTGAAAGCTTTATTTCCATGTTTTCTTCATTTGAAAGTTCTCTTAAAAGAGTATATTGAAGCAGGTTGGTTTCAAAGCACTTGCCTGATCTAAATTGCTCTTTGTGACTATTATATATGTTTTTCTTATAGAATATGCTGAAAGGAGGGTAGTTTGAAAGCACTCACCTGATCTTAATCTATTCCAACTATTTTTAAAAATGTTTTCCAATTAAAAGTACTTCAATGTAGGCTGGCTTAAAAGCACTTACCTGATCTTAGAATACTTTTATGTTTTCCCTAAGTACATGCCGAAGAAAAATTGTTTGAAAACACTTATTTGATCTTAGGCTGTTCACTGTTCTTCATTTGTTTGTTTCTCCATTTCCTATCTGTTTCATTCCATAAATCACTATAAGAGATCCTTCGACATAAGTAACTTACCCCATGGATCCTTCTTGAACCTTGTTGTCCAATTAAAATCCTCCTATGACTCCATAGCCCAATGGGTTAAAACTGTCTTTGCCTTTTCTGTCAGCCGAATCATTCCTTTATTTGCATACATCTTCACCCTTTATTTTGAACTTCCTTCACCTTCATCATGTCTTTGTCTAAACAAAAACAAACAAACAAAACCCATGCTCTTCATAACTAGCCTAATACCACATTTCAGGTTTTAAATATCACATCTTTAAACTCATTCATAGATAGATCCCTCTCTGGATTCAGGAGGGCTAGATCCTGGAATCCCAAAGTGGTTTGATTTTGTCTTGTCTTTTGGTTTTGCCGATCTGGCCAAAACATAGGAACCCCAACATAATGGCGACTCCGCTGGGGAGAATTTGAACGTCCTAAATTGCTAAATACTTGGTCTTGTGTCCCATTTTCATCGCCAACATAATGGCAACTCCACTGGGGAGAATTTGAATGTCCTAAATTGCTAAACATTGGTCTTGTGTCCCATTTTTATTGCCAACATAATGGCGACTCCACTGGGGAAAAATCTGAGAGTCCATAACTGCTAACATTGGTCTTTTGTCCCATTTTCATCGCCAACATAATGGCGACTCCACTAGGGAATTTTTGAGTTCATAGTTTCTTGGCTAGCTTTTATAAAATCTTTAGTTTTCCATACAACCACATAAACTCAGAAAACCCAAAAATATCTCAGATTGGTAGTCAATAAACATGGTAGTGGACCATAAACCTTTTACCTCCAAAAGAGCTAAAAACTACCACTTGGCGACTCCACTGGGAGGACCCGTAACCATTATAAAATCATTCAAACTCAGTAAGAGGCTTTAGGATTAAAGTTTCTTAGCGAAATATCAGTTAAACCTCTCAAATATTGTCATATCTGGTTAATACCTTTCTTGTTTAGTCGGGTCTGAAAGACACAACATAGTGGCTCCTAGAAAGATTCATACTAGAGCCTATCCTGACCCAAATCCACCTGAGATAGTTGATAACCCAGAAAGTATCCTGAGGAAGTATCCTAAGATAAAATTTTCAACTATTTTTAGATCACCCTTGAGAGCTAATTCAGTTCTCGAAAACCTTGCAGCTCTACAAGAAACACATGGTGGTGGAACCATAAAACATTTTACCTCCTTACGAGCTAAAAATTTTCCACCTGGCGACTCCACACTCTAAAACTCCCAAAAGACCAAATGACTCCACTGGTAGAAGACCCTGAACTGATTGACTAGACACAGTGACCTATTTCTTGATTTATAAAATGATTCCAAGGATACAACGAAGATATGCCCCAATGAGCAGGGAGCATATCCCTAGGTTCCCACACAAAATGCTTGAAGTAGATTGGTTAGAAAACTTACCTACCTTTCAGGGTGAAAATGTTGATGACCCCTTGCTACATCTCACCAAGTTTCATATACATGTGTGGAGGTGAAAAGTTCAATGGCACGAAGACTGCCTAATGAAAATGTTCATGGCAACATTAGAAGGAAAAGCTAGGAATTGGTATGAATGGTTAGAACCCAAAAGTTTGTTTTCTTTAAAGGACATGCACCAAGTCTTTTACAAGAATTATAAAGGAAACTCTCCATCCTTATCATGGGATTGTTGTGATCAATATCAGAATATCATACAATACCTGTTAGATATTGATGAGGATTTGGTTAATATGCATCCTGAAGATTTGTTAACAGCCATTCAATAATTTCATATGCATCCTAGCTATCACAAGAAAATGGATGAATAAAATGAGGAAGAAAACAACCAAGAGACCGCAGATATTCCTCAAGATGTTCCTAAAAAATCAGATGCTGATCCATCATCCCTTTTAGTTGAGGCGTCAGATGACATTCTGCCTCAAATCCAGTCTTCAAGAGAAGCAGGGAGTTGCTGCACTTCTGTTCAAAGAAACACAAGACCATTTTCCTCGTTGACAGAAGAAGGAATATATCAGATCATCAATGGACAACCAGCCTCTGAAATGTTTTGCACAACAGACATTCTTGCCCATCCATCTGATGAACTTTTTTGTACAGAGTTGGGAAGCTCACATGTAAATTAGAATGAAGAAAGTATTTCTGAGAATCCAATGTGTCTGACTGGTAGCATTATTTACATTCATGATTTTAATATTTTTGATCTATCTGAAGATGATGTTCTCCAAACAGAGGTTGATATTGAAGAGCCATCATTAATTGATGCAGGGACATTAGACACTAGCGAGCAATGTAAGAGGGTTTTTCCACATGTTGTGGCTAGGAGGGTTCAAAATCACTTGAATTGTAACAGCTAGGTGTCGATACCTCAGCTGACTGTATTATTTAGCTTAGTTAGAGTTAGTGGAAGTCGAATAGTTCAGTTAGTCTATCTGTCATATTTCAATTAGTTGAATCATTTTAATTAGGCTGTTGATTTTCTACAACGGTCCTCACAGAGGAACCGAAGAGCCACATTGTAATATGTATAAATTGTATTCTCCGGATGTAGAAAAGGAGAGAGGGAGGAAGAGCAGAGATTTCTGCAATAAAACTCTGTGTGTTAACAATTTCTTCCAATTAAATAATTTCAATTTTCATTTGCCATTGAATTGTCTTGAATTTTTATTAATGAAGAAATTGTTTGATTGAGAAACGATTGTATACTGGTTTGGTGCGAAATCGTTGCGAATGGTGATTATATGAATGCCACATATCTCTGTCTGGTGTTTCCCTTAATTTATTTGAGAAAACCCTGTGAATTTAACACCATCCGTAGGCGTGGTCGATATAGAAAAGCCGTCGAAAGAGAATCACATTATTGTTAATTGAAAACCTGCCGAGGATTGACCCAAGTTAACAAACGGAGAATAAACAAAGGAGAATGAAAACCCAACAAGGAACCCTGATTAATCACTGTACAAAAACTGCGAGTGGTTTTGCTAGGCAGATTTCCCATATTGCACCGCTTTTGGTGTATAGGCGGTATTCCCCGGTCGACGAGCGATTCCATAGATCTGTTGACACGTGGCGAGGCAGACCCCATAAAACCAGAAGTCAGGGTGGTAGAGGAAAACCTGATACACCCAAGGATGGAGCTAATAGTAGCTCACCTCAGAATGCATCTACAGAGGATGATGCAAGGGGCAGAAAGGGTTCTTACATAGGAAAAGGAAGAGGAGGCAGAGACAGAGGCAGAGGTAGAGAATTGAGGTGCTATAGATGTCAGCAAGTGGGACACAAGCACTATGAATGTCCAGAGAGTGTGGGTGCCAGTCCAAGGAATGTTGTTGTTGCCCAGGCTAGAGAAGAAGTAGAGATCGAAGAAGAAATTCTTCCAGAGAGGGGAGAATCCTTGGTGGTGAATAAGGTCCTGTTGAAGCAAGCCAAAGAAGTCATTGATCCTGCACAAAGGAAGACTTTGTTTAGGAGCATATGAAAAGTCCAAGGGAAGTGCTGCTAGCTAGTCATTGATAGTGGCAGCACAGACAATCTGGTTTCCACTAAGGTAATAGAGAAGTTGAAGCTGAAGACAAGGTAGCATCCAACTCCCTACAGGGTGTCCTCGCTACACAAAGGGCACCATCTGGTTGTAAAAGAGCAGTGTGAGATAGAACTGCAAATGGGAAAATATAACGATAAGGTCCTGTGTGATGTAATGCCCATGGATGTGTGTCATATACTGCTAGGTAGACCTTGGCAGTTTGACAGAGCAGCAGTGCATGATGGCAAGAAGAACACTTACAAGTTCTTCAAGGATGGGGTACATCATACATTGATACCCATGGAAGAAGGAGAGCCTTCCAGCAGAGTGATTGATCCAAAGACCTTGTTGCTGAGCAGGAAGGAATATCTGCAGCAGATAGAAGAAGAAGAGGTAAGCTTTGCTTTATTTTGCAAGCCTAAAGTAGTTCTTACTTCTACAAAGATTTCTGATTTACCAGTGGAGATCCAAGAGATGCTAGATGATTATTGTGACATTGTTGTGGATGATTTACCTGATGAGCTGCCACCTGTGAGGAAGATCAGCCATCAGATAGATTTTATCCCTGGTTCAAATCTGCCAAATAAGGTAGCCTACAGAATGACTCCCAAGGAAAATGAGGAAATCAGGAGACAAGTACAGGAGTTGGTGGACAAAGGACTGATCAGAGAAAGTCTGAGTCCATGTGCAGTACCAGTAGTTTTGAGCCCAAAGAAAGATGGAGGCTGGAGGATGTGTACTGATTCCAGAGCAATTAATAAGATCACAATCAGGTACAGATTCCCTTTGCCCAGAATTGAGGATTTAATGGATTGTTTGAGTGGTGCTAAATATTTCTCAAAGATAGATTTAAAGAGTGGATATCATCAGATTAGAATAAGAGAGGGTGATGAATGGAAAACTGCCTTTAAAACAAATGAAGGACTGTATGAATGGATGGTAATGCCTTTTGGGTTGTCAAATGCACCTAGTACTTTTATGAGACTCATGAATGAAGTATTGAAAGAATTCATTGGTAAATTTGTGATAGTGTATCTGGATGATATATTAGTTTTCAGCAGAACTAGAGAAGAACATTTAAGGCATCTTAATCATGTTTTGAAGAAGTTGCACCAAGAGAAACTGCTGATAAATTTGAAGAAATGCTCATTCATGAAGGAAGAGTTGGTGTATTTGGGGTTTGTTGTTTCTGCAGAAGGATTGAAGATGGACCCATAAAAGGTTAAGGCAATTGTGGAGTGGCCTTCACCCAGGAATGTTTTTGAGGTAAGAAGTTTCCATGGACTTGCTAGTTTTTATAGAAAGTTTATAAGAAACTTCAGTAAGATTAATGCACCCATAATTGATATAATAAAGAAGAGCAAACAGCAATTTAAGTGGACTGCTAAAGCAGAAAGAAACTTCAAACTTTTGAAGCAAAAGATAACAGAGAAGCCTGCTTTGATTCTACCTGATTTTACTAAACCATTTCAAGTAAAATGTGATGCTAGTGGGGAAGCCATTGGAGTTGTGTTGAGTCAAGATGATAGGCCTGTGGCATATTTCAGTGAAAAGTTGAATGACACCAGAAGAAAGTATTCCTCTTATGAGAAGGAATTCTATGCAATTGTTCAGGCACTGAAGAAATGGAGACACTATTTGATGTCCAGGGAGTTTGTATTATATTCTGACAATCATGCTTTGCAGTATATTGTACAGCAGCCCAAGTTGAAACATAAGCATGCTAAATGGGTTGAGTATCTCCAAAGTTTTAATTTTTTTTTGAAACATATAAGTGGCCAAGCCAATAAAGTAGCTGATGCTTTGAGTAGGAGGCACATGCTTGTTCAAGAAACAAATTTTGAAGTTGTAGGATTTGATTTTCTGAAAGAATTGTATAAAACAGATCCAGATTTTAAAGAAGCATTTGAGGCATGTAGTAACCATGTTTTAATAGATAGAATCTAGTCGCTGGATTATTTCTTGCAGGAGGACTTACTATTCAGAAGAAGCCAACCGTGTGTACCAAAATGTTCCATGAGAGAAAATATTGGATAAAAGACCATTCAGAGGGACCAGAGGAAAAGATTACTTTCAATACTTGATTAAATGGAAGGATAAGCTAGAGGAAGATTCCACTTGGATGACTGAAGAAATGTTTCAGAAGATAGACAGATTAGTGCAAGAGCTCATGGACAGGAGCCCATGAAGAAAATTTCCCTTGGGAGTCTGATGGAGGGGCATTAGACACTAGCCAGAAATGTAGGAGGGTTTGTCCACATGTTGTGGCTAGGAGGGTTTGAAATCACTTGAATTGTAACAGCTAGGTGTCAATACCTCCGCTGACTATATTATTTAGCTTAGTTAGATTTAGTGGAAGTCGAATAGTTCGGTTAGTCTATCTGTCATATTTCAGTTAGTTGAATCATTTTAATTAGGCTGTTGATTTTCTACAACGGTCCTCACAAAGGAACCGAAGAGCCACATTGTAATATGTATAAATTGTATTCTCTGGATGTAGAAAAGGAGAGAGGGAGGAAGAGTAGAGATTTCTGCAATAAAATTCTGTGTGTTAACAATTTCTTCCAATTAAATAATTTCAATTTTCATTTGCCATCGAATTGTCTGAATTCTTATTAATGAAGAAATTGTTTGATTGAGAAATGATTGTATATTGGTTCGGTGAAAAATCATTGCGAATGGTGATTGTATGAATGCCACATATCTCTGTCTGGTGTTTCCCTTAATTTATTCGAGCAAACCCTGTGAATTTAACACCACCCACAGGCATGGTCGGTATAGAAAAGCCGTCGGAAGAGAATCACGTTATTGTTAATTGAAAACCTGCCGAGGATTGACCCGAGTTAAAAAACGGAGAATAAACGAAGGAGAAGGCAAACCCGATGAAGAACCTTGGTTAATCACTGTACAAAAACCGCGAGCGGTTTTGCTAGGCGGATTGCCCATATTGCACCACTTTTGGTGTATAGGCGCTATTCCCCAGTTGACGAGCGATTCCATAGATCTGTTGACACGTGGCGAGACGGACCCCGTAAAACCACCGGTTAACCTGCACCATCACACGTTATCAATCGAACCAGGATGCCGAGCGATATTGCTCAGACCCGTTGATCTAGGCAAGGGCCATCGAACGGTGTTTGGCTGACGGAGATGCACGGACGATAACCAAGGTGCGCAGAAGACAAAAGAGGTACGGTGCATGCGTTTGATTGGTTATTGATACATATATGTATGTGGGCACGAAGTGAAAGCTCTATTATAAAATTATATTTCCAAAGCATGGAGTATTAATATAAGGTTCGAAGGTTTATTACATAGTATTTGTTAAGTAGCGCGTTGGGTATATATGTAAAGCGTGAAGGGTTAACCATTGGTTATAAAGTTCGGAGATATATGTATAAGCCGGGAAATATAATATAAACATTCAAGAGCTATGTATAAGTTTATTTTTCAATTTCTTTGAAATTGATAAATAAAATAGAAAGAAATAGACAATGTAGGGGAAAGAGAAGATTAGACAGAGCCACGACGACGGTTGACCAACTCTCCTCAGGTCTGACTTTCAGCGTTGTTGCGTCATTAACAGATTTGTGGGAGGAAAATCAGTTCCATCAGCTTCAAGGGAGTAATGAGCCAAGTCAACCTATTTATGATACTAATGAAGAAAGCTTTAAAAGTGCAGAAGAGGGTGAAGGGTCTCTGGACCTTTTCTTCACTTCGTTACAAGACATCAGTAGTAATTTGCATATGACTGGAGATCAATGGCTTTTCATCTCAGAGGATGAAAAGGAAAATGAAGAAGAGATTCTTGAGAAAATTGAAATTAATGGGCTTTCTCTTGAAAAGGAGGAAGCAGTGGAGCAAACCCCTACTCAAAAATACATAGATTGCTTCACAGAGCTCGACCCAACAGATCAGAACATACCGGAGCTCCAAGAGGACTCAGCTACAATATATGATGAGTCCTCCAGTTCAGAAGATGAAGGAGACACTCTACCCCAAGAGAGTCTTTTTCTCAATCCAGTGGAAGAAGAGGTATTCCTGGTTGGTGCTCATATGCCAAATACTCCAGCCAAGAAAGAGAAGAGTGTGATTACAACGTCCACACTGCAGATGCAGTGATCGAAACTGCCCAGGATACAGACAGCCTACCAGACATGGAGGACCAAAAAGAAGAGAACCTTCATATTTTCTTTGTTGATCCTTTGGAAGAGTGTGTGGAAATCCTGACTGGCTCAAATTATCAAGCATTAATCCTTTGCAAGAGCTAGAGACATGAAAAGTTGTCACCTTCTGTGATAGTTTTTATTTTTAAGATTAATATTCAAAATATACTATGGATACCTCTGACAAGCAACCAGAGTTTCTTCTTCTTCTTGACATTACTCAGCTGGCTGCATTGGCACTTTTGTATTATATGAAGATGTAAATATTCCAAGTTAGAATAGGTTAGATAGGAATGTCAATAAAGCTCAACCTTTGAGCATTTAGTTATATGTTATTTTCTTCTTTTTAGAAAATCAAAAATACAAAAACAATAGAAAGAGAAAAGAGGGCAGATTGTAAAAAACAAGAAAGGTACAGCCCCATACCAAAAAAGAGAAATAAATCTGAAAGTGTGCAAGCCTAAATGCCACTCCTGAAAACACACTTCTAGTTAGTTAAACAACCTAATATTGACTAATTATTTTAAATTTACTGCTGATAGGATAGTGAATTTGATTTGCCAAACTATTTAAACTTGGCTTATCAGTAGATAGATTAGGATAGAAATTAAAGGTTCTAACATGCTCAAAATCTGAACCTAAGTTTCCAAAAAGAGATGACTCACATCTATTTTAATTTCTGAGTAAAAAAAAAAGGAATAACTGGTTCTAATTAGCTCAAAATCTGAACCAATTGTTAAAGGAAAGACAACTCAAATAAGAGGAAAAGACAGAGCTGAAAAAAAAAAGAAGGTGAAGGAAGTGCTTGAACTTTCAGATCTTAAGCCTTCCATTTTTTTTTGAAATTTTCTGCAAAATAAATATCTATGTGCAGCTTGTTTTTTATGCCATAGATCACAACAAGTCAAAACAGTTTAATCTTGACTTGACTGTTTTTAAATTTCTATTCTAGAATTTAGAGAATAAAATCTGATTGGACAATTTAATCCCAATAGATGGTAGATTAGGTAGAGAATTATATGGACTCAACTATTTAATCTGATTCCATGGAGAAATAAGGAGTATAAACATATTATATTTCCTATTTTCAAAAAAAAAAAATGTTGTAAAAGAGTTTGACGATCCAAGTGCACTCTAATGAAGAAAAAATGTTAGATCAGTAGGATTGGGTAGGTAGAAAGTTGTGTTGATGAAACATCCATTGTTTTTTATGGCTGCTAATATGTTTTCAGAAAAAAGAAGATCATCCAAGAAAATAAGGCAGCCCAATGAATAAGGCACTGATCAGCCTCCCAGAGAATGTAAGTCTGAAGTTCCTAATGCCTTCAAAAAGGCACCATCCCCAAGTGGAGCCGCTGTTGGCCACCTATAAAATTTGTTCTATCAAAAGGCGGCCAAAAATTTTTGGAGCCTTCAAGGAACAGTTTTATTTCAAAAATGTTATCTCTTGAAGCCTCTTAAAGACGTCATGCCCTTGTTTCAATCTTCATAGTTGTTCCCATTTCAAAGCTCACAAAATTCTGCTGATTTTATGAGAAAGAACTGCTGCAAAATCCCCTTGTCTCCCCTTCCCTCTCTCAGAAACTAAACTTCATTTTTACTCTCTTTTCCCATCATTTTCCACTATTTTTCATTTTCCTCATTATCCCCTTCATAAAACCTCCTTTCTAGAGTTTAAAACTCCTTTTTGAACTCTGCTGAAAACCTCAAATCCTTTTAAAATCCATGGAAAATCCATAAAAAATGCCCTTGTTGTATTACAGATTTAAGCCCCCTTGGGCTAAACCTAAACCACTTCCCCTCCATATGCCTGCACCCTAGAACCAGGTCCTAGGCCCACAAAGTTCTTATCACGTCGCAAAAGTTCGAAAATGGTTAGATCAAAAAGACCGAGCGCGAGGCTCCGATTGTGATTGGCCCTTTGTTACATAATGACCCGGGCGTATTATATTCCATATAATCAAAGGCCCCGCAATTAGGTGCCATGAACATTTCGTGTATATATATTAATCCGCCCGACATAAAAAATTTGTTTTATATTGAAAATTTGGGTTTTTCATATGTTTCAAAAGGTTTCTACCGGAGCACAGTTAAAGCGATATCTGCCGTCGATCTGGAGCTGATCGAACAAACCGCGCTAGATCACATCGCAAATTTCGTTTGATGCATTAGTTTGTCCACCCACAATGGGCCATCCCTCCGAGTCACTCCCCATCGTTGATCTGATCCTCAGATCAACGATCAACTTTCAATCGCTCCGTCACAATCCAAGTTCATTACCTTGCCAATTGTAGTCTCCTGACGCATTTCCCACCGTCAATATGATCTGCATATTGACGATTTTCATCCAATCACATCACCCTCCCCGATCGCACAATCGCATCGACCTCCCCAATCGCGCAATCACAACGGCATTTTTCGTTACACCCTCCCTCTCTCCCCCGCTGATTGCGATCCTCCGATTAGATCTGGACCACCCACGTGTCTAGATCAGACGGTCCTAGATCTTTCCCGCATTATTCCATCGCCTTTCCACCTTATGTTTTTTGACTAATCCCCCACCGTCGATCTCCGCGTGATCGATGGATATGATTTATTCTTTTCCTCCACTCTCCTTTGACTGCCTCTAAAGAATCCCAACCGTTGGATGATGCCATCCAATGACCCTGCTCTCTTCCCACGCCTCTGAAGCTGTTTAACGCAAAATGTAGGATTTATTAATTGGTTTCGTGTTTTTCAAGTGATAATGGTTCTCCATTATATTGAAAGAAAAGCCTAAGGCTGGGAATGACTATTTCCACGCCTTTAATTCATCAAAGGGAACCATTTGCTGGGCTCAAACTGCATGAACTGTTAATGCTTTGTGAGGCATTGATGCCATATGAGCCCTGCGTGGCCTGCACATCAACAAGACACAACAATACAGAAAAGAAGCAAAGAGTATCAATGTTAAAATATCTAAGCCAAAGCAAAAACTCATGTTTGAAGGATTAACGTGCATATTCAACAAATCAAAAGCCTAAATCCATAGATAAAGGCGTCATAAAGACCGGAAGGCACAGAATAAGCCTGATCAGACCTAAAACACAGATCTCAAGTAACTTAAAGGTGTTTTAGGAAGAGACGAAGACATATGTCGATCCGAGAAAGCTTCCACCACCCTAAGCAGAGGCTAATTGAACCATCTCCAGCTCCTAAAGGCACCTGCAGGCTTACAGTAATCAAAGAAGGCTTAGTCACTATCTGAAACAAAAGGTGTTTGCCCGAAGACAGCTGAAAAATTAGTACAAATCAAAGATCTTATCTCTAATGGTCGGCAAAACTATTTTAAAGATTAAGAACAACCCAGAAACAAATATTTTCGATCATTAGGCCTCGGGGAGCAGAAATAGAGTTACTTCAATGTGACACAGAGCCTCAAAAGTCAGCAAAGGCTCCCACCGAGCTTGATTCATAAATGTAAGTCAATTAATGTAGATAAACATCTGTAAATCTCTTCATCGAGGCCCTCAAAGGCCGAGAAGTCATCAATCTGTATTAATTGACCCAGGAGATCTTTCACCAAATTCCACCTCCTCCTTCTTCTATAAATACTTCTGTAGAAGATGAAAAATTGTTGGTCTATGGACATCTGAATGCATGTAATAGTTTTTGAAGCTACTGATGCCCTCTTTACGACTTGAAGATACATAAGTTGATATGATAAGTTTGAAGTTGTAGAGACCCATCGGGCTTGCTGATTGTAACTGGTTTGAACATCAAATACAAGCTGCTGATCTATGGGATCTTGATTTATGTCAATGGTGATGTGTTCTTTCACTGTCAATTTTCATTCTCTTTAATATTTCACTCTGTCCACTTTCTCTGATAAAGAACAACAAACGTAGAGCTAGGATTTACTCTCAACAGTACCCTACTCTTACTAAAAGCTTTATTTCCATGTTTTCTTCATTTGAAAGTTCTCTTTAAAGAGTATATTGAAGAAGGGTGGTTTCAAAGCACTTGCCTAATCTAAATTTTTCTTTGTGACTGTTATCTGTGTTTTTCTTATAGAATATGCTGAAAGCAGGGTAGTTTGAAAGCACTCACCTGATCTTAAGCTATTCCAACTGTTTTTAAAAAAAATTTCCAACTAAAATTACTTCAATGCAGGCTAGTTTAAAGGGACTGACCTGAGCTCAGAATACTTTTATGTTTTCCCTAAGTACATGCCGAAGCAAAATAGTTTGAAAGCACTTGTTTGATCTTAGGCTGTTCACTGTTTTTCATTTTTTTGTTTCTCAATTTCCTATTTGTTTCATTCCATAAATCACTTTAAGAGATCCTTTGCCATAAGTAACTTGCGCCATGGATCCTTCTTGAACCTTGCTGTCCAATTAAAATCCTCCTATGACTCCATAGCCCAATGGGTTAAAACTGTCTTTGCCTTTTCTGTCAGCCAAATCATTCCTTCATTTGCATACATCTTCACCCTTTATTTTGAACTGCCTTCACCTTCATCATGTCTTTTTCCAACAACAAAAAAAACAAACAAAACCCATGCTCTTCATAACTAGCCTAATACCACATTTTAGGTTTTAAAGATCACATCTTTAAATTCATTCATAGAGAGATTCCTCTCTGGATTCAGGAGGGCTAGATCCTGGAATCCCAAAGTGGTTTGATGTTGTCTTATCTTTTGGTTTTGCCGATCTGGCCAAAACATAGGAACCCCAACATAATGGCGACTCTGCTGGGGAGAATCTGAACGTTTTAAATTGCTAAATACTTGGTCTTGTGTCCCATTTTCATCACCAACATAATGGCGACTCCACTGGGGAGAATCTGAACGTCCTAAATTTCTAAACATTGGTCTTGTGTCCCATTTTCATCGCCAACATAATGGCAACCCCACTGGGGAAAAATATGAGACTCCATAACTGCTAACACTAGTCTTGTGTCCCATTTTCATCGCCAACATAATGGTGACTCCACTGGGGAATTTTTGAGTTCATAGTTGCTTGGCTAGCTTTTATAAACTCTTTAGTTTTCCATACAACCACATAAACTCAGAAAACCCAAAAATATCTTAGATTGGTAGTCAATAAACATGGTAGTGGACCATAAACCTTTTACCTCCAAAAGAGCTAAAAACTTCCACTTGGCGACTCCACAATCCTACAGACCTTAAGACTCCACTGGGAGGACCTGTAACCATTATAAAATCATTTAAACTAATTAAGAGGCTTTAGGATTAAAGTTTCTTAGCGAAAGATCAGTTAAACCTCTCAAATATTGTCATATCTGGTTAATACCTTTCTTGTTTAGTTGGGTCTGAAAGACACAACATAGTGGCTCCTAGAAAGATTCATACTAGAGCCTATCCTGACCCAGATCCACCTGAGATAGTTGATAACCCAGAAATTACCATGAGGAAGTATCCTAAGATAAAATTTTCAACTATTTTTAGATCACCCTTGAGAGCTAATTCAATTCCTGAAAACCTTGCAGCTCTACAAGAAACACACGGTGGTGGAACCATAAAACATTTTACCTCCTTACGAGCTAAAATTTTTCCACCTGGTGACTCCAAACTCTGAAACTCCTAAAATACCAAATGAATCCACTGGTAGAATACCCTGAACTGATTGACTAGACACAGTGACCTATTTCTTGATTTATAAAATGATTCCAAGGATACAACGAAGATATGCCCCAATGAGCAGGGAGCATATCCCTGGGTTCCCACACAAAATGCCTGAAGTAGACTGGTTAGAAAACTTATCTACCTTTTAGGGTGAAAATGTTGATGACCCCTTGCTACATGTCATCAAGTTTCATATACATGTGTGGAAGTGCAAATTTCAATGGCACGAAGCCTGCCTAATGAAAATTTTCATGGAAACATTAGAAGGAAAATCTAGGAATTGGTATGAATGGTAAGAACCCAAAAGTTTGTTTTCTTTAAAGGACATGCACCAAGTATTTTACAAGAATTATAAAGGAAAATCTCCATCCTTATCATGGGATTGTTGTGATCAATCTTAGAATATCATACAATACCTGTTAGATATTAGATATGCGTCCTAGCTATCACAAGAACATGAATGAATCAACTGAGGAATAAAACAGCCAAGAGACCGCATATATTCCTCAAGATGTTCCTGAAAACTCAGCTGCTGATCCATCATCCCTTGCAGTTGAGGCATCAGATGACATTCTGCCTCAAATATAGTCTTCAAGAGAAGAAGGGAGTTACTGCACTTCTGTTCAAAGAAACACAAGACAATTTTCCCCGTTGACAGAAGAAGGAATATATTAGATCATCAATGGATAGCCAGCCTCTGAAAGTTTTTGCACAACAGACATTCTTTCCCATCCATCTGATGAACTTTGTTGTACAGAGTTGGAAAGCTCACATGTAAATCAGAATGAAGAAAGTCTTGCTGAGAATCCAATGTGTCTGACTGGTAGCATTATTTACATTCATGATTTTCCTATTTTGGATCTATCTGATGATGATGTTCTCCAAACAGAAGTTGATCTTGCAGAGCCATCATTAACAGATCTGTGGGAGGCAAATCAGTTCCTTCAGCTTCAAGGGAGTAATGAGCCAAGTCAGCCTATTTATGATACTGATGAAGAAAGCTTTAAAAGTGCAGAAGAGGGTGAAGGGTCTCTGGACCTTTGCTTCACTTCGTTACAAGACATCAGTAGCAATTTGCATATGACGAGAGATCAATGGCTTTTCATCTTAGAGGATTAAAAGGAAAACGAAGAAGATATTCTTGAGTAGATTGAAATTAACGGGCTTTCTCTTTAAAAGGAGGAAGAAGTGGAGCAAACCCCTACTAAAAAATACATAGATTTCTGCACAGAGCTCGACCCAATAAAGCAGAACATACCGGAGCTCCAAGAGGACTCAGCTACAATATATGATGAGTCCTCCAGTTCAAAAGATGAAGGAGACACTCTACCCCAAGAGAGTGTTTTTCTCAATCCAGTGGAATAAGAGGTATTCCTGGTTGGTGCTCATATGCCAAATACTCCCAGCCAGGAAAGAGAAGAGTGTGATTACAACAGCCACACTGCAGATGCAGTGATCGAAGCTTCCCGGGATACAGACAACCTACTAGACATGGAGGACCAAAAAGAAGAGAAACTTCATCTTTTCTTTGTTTATCCTTTGGAAGAGTGTGTGGAAATCCCAACTAGCTCAAATTATCAAGCATTGATCCTTTGCAAGAGCCAGAGAAATGAAAAGCTGTCACCTTCTGTGATAGTTTTTATTTTGAAGATTAATATTCAAAATATACTATGGATACCTCTGACAAGCAGCCAGAGTTTCTTCTTCTTCTTGACATTACTCAGCTGGCTGCATTGACACTTTTGTATCATATGAAGATGTAAATATTCCAAGTTAGAATAGGTTATATAGAAATGTCAATAAAGCTCAACCTTTGAGCATGTAGTTATATGTTATTTTCTTCTTTTTAGAAAATCAAAAATACAAAAACAATAGAAAGAGAAAAGAGGGTAGATTGTAAAAAACAAGAAAGGTACAGCCCCATACCAAAAAAGAGAAATAAATATGAAAGTGTGCAAGCCTAAATGCCACTCCTGAAAGCACACTTCTAGTTAGTCAAACAACCTAATCTTGACTAATTAGTTTTAAATTTACTACTGATAGGATAGTGAATTCGATTTTCCAAACTGTTTTAAGTTGGCTTATCAGTAGATAGATTAGGATAGAAATTAAAGGTTCTAACATGCTCAAAATCTGAACCTAAGTTTCCAAAAAGAGATGACTCACATTTGTTTTAGTTTCTGAGTCAAAAACAAAGGAATAACTAGTTCTAATCAGCTCAAAATATGAACTAGTTGACAAAGGAAAGACAACTCAAATAAGAGGAAAAGACAGAGCTGAAAAAAAAAAGCTGAAGGAAGTGCTTGAACTTTCAGATCTTAAGCCTTCCTTTTTTTTAAAAAAAATTCTGCAAAATAAATATCTATGTGCAGCTTGTTTTTTATGCCATAGATTACAGCAAGTTGAAACAGTTTAATCTTGACTTGACTATTTTTAAATTTGTGCTCTAGAATTTAGAGAATAAAATCTGATTGGATAGTTTAATCCCAACAAATGGTAGATTAGGTAGAGAATTATATGGACTTAACTGTTTAATATGAGTCCACGGAGAAATAAGGAGTAGAAATAGATTAGATTTCCTGTTTTCAAAAAAAAAAATGTTGTAAAAGAGTTTGCCAATCCAAGTGCACTCTAATGAAGAAAAATGTTAGATCAGTAGGATTGGGTAGGTAGAAAGTTGTGTTGATATAATGTGCAGAGATCTGGAGCTTTCATTAATACTACAAAGAAAAGAAGCAAATAATGTGCAGAAATGGAAAGAAGCAAAGAGTATCAGTGCACATTATATCTGGAGCTTTCATTAATAGATATCTGGAGCTTTCATTAATCATAGAATCAGAAATGAGAGGTTTGACCTCTTTTACAAGCACATTAGAACATCACAGCAAGGGTTTCCTGAAAAATAGCAATATAAAATGCAGCACTACAGAAAATGATGTAGTACACTGCAAATTTGTATTAGAAAATACTGAATATGATCTGAAACAGATGAATAATACAAAATTTGGCCCAAGGCCTTCTTCAATAGACCTTCCGGAGTGAAATAGACACCTCCTCATCCAAAACAAGCACAAAATAGAAGGGTTTAACCTAGCAGCTGCAACACCTATAGAAAAGATGCAGTTACTGGAAGTGACTGTGCTATAAATGATGAAGAATGGATGTACTCAAGTTAGATGATGAAAAATAAGCTCAAGACCTTCCCTTTTCATCTCACAACTAGCTAGACCAAAGGTGAAGATGGAATTCCCGCATGAGAATTATTTTTCACTAAACAGTGTTGCAACTACAGCTAAACAACTGGAGCTTGAAATTAGTCAAAAGACCAAACAAAGATGATTACTGAATGCCTTCCCTGCTGCTATATTCTTCTTCTTATCCTTGGTGAGCTTCCTCACCCCGGACCCCACTCATTGATGAGGTTACTTCCTTGAGAATATTCCCCTTTCAAAACTATGCTACCCTAGTTGGTTTCCCTCTTGTAGCAGTGTTGTTGACTTGGTCAACTGGATCTAGTTCACTGGCATTGTTCTCTTTCACACCAAGGTGGCTTTATTTGTCCTCCTAACCTAATCCCTTTTCACACTGGGATTTGTTTTTATTGACTTTCTACTCTTCTGCTGCAAAAATGGAGCAAGTATAATATTCCAACTAGCAGTGGCTAATTGGGAATATTACAATCCTCCCCGCTCAAAAGTTGCTTGCCCACAAGCAACAGTAAAGAAGGATGATGCAAGATCTTCTCTCCCTCCCAAGTGGCATCCTCATCTGGTAGATTCCTCCATTGAATTAGATATTCCTTGATGATTTTGTTCCTCAGTTGACTCTCCCTTGTGTCTAAGATTGCTTTTGGCTGCAAAATTAGGTGGCCCTCATCATCAATAGGGGGGAGATCCATGTTGGCAATTATATTCCTTCCAATGGCTTTCTTGAGGCAATAGACATGGAAGATATTGTGGATCTTGCTTCCCTTAGGAAGCTCCAGCTCATATGCTACCTTATTGACACACTTGATCACCCTGTATGGCCCATAGAAATGTGGTTTGAGCTTTTCAGCTCCCTTCTCCTTAAGTGTGGACTGTTTTTAAGGCTAAAGACACAGATATAAAAGATCCCCCGCCTCAAACTGTCTCTCTATCTGACCATGGTCTGCATACATCTTCTGTTGGTTCTGGGCAGTAGCAATGTTGTCCTTGAGTGCCCTGAGTATGTCTTGGTTCTCCTGAATCCATTCCTTTGCCCTTGGAGCCTTACTTGCCCCAAACATAACATCAAAAAATGAGAGTGCCTCATACCCATATAAAGCCTGGAATGGAGTCATGCCAATAGAAATATGGTGAGTAGTGTTGTAACAATACTCTCCCAGGTGGAGCCAACGCAGCCAAGCTCTCTACTGCCCTACTACATAGTTCCTTAAGTAGCTTTCCAGCCACTTGTTCACTATCTTGGTCTGTTCATCAGTTTGGGGGTGATAGCTAGTTCTTGGAGTCAAATCAGTCCCCACCAACCAGAAAAATTCTTGCCAATATCCACCCATGAAGCAGCTGTCCCAATCACTCACTATGGTCTTTGGGAGACCATGGAGTCTAAATACATCTTTGAAGAAGAGCTCAGCTACCTGTGAAGTAGTATAATGTGCAGAAATGGCAAATAAATGAGAATACTTTGTTATTCTATCAACAACTACAAAGATACAATCCTTACCCTGTACTGTCGGTGTTGGAAATAATGAGGGCGGGGGGGAGGGTGGTGGTGAATCAGTATTCCTTTCAATTAGAGAATTAGTTAATATTCAATTGTTATCAGTGTTTGTACAATGATAGCAACAAACAAGAGGAACAAAAATGCACACAGTTTTTAAGGTGGAACCCCACTCAGGGACAAAAACCACCTAATGCTTTTCTAATAATTATTTAATATTCAACACCAATTGAAAATAAAGCTCCAACTTCCTAGAATCTAGAAAAGAATTCTTCTCCAGTTCCCACTAGATGGATGGTCCAACGCCCGAGATTCTTCAGTATTCAACTGAATGGATTCCCCAACACCCAATGAGCTACAACTCACCCTAGCACCACCCTACCACCCTATAGAAGAATAAAAGAAGAATGGACTCTCATACTAGGGAAAATGGTCCACTTTACAATGATATAGAATGATGTAGAAGAAGAAGATATAGTAGACCATAACCCCAACTTTGACACAACCACCTAATGATGATCCTAGACCTCCCAACATTGCCTCTTCAACCCTTGGTAGATAGACACTAGTACAATTTTTACAATAATGTATTTATAATGACTTAGTACAATGATACCTTTACAATGATTGTATGCATTGTTGCCCACTTGAAGACTTCATATGATGAAATTCTTGCTGCTGTTATGCACCTTGGTTTCTGCTCTGGTCATGCTACCTTCTGATACAACTTCCTTTGCTTTTCTGCCGTAGAAAGTCTGGTCCTTTGCAACCCTTGACAACACATGATCTAGCTTTTTCTTGCCTTCTAGGAGCTTGATATTTAATCTGGTGTAACTCTATTATTTCGGATCCTCAATATCTGATTTTTGGTCCTGTAGTATTCCTCTGAGTCTTAATTCCAATGCCACAAGTCTAACTAAATTTGGATTCTTCAAGAGAGAGTTATACCCAATCTCTCACAATGCCCTAATTATGGACTGTTTCAGCAGAGAAAAATTGTACGGCATGCCACGTGTCACTGTTTCTTCATTCAGCTATGAAATTGATAGTGCGAAAACTAAAGTCTATGCACTATTTTTTACTTTTTACGGAATTCCAATCCGATACTTAGATAGAGAGTTATGACGATTTTACCAAGGTCACTTCTTTGAGATGAATTTGAGGAGCCCGCAAAAACCTTGACTTCCATAGATCATATCTTTGAAAATATTGTGCACCTTGATCTGAAATTTTTACAGAAGCTTCCTCAAGATTTCAATTTCACCTCATAAACATTTAAGCTTCTGAACCTTCATAGAAAAAAATTTAGATGGCAAAATCCCTTGCATAAGGACGAAATGAGGATCACAATTTATATAAATGCTTAGGTTGAGAGGGGCTTCAACAAGTGAACGTGGGAGGGATTTTAGGAGCATAAAAAATATTAATTATGAATTTTCAATGACCCATGCCACAACCCCATGGGGTTTTAGCCCACTAACTGGGGGTACAAACTTCAAACATGAGTATCTCTCAAATCGTGAAGAATTACATGGTGTGCCATATATCAACGGAAACATCTCGACAAGTAGAAACCATCAAAAGCATTATTGACCCAGAATATGTTAATTTGGTAGGTCAAAATTCCCATGCAATATTGGGTTAACCCCTGCTGCTGCTTGGTTTGACATCAATGACAACCGCTGATCAGCAATCTCCCCCTTTGGCATTGATGGAAACACAAGTACTCCCCCTAAGATCATGACACATCTTCCTACAACATTCTCTCCCCCTTTTACATCAATGGCAAAGGGTAACTCCCCCTGAAACAAAACCATCCTGCGTTCCTATACACACTTCCTCTCTCCCTGACACACAACCGTCCTACAAACATATAATCTAAGATATTCCAATGTTGGCGAATATTTAATACGTGATTCTTTTGGTGCTGCTTGGAATCTTGATACTTGTCCAACTTCTTGCGTAACATCTGGTCGGAAGGCTGTTACATATAGAAGACTACTAATCATAAAACTATACAACATTTGATCCACATCCTTAGACGAGTCATCTATGCTCAATTTGAAACCCGTTACCATTGGAGTAAGGATGGGTTTGAAATCTTCCATTTTAAATTTCTTGAGCATTTCCTTTATATACTTGGCTTGACATATAAATATTCCTTTCTCTTTCTGAGATATTTGAAGCCCTAAGAAGTATGTTAGCTCACCAAGTAAAGACAGCTATAAATCACTTTGTACCTTTGTAGCAAACTTCTTCCTTAGTCGATCATCATTGCTACCAATTATTGTATCATCCTCTTTAGCTATTAGACATGCTTTAGTTGCTTCTTCCAGAACATATATGTCATTTGGAGCTCGACTTGTTGTAGCCACAATTTCACCATACACGCCTTTCCTGATTTCACATTTTGTGGAGTTGAATAGTATTTTGTGTCCTTGATCACACATTTGTCGAACATTGAGTAGATTGTGATTCATGTTTTCAACCAATAGAACATTCTTGGTTAGAGCATCTTTGCTTCCAAGAGTGACAGTACCTAATCCTATAACATTTGAAGATCCATAATTTCGAAAGGACATGGTTCCATCCTTCTTCTCTTTCAGAGATACACATTTATTTCTATCTCCAGTCATATGCGTTGAGCAACCGCTATCAACATACCACACATATTTGTTCTTTTGAGCCTTGAAAGCGAGAGCACAATTATCATTCTTCTTCTTCTTCCATGTTCGTTCATTCTGTGGCTTCGAAGATTTTTCTGGAGGATTTTCAAGTCTGCAGTCTTTGGCTATGTGTCCAAAGTTTCGACATTTGTAACATTCAATATCATTTCTTAAATGTTCAAATCTATTGATGTTTCACTGAGCCCTGGGAGGTTCATATTTGACAGATCTCTTGGAATTGTATTCGTTCCTAGGGTACGTGTGACATTCTACAACTTTATGACCAAATTTTCCACATGAATAACAGTAGCCATAAAAAATATGTTGGCACCTGGATGGAAATTTTCTTTGAGGAATTATCTTCCAAGGTTGTTCTTGTGAATCTTGTCCAGTGAAGTCTACATGCATGTCAGATCTCATAGGTTCATTGTATTTTGTTGTAGAAGGTCCTTCTTCTTCTTCTTTGTAACCAATGCTAGTTCTGTCGTTGTAAGATCGTTGATTGTTGATGAGTTCTTCCAATGCCCTTGAGCTGTTGGCATAGTTTTGGATAGTTTTTCCTTTCTTCACTTCCTCACACAGTGAGACTACTTCAGCTTCTAATTCTTCCCTTTCTTGGTTTCTTTCTTCCAACTTCCTTTAAAGTGACTCTTCAATGCATTTGTGTTCTTCAACTTCAATTTTGAGACCCTGAACTTGTTCTTCAAGAGTATTGGAATGGATCTTCTCCACCTTGAGATCTTTTATAAGCTTGATTGCTTCCTCATAAAATTATTCTATGGTCCATCCTTCTTCTTTGTTTTTTGATACCTCTTATTTATTGTGCTTGGGTTTATTGTGCTTGGCCATAAACAATACTCTCTCATTGGCTTCTTCTTTGCTGTCACTTTCTTGATTGGATGATGAGCTATCTTCTTTAGAGAGAAAGTTCCTTTTGGATCCTTGATTGTTGAATTTATTAAAGCCTTTCTTTCCTTTTGAGTTTCTATCACTTCTGTTTGGAAAATTTTCCCAAAATTCCCAACCTCATTATAGCTGAAACATATCAATGGAATTTTACCTTTGAATTTTCCCTTAACAATTTTTAATTTTCTCGTGAATTAAGCATATTCTTCATCTGAAAGACCTTCTCCATCATCTCCCTTTTCTTCACACTTGCAGGTGCATGTCATTTCAATTGAAGGTTGTTTGTCCTTATTGGTTTGCTTATATGCAATGAACACAGTTTCTAGATTTGAAGTACCCTTTTCTTCATCAAGTCTCATTTCATATGCTATGAGAACTCCATGTAATTCTTCCTTGCTGAGTTTGTCCAGATTTTCACTGTATTCTAAGACTGATACCTTTGGGTTGAATCTCCCTGGTAACGTTCTAAGAATATTTCGTATAATAGTCTTCTCATCAACTGGCTCTCCCAATCCTTCCATAGTATTGGTTATTTCATCAACGTATTGGAAGTATGCAACAATGTTGCAATCTTCTTTCATTTTAAGTTGCTCAAATTTTGCTCTATAGATTTTAAGCTTTGCTTCTTTAACATTTGAGTCACCTGCATATATATTCTCAAGCTTGTCCCATACATTTTTGGTGGTTTTACAACCCAACACCTTATGATAAACATAATAATAGGGTCCACTAATAATAGGGTTCTTTTCTTTTGCATCATTTGTAAATTTTTTCTTACCTTGTTCATCAGTGGTATAGTGTCCATACTTAGTAACCATGCACAGAGATAGACCTCCATTCTTCCTTTCTGAAGTGCATAATTATTTTCTGTTGAATAAAAGTACACATTGGTATGTCAACGACCTCCTTCATTTATTAAGCTTGCTATTGAAGGAATCAAAGCTCACGTGCAATTGTTGCAAATATGAAATTGAATCAGTATTCCTTTCAATTAGAGCATTAGTTAATCTTCAATTATTATCAGTGTTTGTACAATTATAGCAACAAACAAGAGGAAAAAAAATGCACATAGTTTTTAAGGTGGAAACCCACTCCGGGAAAAAAAGCACCTAATGCTTTTCTAATAATTCTTTAATATTCAACACCAATTGAAAATAAAGCTCCAACTTCCTAGAATCTAGAAAAGCATTCTTCTCCAGCTCCCACTAGATGGATGCTCCAACGCCTGAGATTATTCAGTAGTCAATTTAACAGATGCCCCAACACCCAATGAGCTACAACTAACCCTAGCACCACCCTACCACCCTATATAAGAATAAAAGAAGAATGGACTCCTGTACCAGGGAAAATGGTCCACTTTACAATGATATAGAATGATGTAGAAGAAGAAGTTATAGTAGACCATAACCTCAAATTCGACACAACCACCCAATGATGATCCTAGACCTCCCAAAATTTCCTCTTCAACCCTTGGTAGATAGACACTAGTACAATTTTTAAAATAATGTATTTACAATGACTTAGTACAATGATACCTTTACAATGATTGTATGCATTGTTGCCCACTTGAAGACTTCATATGATGAAATTCTTGCTGATGTTATGCACCTTGGTTTCTGCTCTTGTCATGCTACCTTCTGATACAACTTCCTATTCTTTGCTGCCATAGAAATTCTGGTCCTTTGCAACCCTTGACAACACATGATCTAGCTTTTTCTTGCCTTTTAGGAGCTTGATATTGAATTTGGTGTAACTCTATTATTTCAGATCCTCAATATCTGCTTTTTAGTCCTGTAGTATTCCTTTGAGTATTATTTCCAATGCCACAAGTCTGACCCAATTTGGATTCTTCAAGAGAGAGTTATACCCAATCTCTCACAATGCCCTAATTATGGAATGTTTAAGCAGAAGAAACTTGTACGGCATGCCACGTGTCATTGTTTCTTCATTCGGCTATGAAATTGATAGTGCGAAAACTAAATTCTGTGCACTATCTGTCACTTTTTACAGAATTCCAATCTGCTACTCAGATAGAGAGTTATGACGATTTTACCAAGGTCACTTCTTTGAGATGAATTTGAGGAGCCTGCGCAAACCCTGACTTCCACAGATCATATCTCCAAAAATATTACGCACCTTGATCTGAAATTTTTACAGCAGCTTCCTCAGGATTTTAAATTTTTTTCATAAAAATTTCAGCTTCTGAACCTTCATATAAAAAAATTTAGAGCAAAAATTCCAAAATGACTTGTTTCAGATGGCGAAATCCCTTGCATAAGGAGGAAATGAGGATCACAATTTATATAAATTCTTAGGTTGAGAGGAGCTTCAACAAGTGAACGTGGGAGGGATTTTAGAAGCATAAAAAATATTAATTATGACTTTTCAATGACCCATGCTAACTTGTGAGTTTAGCCACCTAACAGGTACAAACTTCAAACATGAATATCTCTCAAACTGTGAAGAATTACATGGTGTGCCATATATCAACGGAAACATCTCGACAAGTAGAAACCATAAAAAGAATTATTGAGCCAGAATATATTAATTTGGTAGGTAAAAATTCCTATGCAATATTTGGTTAGCCCCTGGAGCTGCTTAGGTTGACATCAATGACAACCGCTGATCAAAAATTGGTAGGCCGGTGATGAAGTCCATAGAGATAATTTCCCACTTCCCATCTGGAATAGGTAGTGGCTGCAATAACCCAGCAGGGTGGGTGTGTTCTCCCTTATTCTGCTGAAAAATGGTGCACTCCTTGATATGTCGAAGAACATCCTCCTTGAGACCCTTCCATGAGAATATCTCTCTTATGGCCTTATAAGTCTTTGTGAAACATTGATGCCCAGCAAGTGCAGAATCATGTGATGCCAGTAAGATCTTCTCCTTAAGCTTGGAATTCTTAGCCAAGAAGATCCGGTCCTGGTAATAGATGATCTCATCCATCACCCTAAACCTCTCATCTGATACCACCCCATCAAGTATCTCACATGCAAAATCATATTTGGAATACTCAACTAAAAGTTGAGCCTTCCAATAAGTGTCCATGCCCCTCAAAGACAACGTTTTAGGCCTCCTAGATAAAGCATCAGCTACTACATTTCTCTTCCCCTTGAAATATGCTTGGATTTTTCTCACCTACTTCTGTTGTCTCTCTTGGAGTTGTTTCTGTTCAAGGAAGAATCGAAGACTGTTATGGTCAATCTTCACCTTGAACTTATTCCCCCCCAAGTATTGCTGGAATTTGGCTAATGCATGCATGATAGAAAACATATTTTTATCATATATGGGGTATAACCTCTCATGAGGGAGCAGCTTCCTGATCTCAAAGGCTATAGGATGCCCACCTTGCATCAAGACTGCTCCAATCCCTTCACTTGATGCATCACATTCTAGAACAAAAGGTTGAGAAAAATCAGGCAAAACCAAAACAGGACAACTACTCATTACCTCTTTGAGCTTATCAAAATCCCTCTATGCTGTAGGTGTTCAATGGAAAGCTCCCTTCTTGGTCAAGTATGTGAGTGGTACTGCTAGCTGTGAAAACCATTTCACAAACTTCCTGTAATAAGTGCATATGCCCACAAAACCTCTGAGTTCTATAACATTTCTGGGTTCAGGCCAATCTCTGATAGCCTGGATCTTCTCCTCATGTACCCTCACTCCATCTACTTCTATGATGTGCCCCAAATACAACATCTCTATGAGGCCAAATTCACATTTAGAGAGCTTGGCATAGAATTGCTACTCCTTGAGGATATGTAAAACGGTCTCAATATGCTGCAAGTGCTCCTCCCAAGTGCGGTTGTAGATAAGAATGTCATCAAAGAAGACCAATACAAACTTTCTCAAATGACCATGGAAGATGTGGTTCATGCAAGATTGGAAAGTTGCTGGGGAATTGGTCAAACCAAAGGGCATTACCAGAAACTCAAAATGCCCATAGTGACATCTGAACGTTGTCTTGGGGATATCTTGCTCCCTAACCTTGATTTAATGATACCCGAACCTCAAATAAATCTTGGAGAAGTATTTAAATCCCCTCAACTCATCCATGAGTTCATCGATCCTAGGTATCGGGTAGTTTTTCTTCATGGTATTCTTGTTCAAGGCCCTATAATCAATGCACATCCTCAATGTGCCATCTTTCTTCTTTACCAAGACCACTGAAGAAGAAAAAGGACTAGTACTAGGTCAGATGTGTCCTAGAGCTAGCAGCTCTTGGATAGCCCTCACAATCTCATCCCTATAAGCCTTGGGGTGCCTATAAGGAGTAGTGATTATTTCTTGGATCCCTTATTCCAACTCAATAGTGTGTTCAAACCCTCGGTCAGGAGGTCTCACTGGTGGGATATCTCCAAATACTGTAGAATACCAGTCCAGGAGAGACTAAACATCTAGATGCACTGGTGAATCCTTGCCCCTTACCTCTGATATATGCAGCTCCACTTCCCATTCAACATCCCCTCTGTGCAGATCTACCTCCATCCTGTGTGTTGAAACAACATGAGGGGGGTATGTGTTTCTACCCTTGATCTTTTGATACTGGCCATCCTTCCCTCAAAGTTAGATATTTTGAGACCCCTCTTAATGCTACAATAGCTCCCCCTCTTGGAGCAAAGTCTTCTATGGATGGTACAATGTTGGCATCCTTCTTGGAGAAGGTCTTGACATGATGTGTCCTTCCTGCAACAAATTCTCCCTCCAAATCACAAACATGGATTGTCTTCCTTGGCACTGAGTAGGTTTCCTGTTGCAATAATTTCCTTTCCCTGGGCAAGATGTGTTGTAGGTCTCTAGCTTTCTCCATAGCTTCAAGGAGTGTGGTTGGTTTAGTGGATTTGACCAACCGCTGCAATGGTTCAGCCACCCCATTAATAAACATGCATACCTTCCTGCTCATAGTGAGGTTGGATACCATCACTGAAAGCTGCAAATACTCAGCAATATAATCCTCAATATCTCCCTCCTATTTGAGTTTGGTTAACTTGACAAAATGGGCTTCCGGATCTCTTGGATGAAATATCTCCACTAGCTTCTTGGTGAAAGCTAAGTATGAAGTGATGTGATGATGCCCAAGTGTGGTCAATCCATGAAACCACCATTCTTGAGCTTCCCCTTCCAGGTGCAGTGCAACTATCTTGATGGCTTCTATTTCAGAAACCTTGTTGAGCTGGAAGTAGGTGTCCAACTTCTCCACCCAAGCCTTGGCTGTACACTTAGGTGTCCCATAAAATGTGGGCAAGAAGAAACCTACCATACTACACTGTAGGAATGATCCCTGCATCAATTTCTCCTCCTTTTGACGAGGATTAACCCTCCTTCCATCCTTGACCCGGAAAAACTCCTAAAAGCTCAAGTGCTCCTTGAACCCTTGAGATTGGAGTTCATATTATCCAAAATATTCCCCTAGGGTTCCCTCCTTATCTCCTCCAGATACAAATGAAGGCATGGTAGAGTGTTGTGGTGCAGGTGGATGCTCCATGCCTTTTGTAGTGCTAGTGCTTGCCTCATGGAAAAACCCTATAGAATCCGCTTCATGCCTCATCTCCCTGAGGTCCCTTGCAATGTCCTACATGGTTTGAAGTAGGATATTTGAAATATCTTCCTCCTCCACGCTGAAGATATATTTCCCCCACAAGCTGAGCCAAGAGCAGAGCTCTAATACCACTGTAATATTCCTTTTCAGGAATTTATACAATTTCTTCAATGAGGACACTGTATAAGGAAAACCATGCAACATAAATGCACAACAGGACTTGGATCCTCTTATATATGATGTATGTAGCCTAAATATGAAATGGAATAAGAAAAAAATCATTCTAGCTACACTAAACAGATCTCCCCAGCTCATATATGCTCAAAAGCACCCAATCCCACAACTTCACAAAATAGAATTGTTGAAGAATGCAACAACGTAATTTTTATTATGGAATCTATAGCAAGATATGATTTAATACAAATATGAAGCTTTCATTAATCGTAGAATCAGAAATGATAGGTTTGACCTCTTTTACAAGTACACCAGAGCATCCCGACAAGGGTTTCTGGCAAAATAGAAATATAAAATGCAGCACTGCAGAAAATAACGCAGTACACTAAAAATATATATTAAAAAATACTGAATATGATCTGAAACAGATGAATAATATATAAATTTTCCCAAGGACTTCTTCAATAGACCTTTCGGAGTGAAGTAGACACCTCCTCCTCCAAAACAAGCACAAAATAGAAGACTTTAACCTAGCTGCTGCTGCACCTGTAGAAAAGACATAGTTAATGAAAGTGACTACGTTGTAAATGATTTATAATGGATTTCCTCAAGTTAGATGATGAAAAATAAGCTAAGGACCTTCCCTTTTGATCTCACAACCAGCTAGACCAAAGGTGAAGATGGAATTCCCGCATGAGAATTATTTTTCACTAAACAATGTTGTAAATACAGTTAAAACATTGGAGCTTGCAATCAGTCAAAAGAAAAAAAAATATGATTACTAAATGCCTTCCCTGCTCCTATCTTCTCCTTCTTATCCTTGGTGAGATTCCTCACCCCATAACCCACTCATTGATGAGGTGACTTCCTTGAGAAGATTCCCCTTTCAAAACTGCGCTGCCCTAGTTGGTTTCCCTCTTGTAGCAGCGCTGTTGACTTGGTCAATTGGATATAGTTCACCGGAATTGTCCTCTTTCACACCAAGGTGGCTTTATTTTTCCTCCTAACATGATCCCTTTTCAAAATAGGATTTGTTTTTATTGACTTTCTACTCTTCTGCTGCAAAAATGGAGCAAGTATAATATTCCAACTAACAGTGGCTAATTGGGAATATTACACACAAGGAGCAAGAAGCAGGGTGAGGGTAGATTCTTTCTATCTAATTTTTATGGATCACCTCTATGTCCAGCTAGGGCTTGGGTGAAGGAGCTAGAAACCTATGTGCAACAACATCAAGTTTCAGAAAATGAGGCCATCAAAGTAGCAACGCTGCATTTTGAGGGTAAGGTTTATGCTTGGTAGTTGTTTGAATATTTTTTCCTTGAGAAATGAAAATACATCTACTTATTCACAGTTCATTAAAAGAATAGTAGAAATGTTTGATGGAGAATCATGTAAAACACTTTCTCTAGAGGCTATCAAACCATATCAAACAAAACTTTTGCATGGGTTGGGAGGATCTATAAATCCAACTCCATTTCTAGAAAATATTGAAGATGATGTAAACTTGTTTGATACCTTGCCAAGGGAAATATCTCGATTAAATGAAGAGATTTCTTCTCAAGAAGAAGAAATGAAGACTCCTTCTGCAAAAGGGGACCAAGATCTAAGGTATCTTGTTGATGATGAGGTATTTTCAACTGTTGAGGAAAAGGAAGAGAAGGTTGGGGATAACAATGCATTCATGACAAGAGCACATCTAGAACCTCATGGAGGGGAGGAAGGAGCAATTGCTCCAAGAAGAGGAACTCTTGCACTCTTGCAAGGAGTTCCAAAAGATCTCACATATGGAGGTTGTGGCACAATCTATGTGCAACATGTGCCATCATTATCAAATGGTGAGAATCTAAATATTATAGAGAATAAGAGGGAGGGAAAGCATCATATGATGAGGAGTATACACCTCTCTTTATCTCCAAATATTGATGCACAAAGAAGGCGGGAGGGTCTATGCAAGGAAGGCCAAGACCATTCAGTCCATACATCTATACATCTTGCTTTATGCCTTGATGTCTCTTTGCATGGAGGCATTCCACTAGGGAGACCCCCTGATTGGAAGAAATCTAAAGTGTTCTCTCAACTATATACAACAACATCATATTTTTCTAGAGAGGGAACCTTGAAGGGAGCCACTACAGCGCTGAGAACCATTGATGGGATGCTAAGCAATTTTCTAAAATTGACTTTTCTATCTTCCATTCATCTATTTGCATTGGAAAGGATAGATTTAGAAATCTATGTTGATATGAGCATAGTATCAAAATGCCACTCCATAGCCTTGGAGCAGCAAAGGATACTCCAATATATAATGAAAATTTCTGAATATAACAAGAAAGTATTTCCAATTTTGTATGCAGGAGAAAAACTGTGGAAGTTTTGGAGAAGGAGAACCTTTGAAAGGGAGGATGACTCTCCTAAATTTCAATTTTGTCTTGAGAAAGCTCAGTTGCAAGAGAGGCAGCAAAAGAAAGTTGGGAGTACTCCAACATGTGAATTTGACATCAAACATGTCAAGCAGGAGAGCCATCATATGACAGATGCCTCATTTCAGACTTCTACAATGTTGTCAATGTTGGGAATCCTAGACCCTTATTGGGAGTCCCAACTCTTGATGGAATATTCCAACGACCTATTCACAAGTAAGGTTCTTGATGGGAAAGCAATGGCTGGGAAGTATAAGGTAGTTGATGGAATCATTTATGTTCATGATCATATCTACTTAACTAAATATTCCAAACTCAAGAATAAACTACTTAACACAACCTATGAGGCCTTGCTTTCAAAACCCACTGGTTTCATTAGAACATATCATACTATCTTAGATGGATTCATGTGGGAAAATTTCAAAGAGGAGATGCACTCTCATATGAGTAAGTGCATGGATAATTTTCTGGTTAAGGAGGAACATAACTCTTGGGAAGAGTTATCATTACCACCTCCTTATTCATTGAGTATGAGAAGAAGCTCATTCATCAGCTACATTTCTGATTTAAGCCAAGTATATCATAAACATTGTATTGCTAAACATCATGATATATTTATTATGTACTTGCATCTTCTTAACACTCATGTGCAAGACTTGGCTCCAAGAGGGGGCACTCTTTCTTATGGGTCCAAGACGGATGGGGCAGCAAACAAGTGTTGGGAAGAACACTTGTCATACTGTATTCTATGGAAGTTGGGGGTAAAACTGTGCTAGTTGCACATGAGAAACCATTACCATTCTCCTTTATTTCATATGGAAACTAGTATGATTTCAATTATGATTCCATATGATGAAGATGTTCTTTTATTTATTGAGGACATGATCGGAGGAGAGGGACATTTGTTGAATGTGTCCTTGAGGAAATAAATTTCCCACACCTTTTCACTACATGCTTCAAGGGGAGCATGGGGAAAGATATGGCTACCATGGTAAATCACTTGTTTCTCCATGAGGTAGGCCATATGATTGTTTGGAGCATTTGGGACATACCTGTCATGAGTATAGGGACGAGATTTTCTATGAATTACCAAGCTGGGAGGTAATTCATTTCATTTGGATGATAGCATGGAGGTGGGAGACCTTCATTGATGATGAAATTCCCCATGATTGTCATCACTTCTATCTTGAGGAGACCATTGATCAGCAAGGAGGTTTCCACATAGACCTTCCTTCCTTTCATAATGAGAGCCATTTGGTTTATCTACCAAAGGCCAACTTGCACACTTGGGAAGAACCATTGGGAGACAGAATTATTGCAGGAATTCTGAAGCAATGGTGGAGACTGTTGAATGAGGAGGCCACAAGGAGAAGAGGGGAGGTTTTGCAACACACTTGAAGTTGCTTAAGGAAAAGCAAAATTTGGGAGGGGAAGACTATAATATTCCTAAATTAGCATGCAGCTAATAGGAATATTAATTTTCCTTTTAAAATCTAGATAGATGAATAAATGGGCAAGGAGGCTCATTATTTGCCTAAGTATGAATAAAAATCCCTCATAATGTGAAAAGGGATCATGTAATAACTATTTGAGGCATTTACATGTGTGAACAAGGTCTAAAATGTGTGGACAAAGTCAAGTTTGACCAAGTCAACAACATTTTATATGAGGAGTGGATCCTAAATGAAGACAACCTAATGTGAATGGAAATCAATCTAGCTAGTCAAAATGAAGACACCTTGAGTGTGAAACGGGACAGGGCATGAAGATCCAATCAAGGTTGACTAAATCAAACAACGCTGTAAAAGGATGAGCAAGGCACATAGAGACGGCGTAATTGTGGTGGAGGAGCCTTTGCATGGAAGCAACCTCATAGTGGGGTGGGACCCTTGGTGAGGAAGCTCATCAACTATATAATGGAGGAGATGGAAACCATATGGGCATATTGGAGATTATATTGTATGTGGTCTTTTTAGACTTCCTACATACTATGGTTGTTTAGCTAATTTTTCTATATTGCTTAGTGCAAGGGTTTTCCCAGGTGGGGATTCCCTACTCTTTCTTGGAGATATTGTTTAAGAGATCTACGAGGAGATTTCAGAGCTACATTTTCCACTACTTGGTTTTGGACCAAGAATTTACCTTCAACAAAAACACATTCCCTTCAAGAAACTGTGTTATTTCCTAAGGTGTGCAGTGGGAGGGGTCAAAACCCCACTTTTGTGAGCTAGTTTCCCAAGAGAAGGCTCAACCTTTTCTCTGGAAATCTAGAGGAAGAGTCTACAGCCATTTATTTTCATGTTCAACCATTTTTATGTATATATTTAGCTATAAAACGTGATTCAGCCATAGATCTATAGCATTTCTTTCTTGTATATCATTTCTGCCAAGAAACCCTTGCCGGGTCATCTTGGATCTATGTAAAAAGAGACTAGATATCTGTTTTATGCCTGATTGAGTAATCTAATAGAAGATCTGATTTTTCTCTCCATTTTCTGAGCATAACCCTCAAATAAAATGCACAGTCTCTTATGCAGTAAATTATGTGTGTTGCCGTCTTGGGGTTTCATTAATTTTTGAGTTGTTTGAGCATGAGAGGCCTGTTTAACTAGGAAAAAGACATTTGTTTCTGAAAATATTTTGCATGTAAGGTCCTTATTACATATTATAAGGGAAACAACAATTATTTTTCACTGTTATAACTCAATCTTCAGAAAATAACGTTTTTGGGGTCAATATTGTTGCTTTTCCCTGCTTGGTGATATTGTATGAAGGCATAGTTTGTTGTTGTGGTTGTAATATGATGGATGGGTGTTGCATACACTCTTATGAGTTGATTTATTTCTGTAGCTCCAACTTTATAATATCTTATGATATTCTTATTCTTGTATGATTTCCCAATTTCTAGATATTACACCTAGACAAACCCATAAAACTTTCAGAAAAACTCCCAAAAAATGTCCAGGTCATAGTTTCTGACTTGATTTCTGTAGAGGTCAGAGGTTTAGGCCTGTTTTCTATGCCCTGGAGGTTCAAGTGGTAGGTTTTGGCCTGAAAAGTGTGACCTGCACTTCCAGCACTCTCGGGAGCAGGTTTCAGCAGAATGTGTCATCTCAGTTGTGGCTGATGTCTGTCACCTGTGAAATAGGTCTAAAAACACACGGAAGTTAGAATTTTTAATGTTTTAGGGTTTTACAGGTTAAAAAAAACATCAAGAAAAGAAAAATAAGAAGCTGAAAAGAAATCCTACGGTTTGAAGCAGCTGGATATGCATGGATCTGAAAAACAACAATGGTTGTAATAATAAACCCGTGTGGAGTCGCCAGTTGTTAGTATGAATCTTAATCGAAAGTGTGAGAAAAAAACCACTTTATTTGTGCATAACAAATAGTTGTAATAGCAAAGAAGGCTGCCAATAACTTTAGATTTGCAATTAGTTGACCGAGATAAATGCTGCAAAAATCTAGATCTATGCATTAAAAGACATTAAGCAGTAAATAAAAATAAGATTTGCTCCATGCATCCAATAGACAAGACAAGAATATGTTGAATGAATTTTGTATTAATGGCACCTAGGAGGAAAACATAGAAGGATGTTACCAGTTCTCCTCAATGGGATGGGTTCTTGTAAGTCCTCAGCACTTCAGATCTAAAATCCCTCTCTCTTGATGGTGTAGAGAACCCAGAAAAAAATGGAACTCAAAGGGAGCTCACAAGCAGAAAGATAGAAAAATATGACAATGATGGTGGATCAAAGTCAGACCAAAAGTATAGATCCAGAGTGATCTTTAGGCAACAAAAGGTAGCGAGTGAATGGAAAAACCCTTCTATTTATAACAAAATATTGAGTTAGTCTAGATATTGGTGCATAGTTAAGATATTATTAACCAAATCAAGATCCAACTTTTATGGAATATTTTATTATATTTGTTGGAGGGAAAAAGAATTTGACTTAGGTGAAATCCCTTTATTTGTAAATAATAAATAAATAAATGATTTATTTATTATTTTAAGGATTTGGTTGAGTAATAATCAAATAAATAATGATTTATTTAATTATTAATGAATGATTTAGTCAAATTTAACAAGGAATATTATTTAAATAAAGTTTAAATAATTATTCCTAGAAAATAATAAGATAAATAATAATTTATCCAATTAATTTTCCTGTTTTGCATTAAATATGACCAGGAATATTAATTAAACTGTTGTTTAACTAATTATTCCTTGAGTAAAATCAAACAAATGTGGATTTACTTTATATTTCCTCATGGAGTTTCCTGTTTAGACCATAAAAAACTTAATAAAGGTGGTTTACTAAGTTATTTTTCATAGTGAAAGCAATTTTACTTAGGATAAAACTGGTCTTACATGGTGTACTTAGGTCCATATAATAGTAGCAGGTTAGATGACCAAAAAATGGTGCAACACTTTCAACAACGGAAGTAGACTATGTTGCTGCTACAGAGGCTAGTAAAGAAACGGTTTGGTTACCAAGTTTTATGGATAAATTGGGTAAGAAGCATGATCTAGGAACATTATATAGTGATAGCCAAAGTGCCATTCACCTTGCAAAGAACTCAACATTTCATCCTAGGACTAAACGCATACATCTCAAGTACCATTTCATATGGTCAGTATTGGAAGATGGACAGTTGAAGCTGTAAAAGATACATACTACCCAGAATCCTGCAGATATGGTAACAAAAGTTGTAAGCAGGGAGAAAATGATAATATGCTCAGTTTCAATTGGTCTTCAAGTATGATGATGAAGATGACAAATAGACTGGTCCAAAGTGGAGTCATTTTCCATCAAATGAAGCAGCGCTGGAGTTGCTACAATTAGTCTCCAAGTGGGAGATTGTTGGGTGTGGAGCCTGATTATCTTGTTTATTTTGTATCACAGTGTTGGACTCCTAAACCTGAATGGGGTGGAAACGCTGCCCGTAATTTCATGCTGCCTATGGGCTCCAGGGGGGGAGGCAGCTACAAGTTTATGGAGCCCCCCCTAGCAGGGGTTTTCGGGGGCAGCGCCCTCAAAGCTAAAAACATATGTAAAATGGCCTTTTAATAGTATAGTAATTTCTAGTCAATCTGGGTCGTTCATTAGGAAGATGATCTGACGGTAGAAGTTATGTTTAGTTTAGGTTTTTTTGCCCTAGAAGTTATGTTTAGTTTAGGGTTTTTTGTCGCTTGTATGAGGGTATTGTATTGTGACTGTGTATTGTATGTATATTCTTAGAGCGAGAAATAGATAGGGAGACTGTGCGAGAGAACAGAGGATATTACAACAGATCTATTGTAGGTTGTGTCTCTTCATTTTGCTGGATAATAGACAGGAAGGACTGGCTGTTCAGGGTAGACGTAGCCTAAAATGGGTGAACCATGAATATCTATGTCTCTCTGGTTTTATATGTTTTGTGTGCTTGTGTTTTCCTCATATTTTAAGTGTTGCATTTCTCTGTAATATATAATTTTCTAACAATTATGCACTTTACTAGGGTTAAGATGTTGCAGCTACACTATTACCTCTATAGAAGAATAGAAAAAATTTTCTATATTGTACAGAAGAGAGACTATCATCATCAGATTCAAATCCTCACTCTCTTATTAAAATGGTTGTGATGCATAAATTGTAGCAGAAGGGCATTCCATGGGAGGTTTTCATTTCCCATGAGGTGTTGGCCAATCCACAAGGCCAACAGCAGCAAGATGTACCTTTATCTTCTTAGCCCATCACACCCCACTACACATCCATCACCATCTGCTCACATTCCATCACCTCATGATGACTCTTCCACCTCCCCATCTACTCACATTCCTTCACCTAAGGATAATGACCCTCCTTCACCACTTTCTCAAAATCCCTCACCTTCACCTCATGATACTAGTGCATTTAACAAAGAGGGAGATGAAAATGAAAAATCAGATAGGGAGGGTAGTGAGGCTAATGTCAGTGAAGAAGAAAGAAAAGAATAGAAAAATATCAGTGAGGTAGAAGAAGACAGTGAAGAAGGGATTAGGTCAGAAAGCCAAGATATTAGTGAGGCAAATGTAAATGAAGAAGATGCCAATGAGTGTGAAAACAATGAGGCACATAGCAGTGGTGATAAGATAAATGAAGTTAGTGAGGATGTTGACAGTGGCTCAAAGAGCCTTGATGGCACAGACGACAGCAGAGCGCATGACAGTGAGGTCAATAAAGAAAATAGTTATGAGGGAAGTGCAGAAAGCAGTCTGACTGATGACAGTAAGGATGCAAAAGGCAGTGAGGAAAAAAGCGATGAAGAGAGAAGCAAGGAAAATGGAATCAATATTAGTGATGATGATGTCAGTGATAAACAAAGAGCATTGAAGCAGAAGATAATGATGATGTTGGCAGTAATGATGACAGTGGGTCAAAAGGCCATGATAGCAATGGTGATACCAATGATGAAGGAAGCCATGAGAGCAGTGCTGATAAGAGCCATGAGGACAGTGAGGAAACCAATGATGATGGAAATCATGATGGTAGGAAGACTAAAGACACTAAAATGATCAAAATTGAACCTTTTTCTTTGACCTACCAAAGAGGAAATAGGCATGTGTTTGCTGCCCTCAAGAGGCAAGGGGCTCTGCCTTCAACATCAACTAAGCAACTTGACAAAGGAAAAGAGAAGGTCAGTGATGAAAAAGAATAAAACAAACATAAAACTGATTAAGAATTTGAACTCATTCATGCTGACAGTGATGATGAAAATGAGGCAAGGATCTCAAGCATGTTGCTCAAAATCAAAGATTCCTATATTAAAGATTTGCAAGCCAATCTAGGTAGGGCTAGGAATGTGATTCACTATTATGAGGTTGAAAATAAGCAGCTGGAGGCACAGAAGGAAATCGATGAGATCAGAGCTATAAGAGATTAGAAAGAGGATGCAAAAGACAAGGCTAAGCTATATGAGGCCTTGGATAGATAGTGGGAACACTGAGGAAGAGGAATAACAACTTCCTAAGAAGATGCCAAGGACAATTGGCTTAAAGAAGGCCTTAGCCAAGGAGAGAGAGAAAGAGGCAGCCTTGGCAGAGCAGCTCACTCCAAGTGAGGTGCTTGCCATTGAGATTCACTATGATCAGGAACCTGTGATTGAGAGGGAAAACATGCACTTACAGGGTCTATTAGAGAATACCAAGAGGGACCTAGACCTCCAAAATAATATGGCAAGGCACTATGCCTTAACGAAAAATATTGCAAGGGCCAAGCTCAGAAGAGCCCTTGCAAAGATTCAAGCCCTCAAGGAGGCTAAGGGAAAATAAAATCTTGAAAACCTTGCTGATGCATCCCTACAGGAATCCCAAACATAATTAGCAAGGCAAATTCAAATTTTGGCACAATTTTGTAAATTTTGGTTTCTGATTATTTTGAAGGGCCGAAGGAAAAACGCTCTTTTTAGGGAACTTTTTTTAGTAATGTCTTACATTTTTTGAATCCTTAGGCCAAGGAAATCATCCAAAAAAAAATTTAGATCATTTGGAGTAGAACTGGGCCTCCAAAAGTGAAAAAAACACTGAAACAATCACCTTCCTGCCCTATTTTCAGAGCTGGCGCTACGCCCTGAGTAGTCTCGGGAGATTAGTTTTTGAGTAGGTAAATTAAGTCCAATTAAAAAAATAAATACATTTTTGGAAATTATACTTGACAAAATTTCCAATGAGCTATCTTGGAGCTCATTTGGACACCGGGAAGGCCTTCAATACTCAGCTGCAATATGACCTATTTTTCTAGTGCATGCACTGCGCCCTTGGACCTTGGTGCTACGCGCTAGCCTAAAAAGTCAACAAAAGACACAAATTTATTGAAAAAGGATATTTTCGAGGAATTTTAAGGCAAATCACTCCTAGTTAGCTCAGAATTTATGTTTGAAGTTATTTTGCATTTATTAAGTTAGATATTTTGTGCCTTAGGCCTTGCATCGTCTCTTTGGACAAAAATGGAATTTATGATGTATTAATGACATTTTGGAAACCCTAGTTAGGGTTTTGGTCCTCCTTTATAGTTAAACACTGCATTGAGGCCTCATTGTACATGTTGGTTAGTTTCTGAGCATAATATGATCTAGACTTTGAGTTTGTTGAAGAAATTGGCTTTCGTTTGTTGTGATAGCTTTGGATTGAGCATCAATGGATTAAGCACATTCCTAGGATTCATGGGCTCTATTAGATGGTGATGTTATTCCACTCTTGTATTTGTTTACTTTAGTTTTCATTATGTTCATGGTTTCTTTGATCTTAGGATAGAAATTTTAGAGTACGATATGCTTTCTTGGCACCCTACTTCTGTCTGCATCCTATTATCTCTATGTTTTCTTCCTTGAAGTTTAATTAAAGAAACCTTAAATGATATTTAGTTTAACTGAAATGTTGTAGGTTTTAACCCTGAACATAAATTATCTACACATGAATCTTATAACAGAAAATAAACAATAGCGAGAGCATAAAACATAAAACAGATAAACACAGAGATTTTCCCTTGGATCCCAAATTGGGACGACCAGCTTGATTTTTCATTATATTCCTTTTATTGTTACAACACATATATATACATGCCGAAGCATACATAAACCCCAATCCATTAACCCTAGATTAGAACATAACCGTAGTTCCCTTGACAGGATCTACAAAATACCAGGAGTCGAAAACCATCGTACCCCAAAACCATGTGCAAACTCATGCACAAAACATGGGTGGGTCCACATATGAGTGGGACCGCATACCAAAAAAAATTTTCGCCGGGGCGCTGCCGCCCCCGCTGTGACCCCCTTGCTGCGCCCGACGCAACGTACAGCGCGTGGGGCTAGTCGTGGAAAGAATATAACACATACCCAACATTCTCCCACTTGTTGTTTTCTTTCCACGGGGGGCCACAGGAGAGCTTAGTCATTTGGCCAATTATTCAACACCCATTGTTTCTCTACACCAAGAGAACTTCTGAGTGCTCACAGACTTCGTCAATGCATCTGCAACATTCTTCAAAGTGTCCACCTTTACCAGCAACACCCTTTTAGCCTCAACCATATCTCTAACAAAGTGATATTGAACATCAATGTGCTTTGTCTTTGAATGATAAGCAGGGTTCTTAGCCCAGAAAATTGCACTTTGGCTATCACAGTCTATCCTTATAGCTTGCTGTACCAACCCCATACTTGAACACAATCTCTGCAACCAAACTGCTTCCTTGCTTGCATGGGTGGCTGCTATGTATTCTGCCTCTGTAGTTGAAAGAGCCACTACAGACTGTCTTTTACTCATCCAACTGACTGCGCCTCCAAATAGGCTAAACACATACCCACTTGTAGATCTTCTTTGGTCGAGATCTCCAGCCCAGTCTGCATCAACAAAACCACGAATGTCCAACATTCTTTCCAATCCTGGTCTTCCCTGGTAGCACAAGCCATAATCACTAGTGCCACGTAAATATCTGAAAACCCGCTTCTTTTCTTTGTCGATATATACCCTGGGTTTGACACTGTGACACTACTCAGCCTCCTTGCGCATGTGCAATGTACGGTCTAGTATAGACCATACGTGCCCATCATGCTACCCACTACAATTGCATATGGAACACGGGACATATCCTCCTCTTCTTCTTGTGTCTTGGGACACTGTTCAACAGACAACTTTACACCTACAGGAATAGGAACATTCACCGGTTTACTATCCTGCATGTTGAACCTCTGCAATATAGTCTCGACATACTTCCTCTGGTTTAACCAGAGCTTCCTCTTTGCCCGATCTCTCTTAATTTCCATGCCCAAAATATAGTTTGCGGCACCAAGATCCTTCATGTCGAATTTGGAGAACAGTTGGGTCTTCAAATCTTGGATAATTTCTTTGTCATTTCCAATCAACAACATATCATCCACATAAAAGACCAAATAAATAACACGGTCACCAATTAATTTAAATAAACACAGTGATCCTCCTTGCTTCTGGTGAAGCCAAGTCCCCGTATATAGGTATCAAATTTCTGATACCACATCCTTGGTGACTGTTTTAACCCATACAGAGACTTCTTCAACCTACATACTAGTTCTTTCTTACCCTTCACCATAAAGCCTTCAGGTTGCTTCATGTAGATCTCCTCTTCTAGATCCCCGTGAAGAAATGCTGTCTTCACATCCATCTGTTCTATCTCAAAATCAAATGCGGCAGCAACAGATAAAAGTAATCTAATAGAAGTAACTTTGGCAACAGGAGAAAAAATATCACCAAAATCAATTCCCGGCACCTGGGAATAACCTTTCGCTACCAACCGAGCTTTGTATTTCTCCACCTTGCCTTCTACATTCATCTTCTTCTTAAACACCCATTTGCTCCCAATGGGCTTCCTTCCAGTCGGCAACTCCACCAGATCCCATGCATCGTTTTTGTGCAAGGATGCCATTTCATCAGCCATGGCCTCCTTCCAGAGTTTTCCATCCTCTGAATCTACGGCCTCCCTGACAGTTCTGGGTTCATCATCAGTTATAGTTAAGGCAAAACCTGAACAGAAAGCAGATGGACTATACCTTTCTGGTTGCCTTCTTTCCCGAACTGATCTTCTCAAAGCTGGAGTTTGTGGCTCTTCATCTTCTAAGTCTTCTTCTGTTGTAGAGACTGATTCATCCTCCTTTAGCTCAAACTCTATCTTCTCAGGTTCCTTTGGTAGGACTTCATGTTTAACAACATCTTTCACTTCTCTAAACACCACATCTCGGCTGTACACAACCTTCCTTGTTTCTGGGTTCCAAAGCTTTTAACCCTTTAAACCATCCTTATACCCAATAAAGATGCACCTTTCAGATTTATTATCCAACTTGGTCCTTTTCTCCTTTGGAACATGTACATATGCATCACATCCAAATACCCTTAGATGTGAAAGAGAAGGTTTCTTACCAGTCCATACCTCATGTAGGGTCTTATCCTCCAACACTGATGAAGGTGATCTGTTAACCAGATAGCATGCAGTCTCCACTGCCTCTGCCCAGAATTCTTGTCCTAACCCGGTACCACTGAGCATGCTTCTTGCCTTTTCCATCAGTGTTCTGTTCATTCTTTCTGCAACTCCGTTTTGCTGAGGTGTGTATGGAGTAGTCTTCTGCAGTGCTATACCACACTTCTTACAGAACTCTTCAAATTCCTTCTTGCAGAACTCCCCACCATTATCTGTCCTCAACGCCTTTATCTTCTTCTCTGTTTGGTTTTCCACCAGAGCCTTAAATTCTTTAAATTTGTCAAAGACTTAAAATTTCTTCCTCAAGAAATATATCCATGTATTCCTTGAGAAGTCATCTATGAATGAAACATAGTACACAGACTTTCCCAGTGATGGAACTGACACAGGCCCAAACACATCACTGTGCACAAGTTTTAATATCTTGTTTGCCCTCTTAGCACCAGAAGGAAAACTCACCCGATTCTGCTTCCCATATACACAATGTTCACAGAAATCGAAATCCAGAGAAAAATTAGACATACCTTCTACCATACCATCTCTATGTAGTATCTGAATGCCCTTCTCTCCAATATTTCCAAGCCTTTGATGCCACAGCATGGTATTTTCTCCAGAGACAGCTAGGATTTCTGTCCCACTTTCAGGAACCACAAAACTATTACACCCATCAATAATAGTGCTACCTTGTAGCTTGTACAGAGTTCCAGTCCGAACTCCCCGCATTAATACCAGTGCTCCCCGAACCATCTTGCAGGCATCTTTCTCGAACACTATTTTTACACCTGCATCATCCATCTTGCTTACAGAAATCAGATTTCTGGCCAATGCAGGAATATGCAGAACACCGGGAAGTGTTCTAATCCTTCCACCTTGCAGCTTCAGCTTGACCTTTCCACGTCCGATGATTCTGGCCCTCCTATCATCCCCTAGGAAGACATCACCACCATCATATTTCTCATACTCGCAGAACCACTCCCTATGGGGAGTGAAGTGAGAGGATGCACCTGAGTCAATCAACCATGACTCATGATCTACATGTGTATTTGAAGAAGAAGCCAAATACACATCCCCACCTTCATCCGAGGTGGTTTTTGCCTCTGCAGAAGGACCTTCATCAGATCCCTTTCCTTTCTCGGGAGCTTTAGATCTGCATTCCTTTTTGTAGTGCTTTTCCTTTCCGCATTTCCAGCACACCTTTACAAACTTTCCAGGAGATTTAGATCTCCCTCTAGATTTAGATCTCCCACTCGAAACCTTATTCTTGTTTCTGTTCTGGGACCTTCCTCGTACAGATAAGGCATCTCCATTCTGACCCTCCATATTTCTCTATCTCATTTCCTCCGACAGCAAGGATGAGACAATGTCATCAAAATTCAAGGTAGTTGTATTGCTACCTATTGCAATAACCAGACTGTCCCATGAATCTGGTAGAGAACACAACAAGCTGATGCACTTATCTTCATCTAAGATTTTAATATCAACAGATGACAGCTGACTTACCACAATATTGAAGGAGTTTAGATGCTCTGTCACCGAGTCTCCATCCTTCATCCTCAGGTTATACAGCTTTTTCCGCAGGAACAATTTATTCACCAGAGACTTAGATTGGTACAAAGTCCCTAGTTTGTCCCACAAGGTCTTCACCGTAGCTTCCACAGATACATTCAAGAATACTGAATCTGAGACACATAACCGTATTGTGCTCTTAGCCTTCCGATCCAGTTTCTTCCAGTCTTCATCTGACATTGCCGTTGGTTTAGTACCTGGATCTACCGCGATCCACTGATCTTTATCCACCAGCAGATCCTCCATCTTGAGCTTCCACAACTCAAAACTCGACCATTAAATTTCGATCTATCTTTACGCCGCTCGCCATCTTCTTTCACCGCAGAATCGATCATGCAGATCTCCCAGCGAGCAGGGGTCTACCACGAGGCAGGAGCAAAAAACCCTCAACAACAAGGCGTCCCCTTGAGCCAAAACAACTACGATACCAAATGTAGGTTTTAACCCTGAACAGAAATTATCTACACGAATCTTATAACAGAAAATAAACAATAGCGAGAGCATAAAACATAAAACAGATAAACACGGATACAGAGATAAACACGGAGATTTTCCCTGGATCCCAAATTGGAACGACCGACTTGATTTTTCATTATATTCCTTTTAGTGTTGCAACATATATATACATGTTGAAGCATACATAAACCCCAATCCATTAACCCTGGATTAGAACATAACGTGATTCCCTTGGCCAGGATCTACAAAAAATGCCGGAGTCGAAAACCATCGTACCCCAAAACCATGTGCAAAATCATGCACAAAACATGGGTGGGTCCGCATATGAGTGGGACCGCATACCAAAAAAAAATTTCGCCGGGGCGCTACCTCGCACCCCGACAGGGGGGGCTGCCACCCCCCCTGTCACCCCCCTGCTGCGCCCGGCGCAACGTACAGCGCACGGGGCTAGTCGTGGAAAGAATATAACACATACCCAACAAATGTTATGTTAAAATCTCTATTTTTTTAAAAGTAATGTTTAGAGAATTCTTAATTTCTCTCTTGGTTTACTTGTTTGTTGTTTTTAAGGTCTATTTAGCAAATGTGTAGTTGAAGAATCCTTCATCGCTCATCAATTTTTACTATGCTATCATCCTGAAAGCTTTTATTGTCTTAAGTATGTTGAAGGATCCTTAGTTGCCCTTTGAGCCTACTGCATTCATAACTTCATTTTTATTTCTTACTCACTAAACCTACTTAGATCCATTTGGCCTTGTTAAGCTTCCCTATGAAACACCCTTGACCTATTATTGAAATTTTCAAGACCTTTGCAGAATCCATAGCCCAATGGATTGATTTTCTCTTACTCTACATATTCTTCTTGACAACCTATCCAACCAACCAAACAAACAAACAAACCCTAATCCTTATAACTAGCCTAAAATCAAAACCCTAAAATCATACAAGTTACATCCTTTACACAAATATAGAGAGAGCCCTCTCTGAGTCTAGGAAGGCTAGGTCCTAGGACTCCAAAGATTGGTTTGATGTTACCCTTGTTCATTTGGTCATTGGGAATCTGCCAAATTATGAGGATCTAACATAAACGCAATCACGGTGGGACTCTGAGTCAGTAACATCCCGAGTATTTCTTAAGAACTCTCAAACCCCTGTCAAACTTAGAAAATCAAGTGTTAGCCAAGAGTAGTATCTAATTGATTCACGATACTAGAAAAATGATGACTCAACTAGGGAACACCCATTGAAAGTCTTAGTGTTACATAAAGAAACTCAAAAAAACCAAAACATATTTAGATTGGTTTTTAAATTGTTGATGGTGGACAACAAGCGAACCCTCAAAGCAGTAAACATCATCCACCTGGTGACTCCACTAGCCTCTAGTAGGCCTACTAACTCTAGTAGTTCTCATAGACTCTTCTGGGATTGTATCAATTAGTCCTAGTACTTTAAAGCCTAGTCACACACTGTGTGAGTTTAGTAATTATTAAGAGAGGTCTGTCTTTTCAAAAAACAGTCATAAAATTTCAACCTCTCTGTGCTTCGGGTCATAAATATGGCTTCACAAAGGATTAGCACTAGATCTCACTTTGACCCTAACCCTCCTACCATAGTTGATGATCCAGAAAGAATCTTGTGGAAAAATTCTAGGATTGAAGATTCAACTATTGTTAGGACCATTCACAAATCAAGTTTTGTCCCTGAAAACCTCACAGCCTTACAAGATTCCCAATTTTACTTACATCATAGGAGAAAAATTTCTAGAACTAAGTCTCAAAGTGGGATAGACCAGACAGACCTTGAGCCCAAAGATTTGCAGTTGAGTCCTAGTAGAGAAGCCTCTCCTTCCACTCCTCCTAATTTTCATCTTCTCTAAAACTTTGGCTCCTTTCGCTCCAAATCTGCGCAATCTCATCTTACTAGTCCATGTACATCTACCACCCCCAGTCACACATCCACTATGCAAAACAATCCATTTCATTTTCCACCTCCTCTCACAAACCCCCCTCTCACAAACCTTCCTTGGGTTCCTTTACCTCCAATCATGGAAGCATGGTTTGCCTGATTTGTACTACCCCAACCTCTACTACCTATGCCTCAAGACTACCAATCTAAAAACCCTCACTTTACTAGAGCTGAATCTACCACTGCCCAACAACATGTAGACAAGATGAATGATGCATTTGATTACCAAGAAATAAAATAGGAGACCCTAAAAATGAGAATGTTTACCCAAAGCTTAGGAGGAGAAGCAAAGAAATGGTTCAAAAAATTAACTCCTAACAGCATTCATGACCTCCCTTCCCTCTATCAAACATTCATAAACAAGTGTGAGATTAATAAAAATCCTCTTCAAATCCTCTCAGAGTATATTAACCTTAAGATAAATATTGGGGAAAGTGTCCAAGACTACTGCACTAGGTTCAATAGTGTATACAATGCACTCCCACCTCACATGAAGCCTCCACAAGGCCTAGCCTTAGTAAAATTTCTAGAGGGCTTTGATCCAGACATGGCTTACCAATTGAGAGAAAGATATCCCCTAACCTTAGAAGACATGCAAAGGGGATCTGTGAGTGTAGAATCCAATCCAATTGAGAAGAGGGCTAGGATGAGGACAGAGAAGAAGGTTACATACAAAGATGAAACCATGGCCTCCACATATGATGCTAAAATTGAAAATCTAGTTAGTGAAATGGAAAGGATGATGGAGAAAATTAGTTTGAATGAAAGAGCACACCCTAGGGAAAACCAATAAAACCCTCAAAACATAAATAGAAACCAAAACTTCAGAAGAGACCCTCCTCAAAACAGACAAAGAGACAATGACCAACAAATCAGACCTCCTTTCCAAGAAAACTATGTATAGGAAGACGAAAGAGAGACTGAAGAGTAGGAAGAAAACCATGTAAATATGAAAGGCTCTGATAATGAGGGTGATGTTTTTCTCACAGAAGAAGAAAAAGGTTTATTTTCCGCAAGCCAAACTGATAGAACATATGAGGATTTTAAAGAGTACAAGCTAGGATTTGAAAATTCCATCATGGAGGTTCATAGGTAGTATGACCTTAGGAGTAAAAAACCAAAGATTCCTCCAAGAAAAAAAAATTATAAACTACTAGTAGAATGACCCCTAAAAACATCCTTAAGAAGACAATAGAAAACACCAACATAATCGCTAAGACTCCTAATCAAAACAAGAACAAAACTAGCCAACATAATGGTGACCAAAGCTGCCTAGTACATCAACTAGTGGCCCTGGAAAAAATTCTCTAACTAACATTCCTAATAAAAATCACGAAACCAAAGTAGCTGAAAAGACTCTATGTGATAAAAATGATGTAAATATACCAAGAAAACTAGCACCATTCAGTTTTGAGGGTGATATTGCCAAGTTCAAGATAGCCATACCTCTTACTGAACTGCTAACTCAGGATGTATATAGATCCCAAGTTTTGAAAGACTTGAACATAGGAAATGACACCGACACTTTGAATTTAAATGATGACAAGCTAGATTTGTTGTTTGGACCTGAGGTAGAGTGGAAATATCCTGAAAATGAGTTGTCCTTCCATTCTATCTCAGCTTAAACATTCATGACAAAATCTTGCAAAATGATATGCTAGACTTTGGTGCCTCACACAATCTCATGCCCAAGGTGGTGATGGAGAGATTAGGCCTCGAAATAACCAAACCTTACAAATACTTGAACTATTTTTATTCAAGTAGAGTCAAATGTTTGGGTCTAATCAAGGATCTATGTGTCAATCTGGCACAAATACCTGCCAAAAGCCTAGTCATGGACATTGTAGTGGCTGACATTCCCCCCAAGTATGGCATGCTTATATCTAGATCATGGGGAGCCAAACTCCAAGGAAAATTCCAAATGAATGACCTATGCTACCATCCCGATCTTTAACAAAACAAGGAGATTGTACTGGGAATCTCACATGAAATACATGGTTAGCAGCCAAGACAGGCCAAACAACACCCCTCTGTATTCTATCCATTCAAATCTTGACTCATTTGTCTTGTACAATGAAGATGACATTAATGAACAAGTAAATCAAAATGAGAAAGAGATAGGCCTACCAGAACAGTCAAACCAAACATGAAATGAAGAACATAACAACCAAAACTCTAGCAGCCCTAAACAAGAACATAATGGAAAATTTGAACTTGAAACACTTTGGAACATGAGCTTTGATGGCTCTTGTGGTAAAGCTGGTTCGGGAGCTAATGTTTGGATACACAACACCAATGAAGGTCATTCCTACAAACTAGAATTTCAATGTATCAATAATATTGCAGAATATGAGGCTCTTCTCCTTGGTCTACATTTGCTAAAGAAAATAGGAGCTAAGAATATTTATGTTCAAGGAGATTTCGAGCTAGTCATTAGACAAATTAAAGGGGAGTATTCAACCAAAAATCCTAGGTAAGAGAATATAGGAATTCTGCCTAAGACCTCCTGAAATTTTTTTAGAAGTATGAACTTACCTCTATCCCTAGAGCTCAAAACAATCTTGCCAATGCACTTGCTTTTGCTTCCAGCACTTTCCAAATACCTCATTCAAATGAACAATACACAGTAAAGCTCAAGTGCAGACCAGTTGTCCCTGATAACATAGATTATTGGCAAGTATTTGAAAATGACAAACGTATTGAAGAATTCTTGCAACCCAAAACCAAGTTTTAAATGTCAAAATCAGATTTAAACCATCAAGAGGATTTTTTTGATGAAGAACAAACCCACAAAATAGAGTTGCCTTGTACTGTTGATATAAATCTGCTAGAAAATCCTCTTGAGGTTGAATTTTTTGAAAATTTAGATAAAAAAGACCTTGAGGTTTTGCAATGCAAATATAACTCATTACCAAGAGGTCTTTCCCCCTTAGAAGATCTGTTTGATTTCAATGATGTTTCTAGGAAGCCAAAAATGGAATGTACCGAGACTGATGTGGAGGAATGTAACATAGGCATTATAGAAGAATCTAAAATGATTAAGCTGTCCAAAACTTTGCCACCTCACATAAAACAAAAATACATTGAGCTGCTCAAATAATTTAAAGATGTGTTTGCACGGGGTTATGAGGACTTGAAGTCCTATGACACTAACATTATTCAAAATAATATTCCTCTCAACGAAAACCAGAAACCATTCAAGAAAAATTTGAGAAGAATAAACCCCATCCTAGTGCCTCTAGTTGAGAAGGAAATAAAGAAGATGTATGATGCTGGAATCATAGTCCCACTTAGGTACTTAGAATGGGTTTCTAACCTTATGTCAGTAAGAAATAAAACATGGGATATTAGGTTATGAATAGACTTTAGAAACTTAAACAAAGCCTCCCTGAAGGACAAATACCCTTTACCTAAGATTGATCATATACTGCAAAGGGTGGTAGGTTCTAAAAGAATATCATTGCTTGATGGATTTTCAGGGTACAATCAAGTACTAGTGCTTCCACGTGATCAGAAGAAAATTTCTTTCACAACACCTTGGGCAAATTCATGTATGTCAAAATGCATTTTGGGTTAATGAATGCGGGGGCCACTTTCCAAAGAGACATGGACATAGATTTTTCCAAAGACATAGGTTACTTCATAGTGATATACCTTGATGACATCAGTGTCTATTCTAAAACTGATGAAGAACACCTGGTTCACTTGAGGAAGGTCTTTGATAAATGTAGGAAGTATGGTCCATCTCTGAATCTTAAGAAAAATTTGTTTGGTCTTCAAGAAGGAAAACTCTTGGGCCACATCATTTCTGAAGAATGGATAAAGATAGACCCCAAAAGGATTGAAGGTATATTACAGATCATCCACCCTAGGAACATTAAAGAGCTACAATATTTCATTGGAAAGATCAACTTCCTAAGGAGGTTCATACCAAACCTTGCAAAACTCCTAAGAAACATCACAAACATGCTAAAAAGAGAAGTAGAATTCAAGTGGACCACGAAAGCCAAACAATCCTTTGAACTAGTAAAAAAAGCACTCAACCAAACACTAGTTCTAATTAGCCCAGACTTTTCCAAGGATTTCTTCATTTTATCCTTTGCATCAAAACACACTATTGCTGTAGTATTGCTTCAAAAGAACATGATGGGACAAGAACAAACCATAGATTTCTTCAGCAAGGAATTGAGGGACTCACCTCTAAAATATAACATCATGGAGAAACAAGCCTTTGCGTTGATCAAAGCATTGAAAGACTTCTGAGTTTACATTTTGCACTCCCATGTCATTGCTTTTGTTCCACATACAGTTGTTAAAGACATTCTAAATCAGGACCCTGATGGTAAAAGGGGTAAGTGGATTGCTATCATCTTAGAATATGATTTAGAAATCAGACCCACTAAACTGATTAAAGGACAAGAACTTTCCAAACTCATGGTTGAAGAAAATTTTCAAGCGCTAGACATAAACATATTAGATTCTTTGGATGAATAAGAGGAACTGGCGACTCCACCCATTGAAGAAGCATTCCTGAACTCACTCTGGTATCTTGGTATATTGTATGTACTTGTTAATGTAAATTCTCCTCCTGCTTTGTCCAAAACAAAAGATAGGTTCTTGAAACAAAAGGCTTTAAATTTCTGCATTCTAGATAGAGTTTTTTATTGGAAAAATTCTGTTGGTATCTTTCTTAAATGTTTACTTGAAGATGATGCAAATAAAATCATGCATGAGTTTCATGAAGGAGAGTGTGGAGGTCATCTCTATTGGAAAACCACAGCCAGAAAAATCCTTAGAGTTGGTTACTATTGGCCCACTCTTTTCCCTGACATACACAAGCTAGTTGCAACTTGCCATAAATGCCAAATATTTGATAACAAGAGAAAATAATGCATTTTCCCTTACATCCTATCAGTATTGAAACTCCTTTTCGACAATGAGATTTAGATTTCATTGGAGAAACACACCCTACTTCATTTGCCCAACACAAGTGGATCCTCACTACAACTCACTATTTCACCAAATGGATAGAAGCCATCCCTTCAAGGAATGCCTCTGACTTAGTCACCATCAAATTCCTTGAAACCAACATCTTGTCCATATTTGGATGTCATAAAAATATCATCACTGATAATGCTGTTGCATTTAAGTCCAAGAGAATGGTGGAATTTTGCTATAAGTACCACATCACACTAGGGCACTCTATAGCTTATTACCCTCAAGGTAATGGGTTGTTTGAGTCCTCTAACAAAATTTTGCTGAATATCATCAAGAAGCTACTGGAAGAGAACAAAACGTCATGGCTTAGAAAACTAGTGCATGCACTATGGGCTGATAGACTAACAACCAAGAAATCAATTAATATGTCTCCCTATCAATTAGTGTATGGCATGGATGCAGTTTTCCCAACATCCTTGGGAGTTCCAGTTATGAAGCTTCTTCAAGAGGTGCAATCAGAAGAGAATGATATCCAAAGGGGACTGAACCAAACCATTCATTTGCAACAGTCAAGGGAAGAAGTTTACAATAGAACACAAGCAGTGCAGGAGAACATAAAGAAGATCTTTAACAGGAGGACCAAAGCCAATGATTTCCAGATTGGAGACAAAGTTTTGAAATGGGATTCAAGGAGAGAGGACAAAGGCAAGCATGGAAAATTTTAAAATTTGTGGAAGGGTCCATACATCATCCATTCAATTAGAAGTAACAATGTTTTCTTTTTACAAGAGCTGGATGGAATAGAGTTATTTGGAGGTCCTGTCACTGGCAGGATTCTCAAGCATTATTTTTGTCAAAATTCCTATTCTGAATCTTTCATTCATTGTACATAACATTGCTTGATGAAAATTCAGAAAAATGAAATACAAAAACAAATAAAATATGAAAAAGAGGGGTAAAAAAAAAAAGAGGTACAACCCCATACCAAAAAAGAGTATTGTTGAAAGTGTACAAGCCTAAATGCCACTACCTTTGACAAAAAAGTCTTGATTCATTTATTTAGCCTAATCATGACTGAACATGTTTTAAATTTCTGCTGATAGGTTAGTGAAAGAAGACTTGTAAAACCATTTAAACTTGGATTTTCATTAGATTAGATTAGGAAAAGATGTTGGTTCCCAAAGCATAAATCTGAACCAAATAAAAATGAGAGGGATGCATAACCAATTCTGAATCATGGCCCTCATGTTTTCTAGTTTTTTATTGAACAAAAATAATGTCTTTTTGCAACTTGTCCAAATTCCATAGCCCATGGAAAATCAGATTGCTTAATCCTGGTTTGGTCATATTTAAAATTTCATGTCAGTAGGTTAGAGAATAAAGTCTGTCAAACAGCTTAATCTTTACATATGAGTAGACTAGGTAGAGAATAAGAGAGTTCATTAGCCTAATCTGAACTGTTGGAAGTGATAAGGGTACAAGTATATATTTTTTATGATTTCAAAATAAAAAATGGTGTCAAGGGTTTGCCAGTCCAAGTGCACCTGGAAGAAGAAAAAAATGTTAAGCAAAGTATGATGGATAGGTATAATTGATATTGAAGAAATCATGTCTTTTCACATTTTTGAGATCATAGCTTCAAGAGAGCATCAGAAAATGAAGGAAGAGGTATCTGCCAAGTACAAGTAAGGTACTAGTCTTCAAAACTCAGAGATCTGAACTCTGAGGTCCTGGACACCTCTTGAAAAAGAGCCACCCTCTCCAAGTGGAGCCACTATTATTCATCAGTAATTTTTACTATACGTAGATGATTATAGATTGGTTCTAGATTTATAAAAGCAAAATTCACTGAATATTGTGAGTTTTAGAAATCTCACTACCTTCATTATCCTTATAGGAAAATTTTCACTATTCTATCAACCTTGCCATTTCATTGTCACCCTGCCAATCTTAAAAACTCCTTATGGGCTTGTGCCACTCATCTCTATCCTTTTTTCCTACCTATGACCTCATTACTCTGTTTTTCCCTTGCCCATAACTCCACATTACATCTAGGGTTACCTATAAGCGTATTCCTTCCCATGTTCACCAGGTTCCTCAAGCATTGATTGTCTCAAATCTATCTCTGTAGGCTCTTTAGAAAAATCAAGTACATTGGATTTTGGATCTTCAATACACCACTTTGTCAATACTTTGTTTTTACACTTGAAGACTCCAAGCCAATTTTCAGTGAAAATCCAGGTCAAAGGATCCTCCCACTAGGTCAATTAGGGTTTTATATGGTCCAAGGTCAATCATTGCTATTTCAGACACTGTTTTTCTTTGTTAGAATATGGTTCAAAGGTCTTGAAATGTTGATACATGGTTATTTAATAAAATATTTGAATGTCTCCAAAGAAGACTACCTTGTCAAATTCAAGTTCTACAAAAGGTAAATGTAACTTGGCACTTCTGCAGGAGTGTTAAGAGGTCAATCAGCATAAGAAATTGATAAGGTAAATGGTATTTTCCTAAAGGAAAAAAATCTTTCAATAAGGAAGGCAGGAAGCGATTGGTCTTAAGCAGAATTAGAGTTTTTGAGCTTGATTGGGCCAGCAGTGTGCCAATCAAGGATCAAATTCAGAAATGACCATGGAGGAGGTACACCAAGAAACCAAACATGAAGAGAAGCTTATGAGAAATTATTGATAAGATAGGGAAAAAGGTGAAGTGAACTGGACATAAATGAATGAACTTGAAAGAGCTATAGATAACTTAGAAGACAACACTTATGATTGTCTTAAAACACTCCAGACACCTAAGGTTTTGGGAAAATAGCCAAAGAAGGTAAAAGGCATGCTTTGAACTCCATGATGCCAACAAAGAAAGGATTGTGAAAGTGCTGCTGTGTGCAAGCATCCCAAATTTTTCCAAGGTGAATATGTCAAGCCTCAAAGAGAAAAGGTGTAGAGAATATTAGTAAGAAAGTAAATTCAAGGTTTTTTCACTCACCTGCCAAAGAAAGATGATTTGAGTTTCAAGGTGAGAACAAAATAGGTGTTGAAGATGCTGCCTTGTGTTCAAGTATCAAGGATGTCAAGAGAGAAGTTATCATGCTTCAAGGAGTAAGAGAAATCCAGGTCAGTATTCTCAATCACCTGCAAATAGAAGTGTCAAAGGAGGTAAAAAACATGGTTTGAAACTCCATAGTGAAGGCAGAAGAAGGTTTTGAAAGTGTTGTTGTGAGGAAATCTCTCAAAGGTGTTTAATGTGCTTGCCATGACTGAATGATCAAAGGGGATGTATTGAACTCCAAGGTGGAAGTAAGAAACATGGTTTGAAACTCCATAGTATAAATAGAAGAAGGTTTTGAAAGTGTTGTTGTGAGGAAACCTTTCGAAAGTGTTTAATGAGCTTTCCATAACTGAATGATCAAAGGAGATGTATCGAGCTCCAAGGTGGAAGTAAAAAAGGATTTTGAGGTTGCTGCTATGACAAAATAAATATGTCAATGTAATATCTCAAAATTGGGATTGCACAACAAGCCTGCTAAAATAACACACTTTTGGGAAATTTATGCACATAATTGAGTTTGCAGCCCTGGGATCCCTTATATCGGCAGATCTAGAGTCTAGATCCAAAATGGGAGCAAAAACAAATCAAGCTAGGTGTGGTAAACAGATCTCCCACCACCTAGTCTAGTTGAAAAACACCCTACAAGAGGGACTGCAGCTATGCACAACAAACTGCTTCAGAAATAATGCAGTCTTGGAGAGCATGAGCAGGAGGCCATCAAATAAGATCAAATTTTGAATATACAACACCAAATCAGATTTACAATGATGCTCTTACATTATACAGTAGAATAAAGAAGACAAGAGAGAAAGAGATCTTCAGAAAAGAGGGCTGCAACACATGTATAAACTGCAAAATGGCTTAACAACGTTATTTTATGGAGCTGCAGTAGATGAATGTTACACTTCAGATATAGAATAGATCTATGGATGAAATATCAGATCCATTTCAGATCTGTACTCTAGAAAGACTCTATTACAATATCCCCTTGGGGTTTTGACCAAATCATGCATTACAAAGAGTAGATTTGAGTTTTAAGTAGCAAATCTGCAGTATTATTAAGAAATTTCTGAAGATGACATACACTAAAATAGATTAGATCTAAACATAACATGGATCATCAAGCTAATCCATGGATCACCAAAGTGAAAGGCAAAGCCCAACACCAGAGATCTCTCATAAAAAATGGGATCAAAACACCCTGCAAAACCTCCACTGAAAATAACGAAGTCCGTAAAAGGAAACTGTGTTGTAGCTTAAATAATAGAGTTGGCCTGATGCCAAGATAAAAATCTTAAGCTCAACCAGCTGATGCACTCTTCCAAGAGGTTAAAAGACACACTCACTGAGAAGAGGCACCAATACAAGCTAGATCTGAACCGATCTAGAGTTCCACTTGTTGCAGCTTACAAAAGCAACCAAACCCTCACTGGATCTGTGTTACAGTTGGAAGTAAAGCTTTGCCAAATTGCCTAATAGTGGATGAAATCAGAAAGACTCTTCCAAGAATCCTCAATGGAAGAGGTAAAATCCCTGCATAGGAACTCCAAGTACTAAGCAGCACTATTCTCCACTAAACAACAGAGAATGGTATTTGTCTAAACAGACAAGATACTCAGAAATATAAACAATAAACAACCTTCTCTTGCTGCCTTCCCCTCCCTTTGATAAGAGGAAAGCCTTTGAAAACCCTAAACCACATTGATGAGTTAACTCCTTTCACATGAGGGACCTCCTTCTAGAACTGCGCTGTCTCTTCATGAAGTGCATTGTATCTAGATAGTGTTGTACATTTGGTCAAGGTTGACCCAGTCTCATAGCTCAAACCCCTTTCACACCTGCAAGTGATTTGTTTACATTGCCTAGATTTATCCATGTTCATATGGGCATTGATTTATTCATTATTTTGGGAGTTTTACATGTCCTCCTTTATTCATTTATTCATTTATTCATGAAACAAAAAATGATACAAAATTGCATATTCCTCTTAGCTTAGGCTAAGTAGGAATATTACAGTCCTCCCCTCCAAAATGTTGCTTGTTCTCAAGCAAATGATAGGGTGAGAGCTGTAGTACTTCCCCTCCTCCATTGATGACACCATTAATGATAAATTCCTCATCATAAGCCAAGTGATGATCAAGCCAATACATCATGAATGGTTCCTCCAAGGTCAACATAAGATGTGCATAGTCCATCCCACCAGGAGTGAAACATTCAACAGAAATAAACATGGCTGGAGCAATGCTCCATCTAAAACATGTAGCATGAGGTACAGGGAGAAGTTCCAATCCATGTGGTACATACAAACTGCCCATACTCCCTCCATACAATCCCATAAACAATACAACTATATCATCCAAGTATGGAAGCAATACTACATAATGCAAACAAAAATATAAGCTTGAGGAGGTGGGTCAAAATCCCACATGTGATGCCAGCGCAGTGCATCTCCTACCTACATTAGATCAAGGTGTGGTAGGTGGCATTCCCACCACACATTTTTTGCATGAGTCACCTTAACATGGCTAAAGATGTCAGATAAGTTTGGTGCCTTTGGAAAGCACCCATCATGAGAAGGAATCTCCCTTTGCACAACAAGGGAGTGGCCAAGTTCAAAATTTCTATTGGCCCACCAAAAGCCATGAAATACACATGATATCTCACTCCCTTTAGGAGACATATCCTACAAAAAAATGGTAAGAGAATATGACAGATTAGAAGATAAAGCTTGCTCTACATGATCAGATCTTTCACCATCAAAGTTCCTCATACACATGGAGTAGTGCATGGGCATTCCCCTTCTCTCAAAAGAAGTAAGGAATGGATAAAATGACTCTCGCATAGAGTCCATTGGCTGTCCCAACTCCACATAGCTCATGCACTCTTGAAAGTGTTGATGTAGTTCCTCTCTCAAGCCTTCGCAATCAAAGCTCCTCATGATCAGGGTATAGTTCTTCATTGAATGCATATGGCTGAGAAAGAATTCTTTATGTGCCCCTTGTAGTATCTTCTTCTTGAGCTTGGAAGCTCTAGCCAAGAAGAACTTACCATGATGATAGATGATTCCCCCTTGGACTAAGTAGCCTTTTTCTTGATTCATGACATCTAGTATCATACCTGTGTGGAGATCTTTGGAATACTCTATAAGAAGCTGAGATTTCCAATACAGATCCACATTGTTCAACAATGACAGCACTGATGATACATCCATGGAAGTGTCTATCATGTTGATGATCTCTTCTCTGACATCTCTCATGCCAAATTTGTGTGTTGGAAGGCTGATCCTCCCATTCGTCTCCTCCCACAGCGCAGATCTAGAAAAGAGAGAGGGTGATAATGATGCAGGAAGAAGATCCCCCTCATTATTGAGCTATCCCAAGCCCTCCAGCATTGTAGCTTGGTCTCCCATTGGTCCAATCCCTCTTGAATCTAGATTTTAAACAGCAATTTGTGAGGCCTCCCACACAAGATCTGAAACTGGTGGCCTCCCAGGTGGTTTGCCACTAGATAGGAATGTCCCTTGCAGAATTCTCATGAACATAAGAGAAGGAACTGTGAGATCCTTGCTTCCACTACGTAAATCCATCTCTATTTTTTGTGTGGAAGTGCTAGGTTAGGGATAAGTATGCATGCCTTGGATCATTTTGTGTTTACCACTCTTCATGTCCACCCACTCCATCTGCAAGGCTTTCCAATAAGTGGTGACTTTCCCCAATGTAATCAACCATTGGACACCCAAAATGATATTGGTGTCTGGTAGGTCAACTACAAAAAACTGATCCACCAAAGTGTAGGACCCCATAGTGACTGAGAGTGATGGGACATATTGCATGCATTGCATTTTCCTATCTCCTGGAACCAAAACGGAGAATCCCTCAAAAGTATCAGTGGGGATTTCTCTCCTCTGCACAAGATGAGCATCAATAAAGTTGTGGGTCGCCCCACTGTCAATTAGTACAGATACCCTCTAATTCATGATTGAACCTTTTACTCTTAGGGTCAAGTACTTAGGCACTCCTCTCAAAGATGCAAGAGTTTCACCTATTGGAGCAAAGGATCCATCCCCATCCCTAGATGGTGCTGGATCTCCCTCAACATTATCAACATTGTGACCCCTTCTTGGTTCATCATCTTGATCTTCCTCCTCAAAATATGAGAAGACTTCTATGTAGTGTGCTTTCCTAGTAGCACATATATGTCCAGGTGCCCATGACTCTTGGCAAGTGAAACATAGTCTCTTTTTCTTAGCTCCCTCTTGACTTCAATATCAAGAGGCTTCTTGAATGAGCTCTCCTTGGAAGGAACAAATTTTTCTTCCTTCCCTTTAGAAAGGTGAGGGGCCTTGTTCTGGAAAGTTGCCTTTACTTTTGGCAAGGCATCTTGGAGGTATCTAGCCCTCTCAATGGGATCATGAAAAGTGATGGGCTTGCTAGATTTAACCAACCCATGAAAAGGTTTAGCCAAGCCATTGATGAACATGTACACCCTCCTTGCTGCAGACAGATCAGGAACCATAACAGATAATCTCAAAAACTCAGAGATATAAGTTTCTGCATTTCCTGATTTCTTTAACTTTGCAAGGCTCATGAAAGGTGCTTCTAGATCCTTTCTTTCAAACCTATCCACCAGTATTCTAGTGAATTCAGAGTAGGTATTCACATTGGCATGGCCCAATGTAGACAACCCATGGAACCACCAGTTGTGTGCTTCACCTTCAAAGTGCAGCACTGCAATATTGATGGCTTCAATCTCGGGGACTTTGTTCAACTGAAAGTAGATGTCCAAATTTTCTACCCATGCCTTGGTAGAACTGGTGGATGACCCATCAAACTTGGGGAAAAATAATCTGCCCATAGAGTGATGCCTATCATGATTATGGAAGAATCCTCCATCTCTATACTGATGCCTCGGTCTTCTTTTGTCCTTGAGGTGACAAAACTCTTGGAAACTCAAGTGGTCCTTGAATCTCTAATTCTGAGATTCATATTCCAAAAAGTAGTATTCAAGGGATGATTTCTCTTGTGGTCCTTCATTCTCCACAACTAAGAAGGTAGGCATAGTAGAGCGTTGTGGAGCTTGTGGATGGTTCACTGGTTGACCAGTCCAGTGGTGAGACATGCCAGAGCTTTCTCGAAGATGAAATCTCCCAGGATATTCCCTCATCCTATCCATTCTCATCTCTTTGATCTCTCTATCAAGATCTTGCATGGCCACCAAAAGAGTTCTTGCAAACTCTTCTCCTTCTTTATCACTTGCAGTTTCAGGGGCTTTACCCTTGTCTTGACCATCAGTGGTGTAATAAAAATTCTTGTGACTTCTATTCTGATACCTATTCTCCCTCTCAGTAAGAGGCTCATATTATTCTGAATGCAACATGGATGTGGTTCTCCAATGAAAGCATAGGCTGTGCCAAGAAAGGAGCTCTGATACCACTGTAATATCTCAAAATTGGGATTCCACAACAAGCCTACTGAAATAACGCACTTATGGGAAATTTATGCACAAAAATGAGCTTGCAGCCCTGGGATCCCTTATATCAACAGATATGGAGTCTAGATCCAAAAGGGGAGCAAAAACAAATCAAACTAGGTGTGGTAAACAAATCTCCCACCACCTAGTCTAGCTGAAAAATACCCTACAAGAGGGGCTACAACTATGCACAACAAACTGCTTCAGAAATAACGTAGTCTTGGAGAGAATGAGAAGGAGGCCATCAAATAAGATCAAATTTTGAGTATACAGCAGCAAATCAGATTTACAATGATTCTCTTACATTATATAGAAGAATACATAAGACAATAGAGAAATAAATCTTGAGAAAAGAGGGCTGCAACACATGTATAAACTGCAAAATGGCTTAACAACGTTATTTTATGGAGCTGTAATAGCTGAATGTTACACTTCAGATCTAGAACATATCTATGGATGAAATATCAGATCCATTTCAGATCTATACTTTAGAAAGAATCTATTACAAGATCCCCTTGGATTTTGACCAAATCATGCATTACAAAGAGTAGATCTGAGTTTTAAGTAGAATATCTGCAATATTATTCAAAAATTTCAAAACATGAATTTACATTAAAATAGATCATATCTAAACAGAACATGGATGAACAAGCTAATCCATGGATCACCAAAGTGAAAGGCAAAGCCCGGCACCAGAGATCTCTCATAAAAAATATGATCAAAACACCCTACAAAAACTCCACTAAAAATAACACAATCCCTCAAAGGAAACTGTGATGTAGCTTAAATAATAGAGTTGACCTGATGCCAAGATACAAATCTGAAGCTCAACCAACTGATGCACTCTTCCAGGAGGTTAAAAGACACATTCACTGAGAAGAGGCACAAATACAAGCTAGATCTGAACAGATCTAGAGTTCCACTTGCTGCAGCCTACAAAAGAAACCAAACCCTCACTGGATCTATGTTGCAGTTGGAAGTAGAGCTTGGCCAAATTTCCTGATAGTGTATAAAATCAGCAAGACTCCTCCAAGAATCCTCAATGGAAGAGGTGAAATCCATGCATAGGAACTCCAAGTGCTAAGCAACACTATTCTCCACTGAACAACAGAGAAAGGTATTTGTCTAAATAGACAATATACTCAGAAATATAGACAATTAACAACCTTCTCTTGCTGCCTTCCCCTCCCTTTTATAAGACGAAAGCCTTTGCAAACCCTAAACCACCTTGATGAGTTAGCTCCTTTCACATGAGGGGCCTCCTTCTAGAACTGTGTTGTCCCTTCATGAAGTGCATTGTATCTAGACAACGTTGTAGATTTGGTCAAGGTTGACCCAGTCTCATAGGTCAAACCCCTTTCAAACCTGCAAGTGATTTGTTTACATGGCCCAGATTTATCCATGTTCATATGGGCATTGATTTATTCATTCTTTTGGGAGTTTTACATGTCCTCCTTTATTCATTTATTCATGCAACAAAAAATGAGACAAAATTTCATATTCCTCTTAGCTTAGGCTATGTAGGAATATTACAGTCAAAGCCTCCAAGATCAAAGGAGACACAAATTTCCTGACTGCCAACCAAAGTGAGAAAGACAAGTTAAAAAATTTGTAATGGAATCTATAGAACATTTTGAAGGTGCCATCATGACTAATCTAACTCCAAGGATGTCAAAATGAGTAAATTATGCCTTAAGAAGCAAAAGGAAGAGCCAAGTTAGTGTTTTTAGGCACCTGTAAGCAAAAAGTAAAAAAATATCAGAAATAAAGTGAAAAGGACTCAAAACCTTAGGAAGTGGGTTTGCAAATATTAAATTTAATTCCCTAGACTATAAAGGGTCATTTTGTTTTTCATATGACTCATTTCTCACTTGAAAAAATTTGGAAGCATTCAGGAGTGAAAAGAGTCTGATTTTTCAAGGCAATTCAGGCAGATTTTTTGTGGTGTTGTGCCCTTAGTTCAGCGTTACGCACCTGGAGTCGGGTGCTTTGACGCTAGCCTTTTTTCTCCCATGAAAAATACACCGGCACTGCACGCCTGGAACGTAGCGTTGTGCGCTTTTCAAGGTGTTGTGCCTTTGCCCGAACTGACCCAAAATGTGCCTTTGGCGCTATGTGCTTGGCATAATGTGCTGCGCCCTTGGCTAGGAGGGCTCCCAAGAAAAAAAACACTCAATGTAATATCCCAAAATAGGGAAAATAAGCAGCAATGGGAATATCTTAAGATATTCCAAAAATGGACTGCTCAGCAATGCAGTCACAAAAAAATGCATTTCCAGAAATATAAGCCATAAAAATAAAAATCATCATGTGGATCCCATAGATACATCCATCTAGCATCTAAGTCCAAGAGGATATTAGAAAGAAATGAAACTAGGTGAGGTAAACAGACCTCCCACACGAGTGGAGCTGAAAATGACCAAAAACCCTAGACACTACGACTCAGAAATTATGCATAAAAGAGACAGCACAGTTTTAAGAGGGTTTTAACTTAGAAAATAGGAGAACAATTATACCTACTCATATATTAGTTAATGATGCTTAAGAACTAGGATCTAGTCTCCTTATACAAAATACAAGAGAACCCAACAAGGGTTTCTTGTGAAACACTTTGCATACAAATTTGATCTTCAGAAAATTACTGAATAATCACTGCAAAACTAAAGAATGAGATCGTATAAGTATGAAATATGTCTTATCTGATGTATATCCCTCGAGGGCTTCCTCCCATGAAAGGATGAACCTCTCAATAACAAGAAAACACTGCAACAGAGCGACTAGACCATCCACTGAAGATGCCTTCAAAAATAACGCATTCCCTAGCTGGAACTGTGCTGGAAATGTTGGGGAAATGATTGGTCTGCTACCACATATCTGAAATGAGCTCTGGATCTCTCCAAACAGATCTCTCAAGTGAAGGAAAACTTCCTCCAATGAGAAACTAGCTCAGAAAGAGGGATTCCAATCCCTTCCACTACTGCACCTTGCAACATTGCACAATAACTTGCATAAACTGCACTGATGAAGTAGGATGAAGCTTGGCCTAAAAACATGATGTGGAAAATGAATGCAAACTCTCCCAAGAGGCTCCTCAAGGAAAGAGGTTTGATTCCTGCTCGAGAACACCTGGTGCTAAATAACACAGCAACCCTACTAAACAGCAAGAGGGACAAAAAAGTCATGAGTAGAAAAAATAATAATTTAAAACATGAAGAATAATGCTGCCATCCTCTTCCTTAAATAAAACATGATTTTTCTTGCCCTTGGACCCACTCAATTAGGTCATCTCCATCCAAATATTCATCTCCCTCCAAAACTGCGTTATTCCTTCTTTATTTCCTCTTCCTTCACAACTGCGTTGTTGACTTAGTCAAAGTGGACTGAACCAACTTGATATTATCCCTGTTCACACATGGAGGTGTTTTATGAATGTGTAAAGAGTGTCCCCTTTCACACTTGGAGTGTTTTTATTCCTCCTTAGGAGACTTATGAGCTTTTCTACCCATTTATTCACCGGTTAGAGATGTTGCTAACTCTAATGTTCCATTTAGCTTTGAGACTAAAATTTGGGAATATTATACTCCTCCCCTCAAAAATATTTTCTTGTCCTCAAGAAAATGTATAGGGAGAGAAAAATCTCTCCCCTCCTCCTCTTGTGGCCTTCCATCAATAGCCTCCACCACTGCATCAAGATAATCTGCAATAAAACTATCATCCAATGTTTCCTCCCAAGTGTGCAAAACCAAATGGTCTTCATCAATCAAAGGTGGAAAGTGTGAATGGAAACCTGCTTGCTATCGCATGGCCTCCTCAAAGTAGGAGTGATGAAAAACATGGTGAATGAATGACTCCCTCACCCATGCTATCATCCAAATGAAATGAGCCATCCTAGGTAGCTCATCAAAAGAATCATCAACCCCGGTTTTATACAAAGTATTGGGGCTGCAAGGAGAGATTGGATTCTTCCATCCAAATGGCTTCTCTCTCCATTTATGGTAAACATGGGGTTTTCTCTATCCTTGGGCTGAAATGAAATGGCCTCCAAAAATGGCCCAAGCTTCCCCATCAAACAATTCAGCCATGAAGTGCCTCCTCAAATTCTTCAAGTGGCTCCTCCCACAAGAAGGGAAAAATAGTGATGTGGCAATCATGGTTTTCCCATGGTTCCTCCTGAAAGACACAACATGTAAAGTGGGGAGAATCATGCTCCCAATGGGCATCTCTAATACCTCCAACACTCTCCAAACAATGCTTCCCATGAACATAAAAATGTCAGTAGTAAATGGAAGAAAAATGCAATAAAAACAAGCTGCCTTATGAGAACCGGAGAGTGGTTCATAGTTCCACCAATGGAACCAGCGCAATGCATCCTTTGCCTGCATCCAAAAAAATTTTAACAAGTGCTTTCCCAGCCACTTGTTTGCTTCCACAGTGATCTCATAAGATGGAATCATGAATATACAATTTGGTGTCAATGGTGCACACCAAGAATTATGTGGCTTCCCCCACAAACCACCAACAAGATATCCAACCTAAATGCTGCAATTAGCCTCAATTAAATCATAATATAAAGTATAATAAGGGATGATCCTTCTTAATACAACATGCTACTCATATAAAGTAAAGAAAGGAAAATCATAATCCAAATGTATACCTTCTCTACCATGTACTTTGGTCCTTGAGCTGAAGTGGCTCAACTGAAAATTCTCCCTCACTCCCAATGAGTAGGAAGGTGGCTGTGACATCCTATCCATCACCATCTGGGCTATGCATCTCTCCATATGCTGAAATATGTCATGCTAGATGCCCTCCCAAGTGAAATCCTCTACCAAAGAAAGGTATGCATCATAATGCATGGAAAGGAAGTCCTCATGTGCTGCAAGTAGCAACTTCTCCTTAAGACTAGAAGCTCTAGTCAAGAAGACTCTACCATGTGAATAGATGACCATATCATCCACCATATACTCATCTCCACTACTCGGTTCATCAAGAATCATGCATGCAACAAGATCCTTGGAGTACTCTACTAAGATATGAGATCTCCAATAAGGATCAACCCTCCTAAGAGACAGCGTTGGTGATCTGGCATGTGAAGCTCTCCTCATGCTGCTGCCTACTACTCTAACATCCCCTATGCCAAAGTCTCTCTCAAAACTCTTCACCTCTCCATAATCCAAGAGCAGTGAAATTAAATACAAGATGTCGTTCATCATTTCTAGATCTGGTGGCCTCCCAGGTGGAATGCCTCCATGTAGTGAGACATCAATGTTAAGAGTGGACTGTACATCTGGTTGGCCAACCTTGCCCTTGCCCTCACAGCGCAGTACAGTCTGCCTCCTCTTTGCATTAGCTTCCTAAAATAGAGAAGGGTGTGTGCCTCTCATCAGGTGATGCTGCTCTTCCTTCCTACCTCCTCCTTCCAGTTGCAATGCTGCACAATCATGTTGCTCACTGATTGTTCTTGGACCTCCATGTATGAGATCTTGGGTAACTTCTTAAAAGGATAAAAGAATCCCTCTTGTTGGAGCATGTGCTCCTCCTCCCTCAACATGAGGTACTGGATGTTCTCTAGATGTGACAACGATGTTTCCCTCTTCTTCATCAATGCGTGTAGGCAACATCTCAACAATTGGATCCGCTTGTGAAAAAGTGATCGCCATGCCCTCTTGTTTAGGAATATGAACTAGAGGTTTTGCCTCCAGTAGTGTGTAATGCAAGATGTCAACTTCTCCCATGGTTTTCTAAAGTGGAGTCTCCCCCATCACATGCAAGGTTTTTATTCTCTCAATTTGTTCTTTCTCATGTGTCTTAGGAAGTTTTCCATCAAACCTTCTTACCAATGTCTCAATGAATCTTGCATAAGAGGAAGTGTTTACATTTTTCAGATAACAAGATTTAAAAATCCACCATGCATGGGCCTTACCTCTGAAATGTAGTGCCGCAACTCTGATGGTTTCATCTTCAGAAATATGGTGCTACTGAAAATAGGAGTCTAGCTCCTTCACCTAAGCTCTAGCTGAACATGTAGGTGAGCCTCCAAAATTAGATAGAAGAAATATATCTGCATCCTACTGCTTTCTCTTCTCCACTTGGATCTTTCAAAACCCTTGGAAATCAGTATGATTTCTAAACCTCTCAGTTTGAGATTCATACTCCTGCAACAAATCACTAAGAGTTCTCCTCTTAGGCATTCTTCGTCCTCTCATCCATCTCAAGATAGATCTGGGCATTTGACTGTGCTATGCATCATGGTGTGTAGCTGCATGCTCACACTTACCATGCGAAAATCTAGATTTAGCTCTATATCCAACTTCCTTTGGAGATCATATCTCCATTCTTATTTTCTTCAGCTCTCCTCGAAAGCTTTGCATAGTTTTTGGTAGAAGCTTTGTAAGCCTCTCTTCCTTTCTCCCTTCACATACTGAAGCCTTCTATTTTCTTTCCATATCTCCTGAAATTATAATGGCCTGGGATCCACAGGTTGAGCCAAGATAGTAGCTCTGATACCACTGTAATATCCCAAAATATGGAAAATAAGCAGTAACGAGAATATCTTAAGATATTCCAAAAATGGACTGCTCAACAATGCATTCACATAAAAATTCATTTAATCACTTGGATCCCATATATACATCCATATAGCATCTAAGTCCAATAGGATATCAGAAATAAATGAAACTAGGTGAGGTAAACAGACCTCCCACACTAGTGTAGCTGAAAATGACTAAAAACCCCAGACACTGCTACTCATAAATTATGCATGAAAGAGACAGCACAGTTTTAAGAGGGTTTTAAATCATAAAATAGGAGAAAAAGTATATCTACTCATATATTAGTCAATGATGCTTAAGAAGTGGGATATAGTCTCCTTATACAAAATACAAGAGAACCCGACAAGGGTTTCTTGTCAAACACTCTGCATACAAATGTGATCTTCAGAAAATTACTAAATAATCACTGCAACAGTGAAGAATGAGAGTTTAAAAGGATTAAATATGTCTTATCTGATGTAGATCCCTCAATTTATTCCTCCCATGAAAGGATGAACCTCTCAATCATAAGAAAACATTGGACGGAGCCACTAGACCATCCACTGAAGTTGCCTTAAAAAATAACATATTCCCTAGCTGGAATAGCGTTGGGAATGTTGGGAAATGAGTGGTCTGCTACAAAAAATATGAAATGAGCTATGGATCTCCCCAAGCAGATCTCTCAGGTGAAGGAAACCTTCCTCCAATGAGAAACTAGCTCAGAAAGAGGGATTCCAATCCCTTCCACTGCTGCACCCTACAACACTGCACAATAACCTACAAAAACTACACTGATGAAGTAGGCTGAAGCTTAGCCTGAAAAAATGATGTGGAAAATGAATGCAAACTCTCCCAAGAAGCTCCTCAAGGAAAGAGGTGGGATTCCCGCTCGGGAACACCCGGTGCTAAACAACACAGCAACCCTGCTAAACAACAAGAGGAAGAAAAAAGTCTGATCAAAGAAAATAATAATCTAAAACATGAAGAATAATGATGCCATCCTCTTCCTTAAATAAAACATGATTTCTCTTGCCCTTGGCCCCACTCAATTAAGTCATCTCCATCCAAATATTCATGTCCCTCCAAAACTGCGTTATTCCTTCTTTGATTCCTCCTCCACAACTGCGATGTTGACTTTGTCAAAGTGGACTGAACCAACTTGATATTATCCCTGTTCACACATGGAGGTGTTTTATTAAGCTATAAAGAGTGTCCCCTTTCACACTTGGAGTGTTTTTATTCGTCCTTAGGAGACTTATGGGCTTTTCTACCCATTTATTCACCAGTAAGAGATGCTGCTAACTCTAATGTTCCATTTAGCTTTGAGACTAAAATTTGGATACATTACACTCAAAACCACCTAAAATTTGCTCCAAGTCATCACCAAGGGTTTTTCAAGAAATACTAAATGGCAAGTAGATTCCCTCAGCCGTTCTTCAGGGATTTGTGGTGATTTATTACTTAAGGAAATTGAAGACCTAATAAGGAACCCTAGATTTGAACTTAATACCAATGTTTAACCTTTCTTCATCTACTTATAAATAGCGTCAGTGAAAAATAGAGGATTACATTGTTGGAGGTTGCCCATTCACCTGAGTTGTCCCTAAATTTCATTTCAAATTGACATAAGTGCAAGGTGTGTCAAAGAAGAGTTTAAACAAGCAACAAAGGGTGGTCATTGAGTTTTTCCTCTCACTCATATTCATATACCTTACATCTTCACCCATTCACTTCATTCACTTGTAAAATATTCCATTCCACCATCCCTTCATCTCATTTCCATTTGTTGTCTTATGGTTTTTCAAAGTCAAAGTGGTCAAAATGTCAGAAAGAGAGGGCAGTAGTAGTGAAGGGGAAGGCCAAATGCCAAGGAGGCAGGGGCACAAAGGTGGGAGGATCAATAGGTTTAAACCACTAAACACAATAGAGCTAAACGCATCTCCCTTAACCGTCTCCTGCTTCCAAAATGTAGGCTGCTATGAATTTTGTGAGAAGGTACAGCATGTGCAAAACCACCTTGAGCTAACCAGGCTTTTCATGATTAACTTAAATGAGAAACAAGTTAACCTTGCAGGAGTAAATTTTGAACTATCTATTGATGATATTGCCAATGCCACAGACATACCTAGTGTAGGGGAGAAATGGTTCAAGAAAGCCAATCTTGACATGAGATACTATGAACTATATTTAAAGCCCAGGTACAAAGACTACAATAAATCCATCTTTTCTTTCTCTCATTTGCTGGAGATATAAGCACCTATGATGAGGATCATTATGAAATATTTTACATGTGAGGGAAGGTTCTCCCAGATTTACTCCTATCACATTAGGTTGCTTATGCACTTTACTAGGGTTAGGATGTTGCACCTACTTATTACCTCTATAGAAGCATTGACAAAATGTCTTATATTTTACAGAAGAGAGACTATCCTCAGTAGATACAAAGCCTCTTTCACGAATCTCTTATTAAAATGGCTGTGATGCATCAATTGCAGTAGAAGGGCATTCCATTGGAGGTTTACACTGCCCATAAGGTGTTCACCAATCTGTTAGCCATCAGTAAACTTTGCGGTAGCAGATGATGGCTAAATTTGTTGTGTGAGCCTTCAAATGATTATTTTCATAGAAAAATACTCATTCTTGAAGCCTCTGATGTCCTCTGACTTAAGAATAATCTTCACTGTTGTTTCCTTCAAAAGAGCATTTCAAGAAGCCTATTATCCCACCATCATTCTTCATCATTTACCCTTCATAACCATTCTCCATGTTCACCCCTTCATCTCATTTTTCCTCTAAAAAGGCCCCTTTCCTCCTTCATTTACCCTCATTTTCCCATAAAAACCCTTTAAACCTATAAAAACCCCTTTTTATGGTTTAAAAAATCCTTTTTTACCCTATCAGAAATCTCCAAAAAATCCCAAAAAACCCACTTTAGGCCTTATTCCGCTCTTTTATATTAAAAAACAGGCCTTAAGCCCCTCAAGGCTTAAGCCCTCCACCCCTGCTTCTCATATAACCCTGTGCCCATGACCAGGTGCTAGCCCTCTGCCATTTTCTTCTTAGCCCTAGTCTTCCTTTCTTCCATGGGACCACATCCCTGACCCTTTCCCTACATCCCCTTTCACTTAAATTCTTTCATCCACCTTTGTCTCCCCAAGTCAATCTACACCATTGATCACAGAAATATAACGACTCAGGATCACTGCGGGGGCACCTGACCAAGGTTGCTCGTACTGCCTAGTGCCCCTACAGTTGACCCTTTTTACCACATAAGATCTTCATCCAACGATTAAGATTTACTGTGGAGGCACCCGACCCGTAAACCCGGCCGTACCCTCCATCCCTTCACAGTTGACTTGAGCTGTTGATCTAATCCAGATCTAACAGTGCTCATTCCCTCCTCCCATTGAGCCATCCCCCCGACCACCAAACTTATTGATCCCTCTTGGCAGATCTACACCACGATCATGTTGATCGGAAAACCCCCGTCTTTCGCCTATCATTTTACAAACCCGCACTCCCCGACAAAAATGCGGATGTCATATTTGCTAGCCCACCTTCCACTTTCCTCCCTTTGTCCAATCCATTCTTGCCACCTGTCCTCCACTTTTTCCTCCCTCTGAGCACCTTCCTCCCTTCGCGTTCGCTTACCACCATTGATCTGCATCCCCACAGATTAGATGGTCGACGCGCTCCAATGCCCCCTTTCCCCCGCCGTGCATCTTGAGCACGAAATGGTTGGTTTTTTAGAAGACACGTGGTGATCAATGTATGGAATCACATTCATATTGGTTAATACCACCTACCACCCTGGCCTCACGCGAAAACCGCTGCCAATTTTCTAATACCGCCTTTCCAAATCTTTGCGCCATAATTAAATTTGAACCCTGGTTTCTTTTCTCTTCACCATAGAACCTCCTCTGCCTGCATTCTGCTTCTCTGCAACGCTTCTTCACCACCATACTGAGCCTCTGAAAGCAGTCAATCCCCAATGCACAGGTTTTAATTTAACAGTTTTCTTGTTTTTGCAGGCTTGTTGGTGTTTTAGGCTTAAAATTTCTCCCACAGCCAGACTAGTGGTAAGAAACTGAGGACGAAGATCCTCGAAGAAAAATTCAATGCAAAGGAGGATATCACGGGTTAATTCCACATTTTAATCAATTTCTTCGTGAATCATTGGTTATACAGCAAAACCCTCCAACGTGGTAAAGGAGCCAGCTATACACAAAAGAAAACAGAAGAAAGAACAGTGAAGACAGGAGATAAAGGATTAAAGGTTAAAATCAAAATTTAGGAGATCAAGGACTCAACCAACATGTTTTGAGGATAAATCATAGTTGAGACAGATAAATTCAAAGACACCTTGATAGCCATCCTACTGACAAACCCTCTTCAAAACTATCAGAACAGTTATTAAGCAGACATGGGGCTACAAAACCCAAAAAATGATAGTTTACTTGTCTCAGAGGTCAAACAGGGTACTTCAGACCAAGATAACTTCAAAGGACAAGCCTCAGAGTTATTACCAGCATGCTAGTTAGTTCAGATTCAACTAAGAGCAGTTAAAGTGGTACAAAAAATTATTGCTGTGATTATTAAGCAGAATGGGCATTCGAATACCTCACCCCCTCTGTCTTAATTAATATTTATTACCATTTTTGCATCACTCCTCCTCATTCACCTATAACTACTCATTGAAGATTCATTGTAAAGGGTTGGAAAGTTATTGATTGTTTGAACTATTATTGAGTAGGAGTTTCTGAGTAGTTGTAATAGAGTAGGTTGGGAAGAAAAGTATCAGACTGTAAAAGCTATTGGACTCGAGTATGTAATTGGTCTTGGACATCAAATATAGAATAAGATTCACTGGATCCTGATCTAAATCATTGGTGATGTTATTCTCACTGTAATTGTTATTCTCCTTATGTTTCCATTGTGTTCCCTCTGATAAAGAACAACAAATATAGATTAGGATTTATTGCAAAGTACCCTATTTCTCACTAATAAGCTTTATCTTTATGTTTTCTTCTAAATGTGTGTTTGGGAATGATTTCAATAGAGTATAACCAGTCAAGGAATGTTGGTGAGCCCATGTCTTGCTGAGTAGAACTTGAGATGTTGTTCTTGAATGATTTTTTCACTGCATGCTAAGTAGAATCCTAATCAAGGAAGTTTATGGTTAGCTCTGTCCCTTGTTTAGTCTGAAATAGCCATTTTGAAGATTTCCCTTAAGAGTATGCCAAAATCAAGCTAGGTTAAAAGTCCTTACCTGATCTTAGGTTACTTTTTATGTTTTTCCCTTGAGAGTATGTCAAAAGAAGGATAGGTTAAAAGTCCTTACCTGATCTTAGGTTGCCCTTTGTTTTCTTACATGTTTTCTTATTTCACCGCACTTCTCAATGTTTCATACCACCAACTCAACTTAAAATATCTTTTAATATAGATGACTTGCCCTATGAAAACCCTTGAATAGTTATTGTGCAAGTAAACCCTTTTATGACTCCATAGCCCAATGGTTTAGCATTGTTTTGTGACCTATCTTCCCATGCTGAAACATCCTTCCACTTATTTCCTCCTTCACTTCACATGACCTTCTCAGTTAATGATTGCCAACCAAAAAAAACAAACGAACCCCTTGTGCTTCATAACTAGCCTAACATCATATCATAATCCTTAAATTATATAATTTTAAAACACATATAGAGAGATCCCTCTCTGAATCCAGGAGGGCTAGATCCTAGGATTTCAAAGTGGTTCAGATGTTGCCTTTTCATTTGGTATGCCAATCTACCAAATCACAGGACCCCAACATAATGGTGACTCCACTGGGGACTTCTGAGTAAATTTCATCTTAGACACCCTTAAGAGCTCAGAATACCCAGAACAACCTTAGATTGGTAGTTAATTACTAATGGTGGACAACAACTCATCTTAAAACATTTGAAATCCTCCACCTGGCAACTCCACAACTCCTAAAAGATCAAAAGACTCCACTAGTGATCATTATGCCTGCTAATTAATCCTGGTTTCACAAAGACTCCACTGGGGCAGCCCACACTACCATTAAAACATCGTGCTAACCCATGATTAGGAAATTTTGAGGATTAATTTTTCTTTGTTAAAGACTAGTTTGCCTCTAAAATATTGTCAGATCTGGCTAACTTTCTTTTCTTTTGGTCTAAATATTAACATATTGGCTTAAAAAATAATTCATACCAGAGCCTATCCTAACCCAAATCCTCCTAAAATAGTTGATAATCCAAAAATAATTCTTAGGAAGTCTCCTACATCTAGAGATCCAACTATTATCATTTCAATTCACATAGCTAATTCTGTCGCTGAAAACCTTTCAGCTCTTCAAGAGATCCAAGTTGACTTAGATTTTCCAAGTAACTTACCAAGAAATAAGTCACTTAGTGGTATAGATCAGATAGACTTTGAGCCTCCAAGTTCACCACAACATAGTGGCCAACATATTAGAAGCAGAGAAACCCCTCCATCCACACCTCCTGATCTCCATTTCATTCATAACTTTGGTTTCTCTCACCCCAAATCTACTCAACAGTCTCTTGTTGGACCAAGCACTTCTGTCATCCATATACCCACTGTTCAAAACACTACATTCCTCCCACAAAATCCTATCATGGAAGCATGGTATGCTCCACTAGTGTTACCACAACCTCTGGTTCCTTTACCCAATGAATATCAGTCCAAAATTCCCCATTTCACTCGAAATGAACCTACTACTACTCAACAACACGTAGAAAAGATGAATGATGCCTTTGATTATATGGAAATAGAATATGAGAATCTTTGCCCAAAGTTTAGGAGGAGAAGCCAAGAAATGGTTTAAGGGTTTAACTCCTAATAATATAAATGATCTCCCTTATTTACATCAAACATTCATAAAAAAATGGGATATTAGGAAGAACCCTCTCCAAATAATTTTAGATTACAACAACCTCAAGAGAAACCCTGGGGAAAGTGTTCAAAATTATTGCACCAAATTCAATAGTGTCTATAACGCACTACCCCCAGATTTGAAACCTCCAAAAGGCTCAACTTTGGCCAAATTCCCTGAAGGATTTGTTCCCAAAATGGCCTATCAGCTAAGAGAAAGGGATCCCTTAACTTTAGAAGACATGCATAAGGGAGCTATTAGTGTGGAAGAAAATATGATTAAGAAGAGAGCTAGGATGAGGACTGAAAAGAAAGTAACATATAGGGAAGACACTGCACCTTCCACATTTGACTCAAAATTAGACCATCTAGCCAAGAACATGGATAGGTTGGAAAGAATGATGGAGAGGTTGGCTGTCCAAAGAAATGCTCAGAATAGGAACCAACCTCAAAATCAGAACCAATTCTCTAGGAGAAACCTCCCTCAGATTAGACAAAGAGACACTGATCAAAAAATCAGACCTCCATTCCAAGAAAATTATATTAATGAAGTGAGAGAATGATAGAAGAGCTAGAGGGAACTGTTATAAACATGCTGGGAGTAAGTAATGAAGACTCTGCCTTTTTCACAGAGGATGACCAGGCCAGATATACATATTATGATAATGAAGGCTTAGAATCTGAAGACTATAGGCAAGGCTTTCAGAATTCTATCATGGAGGTCCATACACAATATGACCTCAGGAGAAAAAAGAGCCATGAAACTCTCCAAACAAAGACCTATGAAACTGCTACTAAAAACATATTTGAAAAGGTGATTATAAAGGCTGCTGAAAACAACAAAACAACAATTGAACGTTATGGTAAAAGCAAGGGGAAAGGCACTCAAGCCATTGATAAACATAGTGTTGACCCTAGCAGCACTAGCACTTCAGCTAGTGCCCCTGTAAAAACAGTTGCAACTGATGCACATAGTAAAAACCAGCAAACTAATTTTGCTGATAAGTTAGTGACTAACAAGATAGATTTGAGCCTTTCAAAGAACTAGTTCCCTTTCAATTTGGAAAGTGAAATTGCTAAAATCAAGATCTATGTCCCCCTCACTTAGTCACCCAAGATGTATATAAATGTTTGGGGTTAAAATATTTGAACATAGAAGAAAATAATGACTCTTTCAACCTTAATGATGATCAACCAGCCCTTTTATTTGGTCCTAAAATTGAAGGAAATTTCCAAGAAGGGGTGGTCCCTCCTTTCTATGTCAGTTTTAATATCCATGATAAGATTTTACACAATGCTATGCATGATTCAGGGGCTTCTCATAACCTCATGCCCAAAGTAATCATGGAGAGATTAGGCCTTGAGATAACCAGACCATACAAAGATTTGTATTCTTTTGACTCTAGTAGAGTAAAATTATTAGGCCTGATTAAAGATCTTTGTGTAAACTTGACCCAGATCCTAGCCAAGTGCATAGTGATGGATGTGGTAGTGGCTTATGTGCCCCCCAAATATGGCATGCTTCTTTCAAGATCATGGGGTGATAAGATTCAAGGTACCATGCAAATGGACATGAGATATGCCACCATCCCTATTTTCAGCCAACTTAGAAGACCTTATAAGGAATCATACATGAAATTTATGGTGAGTAGTCAAGAAAAATCAGAAAATTCCCCTCTTTATTCTGTCCATACAGACCTAGAATCATTCATTCTTTGCAATTATGAAAGCTTTGGTGAACTAGAGTTGGATAGTGAGCAAGCACCCAACATAATAGAAAACATGGAAGGAGATAGTAGGGAGGGAGAGGATCTCAAATAGTTTTCCGAATCTGAAATTCACAGCAAACAAAACACAGAGTATGAACCACCCACTGTCTATCAGCTTAGTGCAAATCACGAGAGTCAAGAAGAAAGGCCTCAACTCCAGGAAAAATTTAAAGAACAAGACCAACGTAAACATGTTGTAGAACCCATAAAACTGCATGATGACAGTCAGAACACACAGGACAAAGGGGGAAGGAATGAAATCCACAAGTCTGAAACTAGCCCTCTTTGGAGTATGAGTTTTGATGGGTCTTGTACTAGAACTAGTGCAGGAGCAGGTGTGTGGCTTCACAACACAAAGAATAATTACGCTAAAATCCATTCATACAAGCTAAAATCCCAATGCACAAATAGCATAGCAGAGTATGAAGCACTCCTCTTAGGACTATAGTTACTGAAGCAATTAGGAACCAGGAGGATAGTTGTTCATGGAGATTCTGAACTGATCATTAGGCAAATAAATGGAGAGTGCACTGCCAAACATCCAAGACTAAGAGCCTATAGAAATGATGCCATGGACCTTTTGAAAAATTTTGAGGAATATGAACTTGTTTCTATCTTTAGAAGCCAAAACATTCTTGCCAATGGTTTATCTTGTGCTTCTAGTTCATGTCAAACACCTTATGACAACAAACAGTTCATAGTCCAAGTGAAATATAGACCAGCTATCCTAGACAATGAAAAGTATTAGTAGGTATTTGAGGGAGATAAACAGTAAAGAACTTCCTGTAGTCCAGAAATGAGTCTGAATTGCCAAATTAAGACTCAAAATATGATAAAGATTGTCTTAATGAGGAACAACCTGTTGAAAAAGAGCCTCCTCCCATTACAGAGATAAATTTGCTAACCAAAGAGTTCGAAAAAAAAAAAAAAAGAGTACATAAACTCAGAAAGAGAAGACATAGAGGTACTACAGTCTAAAGACAAAGGCTTACCCAAAGGACTAGCACCTCTAGAAGACTTGTTTGATTTTAATGTCGTTGCAAGAAAACCAACAATAGAACCCATTGAATCTGATATTGAGGAATGCAATATAGGTAGTAAAGACAAGCCCAAAATGATCAAGTTATCCAAAACATTGCTAGCTTGCATGAAACTGAAATATACTGAGTTGTTTAAAGAGTTTTCTGATGTATTTTCTTGGAGCTATGAGGATTTAAACGCATATGACACAAAGACCATTCAGCACAAGATACCACTCAAAGAAAACCAGAAACCGTTTAGGTAGAAATTATGTAGAATAAACCCTATGCATTTACCTCTGGTTGATAAAGAAATTAGGAAAATGTATGATGCTGGAATTATTGTCCCGGTAAGGTACTCAGAATGGGTGTCTAATCTTGTAGCTATAAGAAAGAAAACAAGAGAAATAAGGCTCTGTATTGACTCTAGGAATTTGAACAGAGCCTCATTAAAATACAACTATCTCCTACCTAAAATGGAGCATGTCTCACAAAGGGTACTTGGTTCCAAGAGGATTTCTTTGCTAGATGAATTTTCAGGATATAATCAGATATTGGTACTTCCTGACGATCAACTAAAAACAACCTTCACTACTCCTTGGGGCACTTTCATGTATGTGAAAATACATTTTGGATTAATGAATGCAGGTGCCACCTTTAAAAGAGCCATGGATATTTATTTCTCAGAGAAAATAGGCCACTTCATTGTGATTTATTTAGATGGCATTACAGTCTATTCCAAAACAGATGAAGAACACCTAGTACACCTAAGAAAGGTCTTTGAGAAATGTAGAAAATTTGGGTTATCTTTAAATCCCAAGAAGACATTGTTTGGTCTCCAAGAAGGTAAGCTTATTGACCACATCATATCTGAAAAGGGGATCAGAATAGACCCAAAAAGGGTTGAAGGTATATTGCAGACCAGTCACCCTAGAAACATCAAAGAACTTCAATCTTTCATTGGAAATATTTATTTCTTAAGAAGGTTCATGCCCAACCTGGCAGAACTCCTTAGGAACATGACAAACATGTTAAAGAAAGAGATAGGAGTTAAATGGACCTTAGAAGCAAAGAAATCCTTTGAACTGGTCAAACATGCACTTACTCAAGCACCGGTTCTTATCAATCATGATTTCACTAAGGACTTCCTCATATTTTCATTTGCATTAGAACATACTGTGGCTACTGTCCTATTACAGAAAAATCCAGAAGGACAAGAGCAGACAATTGCATTTTTTAGCAAGGCATTAAGAGATGCACCTTTGAAATATAATATCATGGAAAAACAAGCCTATGCTTTGGTCAAAGCCTTGAAGGATTTCAGAGTTTATATCTTACACTCTCACATTATTTTATTTGTGCCTCATATAGTGGTAAAAGATATTTTATCACAAGACCCTGATGGAAAAAGAGGAAATTGGATTGTTGTGATATTTGAATATGATTTGAAAATTAAACCCACTAAACTCATCAAGGTTTAAGGCTTAGCACAATTAATGGATGAATCTAACTTGCAAGCACTTGATATAAACATGATAAATGCATTAGATGAACAGGAAGAATTACCAACCCCACTTATTGAGGATCATTTCCTCAATTCATCCTGGTATGCTGATATTTTGTATGTGCTTACTAATATCAATGCCCCCCTTGGTTTGTCTAAAACAAAGGCAAGGTTTTTAAAGTTGAAAGTTGTTAGCTACTGCATTTTAGATAAATGTTTATATTGGAAAAATGATAATGGATTATTGCCTAAATGTTTGCCTGAGAATGATGCAGATAGGATCAAGCATGAGTTTCATGAAGGAGAATGTGGAGGCCACCTAAATTGGAAAACCACTGCTAATAAAATCCTTAGAGCTGGTTATTACTAGCCCACCCTCTTTCAACATGTCCACAAAATGATAGTTTCCTGCCACAATGCCAAATATTTGAAGGCAAGAGAAAACTGCTTCCCTTACCTTTGCAACCAATCACTGTTGAAGCTCATTTTCAATAGTGGGGCCTAGAATTCCTTGGGGAAATCCATCCCGCCTCATCTGCCCAACATAGATGGATACTCACAGCCATTGATTATTTCACCAAATGGATAGAAGCCATCCCTTCTAGGAATGCCACAGACTGAGTTATCATAAAATTCCTTGAAGATCATATCCTATCTAGATTTGGCTGTCCTAGGAAAATTATCACTGAAAATGCTGCTGCATTTGGTTCTAAAAAAATGGTTGATTTCTGTCATAGATATCAGATTGTTCTTGGTCATTCCATAGCTTATTACCCTCAGGGTAATGGGGTGGTAGAGTCTTCAAATAAGATCCTGATAAACACAATAAAGAAGTTGCTGGAAGAAACTCAGAGGTCATGGAACAACAAGCTGGTGCATGCTTTATGGGCAGATAGATTGACAACAAAGAAATCAATTAGAATTTCTCCTTATTAGTTGGTTTATGGAGCAGATGCAGTTTTTCCTACTAGTTTAGGAGTGCCAGTGATGAAGTTGGTCCAAGAAATACAATCAGAAGAAGATAACATGATAAGAAGGATAAATCAGACCATACATCTTCAACAAACCATGGAAGAAGTTTATAACAGAGCACAAAAAGTACAAGAGAATATCAAAACGCTTTTTGATAAGAGGAAAAAGGCAAGTGATTTCAAAATTGGTGACAAAGTACTCAAATGGGATTCCAACAGAGAAGATAGGGGCAAACATGGAAAGTTTGACAATTTATGGCAAGGCCCTTACATCTTTCAATCTGCCATTGGTCATAATGCATTTTTTCTACAAGATATGGATGGTACAGACCTGTTTGGGGGTCCTGTCAATGGCAGGATTCTCAAGCATTATTTTACTGAACTCTCAGTTTAAAGCTTCATTCTTCATTATAAATATCATTATTTTATTTTGTTTAAAAAAGAAGAAGGGAAAAATACAAAAAATAGAAAAGAGAAAAAGAGGGCAGATATGAAAGAAGAAAGGTACAACCCCATACCAAAAAAGAAAAGAAAAATCTGAAAGTGTTCAAGCTTAAATGCCACTACCAAAATAAGCACTGCTATTTAGTCATATAGCCTAATCATGACTAGATAGATTTCAATTTACTGCTGATAGGTTAGTGAAGAAGATTTGCCAAACTATTTAATATTGGCTTATCAGTAGATTAGATTAGGATAGAAAATAATGGTTCAAACATGCTCAAAATCTGAACCAAAGAATCAAAAGAAAAGAATGGATCTAATCAAATCAGAACCCGAGCCAAAGAGAAAAAAAGAATTGGCTCTAATATGCTGAAAAATTGAACCAAGTAAAGAAGAAGAAGACAACTCAAAAAAGATCAAAACCAAAGCTAAAAGAAAGAATGAAGGATGCTTGTAATTTTCAGATCTTAAGCCTTCAAAGTTTTGTTTTACTTTCAACAAATAAAGGTCTATGTGTAGCTTGCTTTATGCCATAGTCTTACAACAAATCAGACAGTTAAATCCTGGTTTGGCTGTGTTTTCAATTTCTGTTTTAGAATATAGAGAATGATATCTGTCAGACAGTTTAATCCTAGCAGATAGTAGATTAGGTAGAGAAGCTATGAGTTCAACTGTTTAATTTGAACTCATGGAGAAATAAGGGTAGATTTAGATTAATTTCCTATTTTGAAAATAAAATTTTGATGTTAAAGGTTTGCAAGTCCAAGTGCACCTTATGAAGAATTTTTTTTAGGAAAGTAGGTTGTGTAGGTAGTTGTTTGGGGAAAATTGATTTGTTATAATGTAATGATTGATCATTTTTCAAGCAGCATGATCAAAGAAGAAAGAGGATTTTTCAAAGTGCAAGACATTGATCTACATTCTAGAGATAAAATTTATGAGGTTCTTGACACCTCCAAGGAGCTGCCATCCCCAAGTGGAGCCACTGTTAGCCATTAGTAAACTTTGATGCAGCAGATGATGGCTAAATTTGTTGTGTGAGCCTTCAAAATATTATTTTCATAGAAAAATACTCATTCTTGAAGCCTCTGATGTCCTCTGACTTAGGAATAATCTTCACTATTGTTTCCTTCAAAAGAGCATTCCAAGAAGCCTGTTATCCCACCATCATTTTTCGTCATTTTCCGTTCATAAGAATTCTCCATGTTCACCCATTCATCTCATTTTTCCTCTAAAAATGCCCCTTTCCTCCCTCATTTACCATCATTTTCCCATAAAAAACCTTTAAACCTATAAAAACCCCTTTTTATGGTTTAAACTATCATTTTTTACCCTATCGGAAATCTCCAAAAGGCCCAAAAAACCAACTTTATGCCTTATTCCATTCTTTTATATTAAAAAATAGGCCTTAAGCCCCTCAGGCCTTAAGCCCTCTGCCCCTGCTTCTCATATAACCTTGTGCCCATGACCAAGCGCTAGCCTTCAACCCTTTTCTTCTTAGCCCCGGTCCTTCTTTGTTCCACGGGACCACATCCCCGCCTTTTTCCCTACAGCCCCTTTCGCTTAAATTATTTCATCCGCCTTTGTCTCCCCAATTCAATCTCCGCCATTGATCACGACAATCTAATAGATCAGGCTCACTGCAGGGGCACCCGACCAAGGTGGCCCGTACTCCCCAATGCCCCTGTATTTGACCCTTTTGACCACATAAGATCTTCATCCAATGGTTGAGATTTACTGCCGAGGCACCCGCCCTGCAAACCCATCCATACCCTCCATCCCCCCGCAATTGACCTGGGCCGTCAATCTAATCTAGATCTGATGGTGCTCATTCCCTCCTCCCATTGAACCATTCCCCCGACCACCAAACTTATTCATCCCTCTTGGCAGATCTACACCATCAATCGTGTTGACCAGACAACCCCCATCTTTCCCCTTTCATATTACAAACTCGCACTCCCCGAAAAAATTGCGGATATCATCCTCGTTGGCCCACCTTCCACTTTCCTCCCGCCATCCAATCCATTCCTGCCACCTGTCCTCCACCTTTTCCTCCCTCCGAGCACCTTCCTCCCTTCGCGCTCACTTACCACTGCTGATTTGCATCCCCGCAGATCAGACGGTTGACGCACTTCAATGCCCCCTTTCCCCCGCCGTGCATCTTGAGCGTGAAATGGCCAGTTTTTTAGAAGACACGTGGTGATCTATGTATGGAATGATGTTCATATTGGTTAATACCACCTACCGCTTGAGCCTCATGAGAAAATCGTTGCCGGTTTTCCAATACCGCCTTTCCAAATATTCATGCCATAATTAAATTTGAACCCTAGTTTCTTTTCTCTTCACCATAGAACCTCCTTCGCCTACATTCTGCCTCTCTACAACGCTCCTCTGCCACCATACTCAGCCTCTGAAAGCAGTCAATCCCCAATGCGCAGGTTTTAATTTAATAGTTTTCTTGTTTGTGTAGGTTTATTGGTGTCTTAGGTTTAAAAGTTCCCCCACAGCCAGACCAATGGTAAGAAACTGAGGACAACGATCCTCGAAGAAAAATTCAATGCAAAGGAGGATATCATGGGTTAATTCCACGTTTTAATCAATTGCTTCGTGAAGCATTGGTTATACAACAAAACCCTCTAGCGCGGTAAAGGAGCCACCTATACACAAAAGAAAACAAAAGAAAGAACAATGAAGACAGGAGATAAAGGATTAAAGGTTAAAATCAAAATTCAAAAGCTCAAGGACTCAACTAGCATGTTTTGAGGATAAAGCATAGTCGAGACAGATAAATTCAAAGACAAATCAGTGAAAGATAACTTCATAATGCCACATCTACAGAAGCTATTACTCCACCGAAGGACTGAAAGGACATATGTATTCTGCTTTACCTCTCAAAGACACCTTGATAGCAATCTTGCTGACAAACCCTCTTTAAAACTGTCAGAATAGTTATTAAGGAGACACGGGGCTACAAAACCCAAAAAATGACAGTTTACTTGTCTCAAAGGTCAAATAGGGTACTTCAGAACAAGATAACTTCAAAGGACAAGCCTCGGAGTTATTACTAGCATGCTAGTTGGTTTCAAATTCAACTAAGAGCAGCTAAAGTGGTACAAACAGTTATTGATGTGATTATTAAGTAGAATGGGCATTCGAATACCTCACCCCCTCTGTCTTAATTGATATTTATTACCATTTTTGCAGCACTCCTTTCCATTCACCTATAAGTACTCAGTGAAGAAGAAAGCAAGAGGCCAATATCAGTGAGGTAGAAGAAGATAGTGAAGAAGGATTTAGGTCAGAAAGCCAAGATATCAGTGAGGCAAATGTAAATGAAGAAGATTCCAATGAGTTTGGAAACAATGAGGCACATAGCAGTGGTGATAAGAGCAATGAAGTCAGTGAGGATGTTGACAATGGCTCAAAGAGCCTTGATGGCACTCATGACAGCAGAGCACATGAAAGTGAGGTTAGTAAAGAAAATAGTGATGAGGGCAGTGCAGAAAGTAGTAAGACTAATGATAGTAAGGATGTATAAGGCAGTGAGGAAAAAATCCATGAAGAAAGTAGCAAGGAAAAGGGAAATAATATCAGTGAGGATGATGTCAGTGATAAAATGGAGAGAATTGAAGCAGAAGACAATGATGATGTTGGCACTGATGATGACAATGGGTCAAAATTCCATGATAGAAATGGTGATACCAATGATGAAGGAAACCATGAGAGCAATGCTAATAAGAGCCATGAGGACAGTGAGGATACCAATGATGATGGCAGACATGATGGCAGCAAGACTGAAGACACTAAAATTATCAAAATTGAACCTTTTTCTTTGACCTACCAAAGAGGAAATAGGCATGTGTTTGCTGCCCTCAAGAGGCAAGGGGCCATGCCTTCCACATAAACTAAGCAGCTTGACAAAGGCAAAGAGAAGGTCATTCATGAAAAAGAAGAAGACAAAACATGAAAATAAACAAGAATTTGAACTCATTCATGTTGACAGTGATGATGAAAATGAGGCAAGGATCTCAATCATGTTGCGCAAAATAAAATATGCCCAAATTAAATATTTTCAAGCCAATCTAGGTAGGGCTAGGAATTTGATTCACTATTACGAGGTTGAAAACAAGTAGCTGGAGGCACAGAAGGAAATCTATGAGATCAGAGCTATCAGAGCTCAGAAAGAGGCTGAAAAATCCAAGGCTAGGCTATATGAGGCCTTGGATAGATATGGGAACACTGATGAAGAGGAAGAACAACTTCCTAGGAAGAGGCCAAGAAGAGTTGGCTTGAATAAGGCCTTGGCCAAGGAGAGAGAGCAAGGGGCAACCTTGGCAGAGAAGCTCACTCCAAGTGAGTTGCTTGCCATGGATATTGACTATGATCGGGAACCTTGGATTGAGAGGGCAAAAATTCACTTAGAGGGTCTGTTAGAGAAGACCAAGAGTGACCTAGACCTCCAAAAGAAGATGGCAATGCACTATGACTTAAGGAACAACGTTGCAAGGGCCAAGCTCAAAAGAGCCCTTGCAAATATTCAAGACCTCGAGTAGGCTAAGGGCAAAGAAAATATTGAAATCCTTGCTGATGCATCCCTACAGCCATCCCAAACATAATTAGCAAGGCAAATTCAAATTTTGGCACAATTTTGTAAATTTGGTTTTTGACTGTTTTGAAGGGCCAAAGGCGCAGATCCAGTGGCACTGCGCTCTTTTTTGGGGCACTATTTTTAGGAATGGCTTACATTTTTGGAACCTTTAGGCCAATGACATCATCCAAAAACAATTTCAGATCCTTTGGAGTAGAATTGGCCCTCCAAAAGTGCAAAAAACACCCAAACAATCACCTTTCTGCCCTATTTTCAGAGCTTCCACTGCACCCTGAAAAGTCTCGGTAGATTTAGTTTTTGAGTAGGTAAATGAAGTCCAATCAGAAAACTAAAATCCGTTTTGAAAATTAGACTTTACAAGCTTTCCAATGAGCTATCGCGGAGCTCATTTGGACACCGGGAAGGCCTTCAAAAGTCAGTTGCAAGATGACCTAGTGTTTCAGTGCAGGCGCTGTGCCGTTGGAGCCTGGCACTGTGCCCTTGCCTGCAAAGTCAACAAAAGACACAAATTTATTGAAAAAATATATTTTCAAGTTTTTTTAGGGAAAATCACTCCTATTTAGCTCAGAATTTGTGTTTGAAGTTATTTTTCATTTATTAAGTTAGATATTTTGTGCCTTGGGCCTTGGATGGTCTCTTTGGACAAAAATGGAATTTATGATGTGTTAATGACATTTTGGAAACCCTATTTAGGGTTTTGGTCCTCCTTGCTAGTTAAATACTGCATTGAGGCCTTATTTTATATGTTGGTTGGTTGATGAGCATAATATGATCTAGATTTTGAGTTTGTTGAAGAAATTGGCTTTGGTGTGTTGTGATGGCTTTGGATTGAGCATCAATGGTTTAAGCACATTCCTAGGATTCATGAGCTCTGTTAGATGGTGATGTTATTCCACTCTTGTATTTGTTTACTTTAGTTTTCATTATGTTCATGGTTTCTTTGATCTTAGGACTACAATGAGTAGGATATGCTTTCTTGGCACCCTACTTCTCTCTGCATCCTATTATCTCTATGTTTTCTTCCTTGAATTTTAATTAAAGAATCCTTAAATTCTCTTTAGTTTAACTGAAATGTTATGTTAAGCTATATTTGTTTAAAATTAATGTTCAAATAATTCTTAACTTCTCTCTAGGATTACTTGTTTGTTGTTTTTAAGGTCTGTTTAGCAAAAGTCTAGTTGAAGAATCCTTCATTGCTCTTCAAGTTTTACTATGCTATCATCCTGAAAGATTTTCTTGTCTTAATTATGTTTAAGGATCCTTAGTTTCCCTTTGAACCTACTGCATTCATAACTTCATGTTTATTTCTCACTCACTAAACCTACTTAGATCCATTTGGCCTTGTTAACTTGCCCTATGAAACACCCTTGACCTATTATTGAACTTTTCAAGACCTTTGCAGACTCCATAGCCCAATTGATTTATTTTCTCTTACTCTACCTATTCTTCTTGAAAACCTATCCAACCAAACAAACAAACAAAAAAACCCTAATCCTTATAACTAGCCTAAAATCAAAACTCTAAAATCATACAAGTTACATCCTTTACACAAATATAGAAAGAGCCCTCTCTGAGTCTAGGAAGGTTAAGTACTCTTAGGACTCCAAATATTGGTTTGATGTTACCCTTGTTCATTTGGTCATTGCCAATCTACCAAATTATGAGGACCTAACAAAGTCACCAATTTTTTATATGGGATTTACGATTGCGGAAAAAAGTATCTCCCCTAGACTTATTGGACTGGTCTAGAACAAAAAAAATAAAAAAACATAGATTTTCCCTTATAGAAATTGAAAGATGGAAAGAGCCCTACATGGAATCCATCACAAGCTTTACTCTCCTCCCGACTTGTAATATCCAATCCTAGCTCTGATCATTATAATTAAAACCGGCACATAAAATCAAAACAAGCCAAGGATCTACAACATCTATGTATCATAATCAAATTACTCTATTAAATGGATCAACGAGGTTGTTAACAATAGAAAATCATACAAAAAAAGACATTATAAAATGTCCGTAAAAGGTATAAATTAAGATTTTCCAACAGAAATACATCATGAAGGAAAATGTGATGTGATTAAGTGGCCTAATTCCACAGATAGTTTTCAAACTATTTTGCTTAAGTTTATGCACATCACAGAGTTTAATTAGTGAAGGGGTAAGTGGCCCATTCTCTATAAATATTTTTACTAAATAAGATATTTTTTCATTTTCATCAATCTTGGGACTAGGGTCAAGTGTTTGTAAATAAAGCAAGTAATATTTTCTTCCCTTGCACCTATAGGTGAACCTAGGTTTTCATATCAACACTTTCTCAAAGCATTTTGAATTTCCATCTTCCTTTTAGTTCCACATAGTCTAAATAGGAGAATTGTAAGCGGCCCATTATCCACAAATCATTTCAATTTTTTCAAGGAACAATTAAAACACGTAGTGTAATTAGAGGGATAGAGTAAAGGATCATTGCATATCTGTATCTTATCACACTTTTGTTTTTCCACATAAACCACACACTGAGCATCAGTAAGATTTGTAATAAAATGCATCCAGTTTTTGGGGCTTTTATTCTTAGCTTTTGTTTTCTTACCATTGAACACCTTAAAGAAAATTAAGACTCCTAAAAACAATCATAACTTGAACCCACTAAATTCTCCCCACAGGTGTCACAAAAGAAATAATAGTTTAGGTTAAGACCATTGGGTGTAGGCATCCAATAAGCCACTATGGTCATGTCACATTTTTAAACATAGAAATTGATTGCTTAGGGAGCTTAAAATCCTTCAATCATGCCATGGAAAATATTTCTCGAGAATTACATAGACCCGATTCATAGGGGGTTTGACTTATGTTCATTGCATGCGGTACTCTTTGGGGCTACCCAACCCATCTAGTGCTTGGTACTGGTAACTGAATAACACGAAGCTAAATACTCAAATTCTCATGTGGGACAAAGGTACTTTAGTGGAAAAAATTTAGGACATCCTCCCCCTATAGGTGAAGGTGCGAGAAACACTAGATCCTCATTTCCATTACCTTGGTTGATTCTTCAGCTGCTGGAAGGTGTCGCTAGATATTTCAAGATGTTGGCCCCAGTACCCATCATAAGGTATATCCGCAAGGCCCTATTACTTTCAGATTGGTAATTAGGAAGATCAGGTATACATAGGATTTTTATCATACACAAAAAAATAAAAACATTTTTTTTCTTTATTGATCACAGAGCTTAATCTAAAGGAAAATTACCTTTCCATTTTTGCTTTGATTTATGTATGCGATTATATTGCATTGATAAAAATATTCTTTCCTCCAAAGTTACAAATCAAGTCACACTATTTGAAACCATAGAATACCCCAAGGAACCTCGTCGATCTAGTTATTTCTTATACTCCCCCTATTACCTTGAAGTGTGGCAGACCTCCCATCGTTCAGGCATAGAGGACAATATGCAACCACTGTTATAGGATCTTCCTTTATGGGGGAAAATTTTCTTGGGGCCCCTCCCCAACACACTAAAATTTTCAAAGCCCCACAAGGGTCATCCATATCTACCCCTTTAGGGATCCCACATACCACTCCTCTCGATAGCCCTAGGAGCACCCACTAGGGTAGTCTTCCTTCGGCCTCTGCATAGAGGACCCCTTTGCAGATAACTGTCCAAAATCATTTCGCAATGGTGGATAACTCACAATTAACTTTATTAGTGTCTTTTAATCTACGAGATATAAATAATATAATTAATTAACCAATAGCACATGGCCTTAATTGGCCAACTACTCTCACTAAGCTCCCTTCAAATATTCTAAAATTTGAAGGAAAGAAAGTGAAAGATCGAGGAAACCATGTCATGAATTTTCAGTTGTGGTTTTTGTCGAACAATAGTATAGATGATACTATTTGTCTGTGACTATTTTAATGCACCTTTACAGGTCCTGCAGTGAAATGGTATGTTGACTAGCCTTTTGCGTCACATGGAACCTTTAGCGCCCTTGAGACAACGTTTCTCACTTTTTTACATCTCTCGATTCATCATGACTTAGGAATGGAACTCCTCACCCATTTTATACAAACACTCACCATATAGATATCAGACCATATCCATCAATGGTGAAAATATAGTAGCTTGTCTGAAGCTAATTTTGACGATAGAGTTCTCTCGCACTTGTTTTTTAGATAAATCACCACCGAAATTTCAAAATATGTGGAAATGTAAACACGTGTAATGAGGAAGAAGCCAATAGTAAATCCTAGCAACTAGAACTCTTATACACGTAATACAAATATATCTATCATATCCTTCCAAACGCCCATGCCTGCAAAATTATAGATAAATACCAGGCGCATAAAATACTATTGATGGATTGATAGGGTCCTTAACCCAAATTCAACCTAACAAAAATTATCAGTATCTCACATATTTGTCTGCTAGTCAAACATTTGATACTACTCAGAGTGTATTGCATCTAGGATACTACCCTATTAAACCTATGCATTTAAAAATGCGACTAATAGGGTTAACCAATATCATCCCCCACAAGGAGGACTATACCCTCCCCCCCAAAGAAATCAAGAATCATCTAGGAACATCGACATAAGAGACTCATCCTAGAATGCGTACGCCTATCAAGGACAAGGAAACCAATACTCTCTTACCCACACAAAAACAAAATATAACATCAGTTCAAAATAACACATGGGTTAATTTAGTGCAACCCTCCCAAGCTCAACAGAAACAACCTTATGACCAGGTGAATAATAACAATCCTCCAAACGTTGCTAGGAAAAATCCAAAGAGCAGATGAAAGGGAAACCTTGGACATGGGAGAAACAATCAGCAACGCTGCCCACGAACATAGGTTGGGGGCAACCCCAACCAAACTTAGAGCCAGGAACCAACCAACAACAAATCTCAAAGGAAAAACAAGATGACCAGTCTAAGGACCAATCATTCTTGTGCCATATGTGCATAGTACGGTCATTACATCCACCACCATCCTAAACTCCTTGAGTTAAAAATAATTTAGGGAAATAGGGGACAATGGAAGCAAAACCAGCCACCTACAGTAATGCAGGAACCTTTAGCCCATCAAGGAGTAGTCAATACTTAGCAACATCAACCAACCCTACAAAAAGTTCTCGAGCGAATGCTATAAACAATCGTGACATCTACATCACAGGAGAAGACTTGTTCTTGCAAATTCAAAAGAGAAATTATGAAGCACCCCCAGATACCAGCCTAGTAGGCTCAAGCACGAGTGCACCCATAGCTCTATTAACCATCTCTAGGGTACCTATTGAGCCAATGAAAAAATGGTAAAAGTTCCCATGAGGCGTGAAGGATATAATTCAAAATCTGCTCACAGCTACAACATAGTGGATGACTTGGCTCAGTCTCCCTAAACTATGTCAACTTTAGAAGTCCTACAATATTTCCCAGTCCAACAGAAAGCCTTAAATTCTACATTAGGCATGATATACCCCTATGATTCTTGCTTAATGGTATTCTACCTAGATAAAGCAAGCCCTCGTCTTCCTTCTTTAGTTTCTTTTAAAATCCTGGTTTCAATCTAGAACATCACCATTCATTATTGCATCGTGGATGAAGGAGGACCCACATGTTTCATGTCAAAAATAGTTTAGAAGTTAGGATTTTCATAATTGAAACTATCTGAAATCATGCTTAGAGCATATGATGGGCGCCCATTCACCCCGATAGGTCCTTTTCAAGATGTACCAGTTCATATTTCTGCCAAGACTGTGCTCATCGATATTGAAGTCTTGGATGCATAAATGGACTATAACATCCTTCTTGGATGGAGCTACATGTATGCAATGACTGCAGAATAATCCTCTACATTTAGAGTAATGATGTTCCCCCATGATGGGAAATTTTTTACTATAGACAATCTCACATATTATGAGAACTTATAACCTCCCTTGATGGCATACTACCATATGTAGATTCATATGCAGAGGTGGTCACCACATACATAGAGTTTTATCTTGGTCAATTCAAACTAGCCACTCTCCTCATAACTTATCCTGGAGAACCTCCTGTATTACGAGGAGAAGCTCTAGTACCTACAGGAGCTGCGGTGTGCATGATGAGTTCATCAAACACTAAACTGAGTTAAGAGCTAGAGATTGATACCACAGATATCGTCACCACTGACTCATAATTTCTACCATATGCCATCACCAAAACTCCCTTCTTGCATCCCCCACCTAGTTATATATTGCACCAGGTCATGGCAACCCTTACATTACCAAATATGGCTCTCATGATGTCAGTTTGGTATTTTTCCCCACCAGTCATGTCAGGAAACTCAGGTATTAACTCTACACGTATCATCCCTATCAAATCTATGGAGGCCATCATAACTAAAGAAATAACCATAGCAACACCAACCGATGCAACCAAAAATGGAAAGAGAAAGGGAACAAGGTGGACACTTCCATAGTCCCTAAGACATCTCCACCTTGTGCATTATGCAATGTAGTTGGCCATGCTACAAAAATTTGCCCAGAGTTAGTATATCTTCTACAGGATGAAAGGATGTCTCTAACCCAAACACCAAACAAATGAGAAAATGTCACAAACAATCAAGGTAAGGAATTATGCAAAAACCATGAATGCACCATATGAAGAGTATGGACATTATACCCATCATTTCTCAGAAATCCCTTGATATAGGGATGCGTTACATGCATTGATGCAATCAAATTCATAGGATCCATCTGTAACACCAATCCAGATAGGGGAGGATAGATCCAAAACCATATTATACATACACGAAGAACTAGCATCGTGCTCATATCCAATAAGGCCAACTACGTAGACACCAAGAAGGAAAACTGAGGCTACACCGCATGTCCCAGTCTGTGAATTTTGTGATGAACCTGATGACTTGATCATCCAATGCCCTGAAATAAGGCCATTTAATCGCTGGTACCTAATCCGCCATGTTTTCCAAAGAAATTTATCCATACAAATACAACATACATGTCAGCTATGTAGAAGCAGCCATCATGTGTGTCGTTGTCCTCACATCCATCGATTATGATCTATGTTAGATTTCATGTGTCGATTCATCGCTGAAAATTCTGATTTAGCCAATTCAGTCATAGAATCTTCAGAAGGTACCACATCTCAAGGGAATGAATCATCTAGGACCATTTTGTGCATCTTCGAAGAGAGAAATCCAATGCAAATCCTGCCACCCTCTATTTACCATCATTATCCTAGATATGGGAGGAGGACCAAATTCCCCCACAAGGCATGGTATAAACCCAACCCCCCATGTGCCCTATGTGATAGACCCAACCACTTGTTCAACCAATGTTAGGAAATAACTAGGTTCACTGAAATTTTCCACATAGTAACCCCTATCCCCCAAATATGTCTCTCCAATCAATAGAAAATCACTTGCTACTATTTTCGTATATGCTCCCAATTTTATCATACGAAGAGTTGCTAACATATTCCACGATTGCGAGAAACTAGAGCAGCGCTAAATAAAAACCCCTTAAGGAAGCCACATTACTCTAAGACTAAGACCCAGAGATGGAAAAATGCAGAAATAAACCATATCATGACCCCAACCAAGAATCTTCATCTTACGTCATGAGTATTAATGGATCATATACCACTTAGTCTGTGAGAACCTGCCCCGTGTGCGAAATTTGCACTAGTCACTCTCACATTACGAAAGCATTCCCCACGTTACAAACATTTCAACATCTTATGATTCAATGCCAGTTTCCTACAGAGGAGTATTCCTTCGCCCCTTGTACACCAACAAGGTGACATGAACCTCCCCTCATCCACTACAAACCAACCATCATGGAAATTATTTCACCACCTAATTCTGATGACACGTAACTTCACATATGATTCATCTGATCATCTGTGGGAACCATGATTCATGTTGTCTGCTCATCATTTTTTGGTGTCGAGACTGTTAGCACCTGATCTAGACCCCAGGCTGAACAAGGAAAAACAAGGTAACAACTAAACCACACTCAGCCTTGTAGCTAGCCCTACAAGGACAGGAGAGGGCTCTCTCCGTAAAAATAGATATTCGATAAAAAAAAATAGTGGACTGATATTAGGCTAGGTAAAATGATGGGAAAAAGGTTTTAATAAAATGAATGAAATTTCAGGGATGTGTGGGACAAAGTGGGACAGTTGAAACTGGGGATTAGATTAGGACACAGGGTATTTCATGGGGCAAGATAAGCAGGAAACTTTAGCAATTAAAATTAAATAAGGATGGGATGGAATGACTGGTGAGGAGCTGAAAAGGGCACGATAAATGGATCCTTTTCAAACAGAAAAAAAAACACAAGAGTATGAATGGTTTCCCAAGGCAGGGCATAAAAAAATGGATCCTACCTTTCTATCTTGAAAACATTCAAAATAAATGTTTATGGATGAATGGAACACATAACAATTCACATATGAAACAAAGGAGAAAAACAAATTTTAAATCTCATACCACATGGATCCCACAAATAAGAGCTGCATCTCTTATTAATCCCTGTCAAACTGTACAATGGAGCTCAAAATGTTCTTTCACACTATTCCCCTACTCCTGAATTGCATCCCCTTTACTAATGATTTACAATTACAATAAATAAGCTAAAATGTGGGAACATGGATCCACAGAAAAAGGGAACTGTTCTAATAGCTCAAAAATAGAAGTACAATGATAGAAAAAAGAAATACAATAATATTCCCTTGAAAATGAGGGACAACGAGACTTTTTGTCCTCTTGGAGATTTCGCTGTTATGCTGTATGAAGGAAAAATAGGCAATCCGAAGGAAAATTTCCTATTTTGCTGCTGTTGTAACAATCTTTGTTTTTAAATAAGCTTCTCAGCCTTTGATTGTCGCTTTTCTTTCCTTTATTAATTTGGAGAAAATTGACTTTTTAAATAAAATGTTGTTCAAAATAAAACTGAAATGAAATTATATGCTTTGTAAAGGGAAAAATTAATCTTAAAATGGATAGGAGCGGAGGAAAGGAGGCGGGACCCGCATCACAATCAGAATCGGAAGGGGTGGGAGGGGAAATACAATCATATAATAAAAAATTTGAAAATATACATTGCACCGGTACTAATCACAAGTGCCAATCGCAATCTGGATCGGTAGGATCGAGGAGGTGTGTCGCATGAAGAATCGCCGATTGTGACGAGCGATCAATCGCATCGGGGAAAATTAATCGGCGATGGGTAAATGGGATGCGCAATTGATCGCTGCGATTGGATCGAAGGTGCGATTGGGTTGGGCACAATAATTTTGCGATGGGATCAATCAGAGCGATTGGATCGGGGGTGTGATCGGCGAGACTTAACGCGATCACATCGAAGTTTTTGAACGATGGGTCAATTGGGGCGCTTGTGTTGATATTGTGATGCGATTGAAAAGTTGGTGGGATTTATAGTATAAAGTTTATTATAAAGTTTATTATAAGGTATGCTGGGGAAGTGGTTTTAATCGCATATGTGTTTTAAATGATCAAATAATGCGATTATGTAATCAGAAGGGGGAAAAAAATGATTTTATAAGAAAAAAATAAACTTTAAACATGAAGTCTAAGGGAAAATGGGAAGCAGGGATTACATGAGGATATAAGGGACCTTTACTTCACTGAAGCATAGATTTCAATCCAGAAGTCAGTTTTAAGAGTGCAGTATACCATTGGAAAGCTCTTTCCAGACACTTTCTGATGGATCTACTTAGAAGATGATTTGGTGCTGAAAGTGCTCTCGAAAACTCTTCTGAAGGTAGGGTGGTGACTTTGTGAAGATGACAACTTTTTGAATTGTGACTTATTACATATGATGATATAAAATTCCATAATGAATAATCATAAAGGCAAAATATCATGTTTTCATCTCATAAAATAGTTTTGAGGTGAAAATTATATCAAACTAAATAACATATATCTTTGATCTTCCAGGTGCTATGAATTTGAGGTTATTTGAATTCCTCATGACCTTGCTGATTTTTATTGACATTTGACCCATTAATTTGACCATGGTGAGACCCTAGAAACTAATGATACCCATCCTATGATCCACTAACATGATTTTGAGAATAAAAGTGACTAATGACTGAATACCATAGAGAGGAGAATCAACAAGTACCTTATGAGGGAAAATTGATGAAAATTTACTACCATCAATGAATCCATGACCTAGCAGAATGATGAAATTTATTCGGTATGGGACTCTAATATGCAAATGAAAAAAGATAATTTTTGATCAATGATGGCAGTAAGACTAGAATAACACTAACAGAGACCACTACAAGTACAATACCAGTAGTAATATCATCGACAGGGCAGAGCCAACCTATATGCGCTTTGTCAACCTCATCTAGTTCTATGGCATCAACATCTGAATCACATTTATGTTTGTTAACCAGCATTGCTAGGCCCAAATTCCCTCCTCACGACCTTGCACAAACCATTCCCCCTAGATATCGTCTTTCACTCTGGCGAAGATATTTTGGAGGCCATGAAGGAACTTGAATGTCCATGGGACTCCATGAACCATCGTTTGTTTTTTATACCAGAAAATGATCCATGCCTAGCAACACACCAACCCACGACATCTACAAGCGAGCCTAGTTAATAAAGTGTGTCGCATACAGTTGTTGCAGGAATTCTATATGCGGCCCTGATACTCGATGGAGTGAAGATGAACCCACCAACTACAGAATCATGGAAAAAAAAACATTCTCTTTCAAACTTGAAACTTGAGAAACATCAATACATCCCTCAGCAATAGAACGAGGACCACAATGTTGCTCCTCCTCATCCTAGTGACGGATGTTCACTACCCTAGGAAGAAATGAATAAGATAGTGCCTCCCCGCGAGGTAAAATTCAGGTCACAAAGTACACGTCTAACTGAGATGATATTGCTAGCTAAGCTCGATGCACAACCATAATATGTTTATCTCGGTCCCAACATCTAACTAGGAACCATAGGAAACGATCATGCGATCTTAGAATGGGGTTCTCAATAAATTTTTGTAACCCCCATCTCACCATTAAAGCCTCAACACAAAGAGTGGACCAATCTCTCTCCATCCACAATATCTTGCCACCAAAAAACATTAAAAAATAATCCATTTTAGCTCCAAAAAGCTAAATATCAAAGAAAATAATTTTTAGGATGATTGTGTGCCTTTAGCTTACATAGTTGTGTGTACTACACGTCTGTATGTTGAATAGGCACATGTTTTGCGCGTCTATTTTTTACATATATGTGGAAACTCTGCGTATGTGTCTCACACATGCACGAATTTCGCCACGCCTACAGTGGGCATTTGCGCGGGATCCTTGTGTGAAGCTCAAACCTTCGTGTGTTGACCATGATACTCAATTGGAGAAACCCACATGGTCCCCCTAAATATAACCCTAAAAGATCATACAAGGGATCCCTATATGACCTACCTACCAAAATAGTGCAAAACATGAAAATGATGAAGTCCTAGTTCCTGCCTGACATTCTTTGTGCGTATCCTGGGTGCTCTCGCTAAACACAACAACAAGAAAGTGCTTCAATCACAACCTCTGACCTCTTAATATCAATGGCATAAATGAATTGAAATTTGCCCTTTTTCGCCTATATATCACCCTTTTTCTCCATTTTCAAGAGCCAATAACCAGATCTCGGGACATCCATTCTCAAAAGTGCGAGAAACATAGTGGTTAATTCTTCATCATCTTCAACTTGGACCTCTTCATTCTAGTTACTAGAAAAACTCATTTTATGGCCCATCACTCACCTCCATACTTCATCTTAGGTATGCCCTCTCTTGTTTTTTAATTCATGCTATTATAAAATGTGTATATGTTTGAAAAATATACTTTTACTTGGGGTATTAGCCATAAATGTTGTAGGTACATCAAAATCACCGTATTTTCAATCAAACTCCAAGAAAACAAAAGTATAAGAGAAAGTATCATTCAAATCTCATCATGATAGGCTCCCTTGTAATATTTGCATATCTTGACATAATTTCTCAAAAAATACACCATAGGGCACATTCAATCAACCATGTTTATCATCACCTCACCTTGCACATGATAAAAAACCTCACCGATCGATAGAGCCTCACCACTCATGGTTCCCAACATATGTATAGACCACCACTCGCTCTCAGGAGCCATGACCACATATTTGGGCCCGATAACCATCTCAGTTCTATTCATTGATTATAAACCTCATTTTACTTTACTCATCGCATATCAAAACCCCACTCTTAGGCCACCACCAATGTCTTTACAACAGATCAGAAAAAGCATGTTTCTGTGTTTCACATGTGGCTTATCACGCCCTCACAAATAGATCCGATCTATGTCATTTCATCTCCTTCATCACCTTCGCACCGAGGCCAACCAATGGGGCCCAACCTTTATCAAAAACTCTCCTCACATCATCATGCAGGATCACACATGTTAATGGGTCACTTGTCTTCGTACTTCCACCCATATTTTTATGTTTCATACCCGACGACATTCCCTAGTCAACCATGGTCAAATATTACACATTCTTTACCACACCCATTCATGTCAGCCAGAACATACTTACACCAACCTTGAATGTCCTACCGAATCCATGGCTACCCTTACCAAAAATTGTTTTTACTTTCTCCACTAGCATTAACAGCTCTGACCTCGAGCTAGTTTTCCATCACCATCAGTTTTAGCCATCTCTTGTCATTATGTCATGTTAAATAACCATATTACACCATGATTCACCATACAAACTGATCCATTGTGTTAGTACTTATTTCTAACGGTTGGTGCTTCCTTCCTGTCGGCTTCAACAAACATTTTCCAGGATGGAGGTAGTACCTTGGATGGTTCCCTGCCACTTCGGGAGCATCCTCAGATGGAAAAATTGGAATTAACATCACCCATTGATGTCATCGACCCCCCTGACATTTGACTTCAACACCATTTTTCATGTCAATGTGGTATCGTACTTCATAACCGCTGCACTCTGTAAGTTAGTTGAAGACCCGTGTATTAATAAGCATCTCTTTCAGCAATTCTTAGACCATTATACATGGGAGGTTCCCAAAATTCAAAGACACATGCATATATTGAGAACCTCATCATAAAGTTCTTTATCGAGATAATGCATGTGGGTACCACATTCATCCTATTTTTTCACAGAAAAAATTCCCTTGAGGCTGTCAACGGTTGTCATCATCAACCAGTAGTAGGTCACCTACCACATTGTGACTTAGAAAAACAAATATCTGTCAAAATTATATTAAATAGTCATCATAATGAGCATGGGACATGCCCGCCTCACAGAAAAATTTCTTATTTTATCACTTACATATTTGCTATAGAAAATGGTTACTTTTTTACTTCATTTAGGGGGTTCCCCTACTTATCTTTGTAGCAAGGTACTCTCTCTATCTCTCTGAAAAGGGTTACACATACTCTTAGTCAGAACAAAAAACATGATGTATTTCAGCTATATGTTTCCTCCTAGACCTCATAAATCAAGGGGAAACTATTAACACCAGGAAATGATACAACAAAATACATTACAAAATGTCCAGCAAAAGGTACACATGAGTATTTTCCAGTAAAAATACATCATGAAGGAAAAATATTTAAAAATTCTTAAGGTTACATGAGAAATTTTTGGACCACGTGCCAACAACAAAGGAATTTAGTGCAGACCGCATATCTATTTCTTCGATAGACGCACGGTCCTGGGGATGGAAAAAAGTCATTATCTGGGACCACCTCTCACACTTGGGGAGTTGATTCTCTATTATGCACAGTCAAGGATAGCTGACCTGAGATCTCCCTAAAGATATGAAACCCTCAAAGGAATCTCTTGTCCTACTCTTGGGTCACCATCACTCTTGGTCCAAGAGAGGTAAGAGGAGTTTAAAATTTTCTATATAGAAATTCCATGGGAAGAGCAAAGGTATGAGACATTGTTATGCTGGCCAAATTACTACCATAGCATCACCAAGTTTCAATTGTTGAAGAACGAGGAGTGAAAGCACTATCATGTGGACGATATTTCTTATAAGTAATACAACATCCTATTGAGTGAATTGGACACCACAATTGGAGAGTCTTCACATTCCTTTTGAAAGAGGGAGGAGAAGCTTGCAAGGATACCAAGGAAAGGGACCCTCTTCCTGAGAGTATTTGAGCTCCATATCTCAAAGGACTCACTGCAAGTGTGTTAGGATTGTATTATTCTACTACCAACAACCGATAAAGGGATTTTTTATCCATTGTTGTATTGGCTTGTTTTCTTGATTGAGCTTATTGTATTTTTTGTTTCTTTTTTATCTTATGGTGTTACATGAATTACTTCCACTATTAGTGTTTCTTTACATTGTTCCAGTTTTTCCACTAGCAACACCACGATATTCTTTGTGATATTTTCAGGAAACAACCTACTAATAAAGAAGTGTCATTTGGTACACTAGTGCCACAAAGACACTATCACAATGGCATTGAAATATATGAATGTAAACATAACATAACACATATAGGAAAATAATATACTCTTTATATTAATAGAAATAGGATAGAGTTTACAACCAAAGATAGTATTGTTCTTGTAGAGATCTCCCACATTTGACTTGTCCTTCCTTATTTGTTATCAAACCAACTCCAAAAATTGAAGAAAAGGGAGATCAACGCCTTAGAAATCAACCACTTTGAGGGGGAAATCTCCAATACATTACATAAATGAACAATTATTGGCTGATACAAATGACCAAAACCTGCTTCTATATATAGGAGTCCATGGGCCCACAATATAATCCTAGCCGACCTAACAATTATAATGTAAGGGCACAATAATAACAATATTGGGGTTACAAGGGTACAACAATAACAATAAGGGGGCTACACTAATAACAATAAGGGACTAAAATAATAATATACGGACCTAACATGCCCCTCTCCTTCAAAAAAGTGTTGTCCTCAATGCTTGAGTAGCTCTTGGTGCTTATGTATAAAATTCTCATCCTCCCATGTAGAATATTCAGTGGGTAAGTTCTTCCACTTGATGAGATACTCTGAAACTGATTGATTTCGTAGTTGTCGAGTTCTTTTTTCCGTGATCGCTTCATGTTCCAATATGATTTTTCATTCCTCATCAAGTTCTGGCAATATTGTTTGAACTGGAATATTTTCGCCTATAACCTTCTTTAAGCATGAAACATGGAAAACTGGATGCACTCACGAAGAAGCAGGAAGCTCCAATTTGTATTCTATAGGACCAATATTTTGCAACACCTTATAAGGACCATATTAATTTGGCGATAATTTATTATCCTTCTAGCTTGCTTGAGGGACATTTTTTTGTATGGTTGTAGCTGTAAAATTACCCAGTCTCCTACGTCAAAATTTCTCTCGCTACAATGTTGATCTGTCTATTATTTCATTTGATTTTGTGCCAAAATTAGGTTATCCCTTAAGAGTTTGAGAACTTCTTGTTTATTCTCGATGTGATCTTCCACTACTTTCACCTTAGAAGTTTCTCTTAAAGATGATGTGATGGACAGTGGATGATATCCATAAAGTTCCAAAAATGGGGTCATGTTTGTTGCAGTATAGAAGGAAGTGTTATACCACCATTCAGCGAGAGGTAACCACTTGACCCATTGTGTTTGTTTATTAGATACAAAGTAACACAGATATCCTTCCAGACATTTATTCACTATCTCAGTTTGACCATCGGATTGAGGATGATAAGATGAGCTATAAGCTAATTAAGTACCCAAACAATAAAATAACTCCTTTCAAAAATTTCCAGTAAAAATGGGATCTTTCTCGTTCACAATAACCTTTGGGTTTCCATGTAGCTTTTGAATTTTGTCCATAAATGTAGTAGCAACTGTACTTTCTTTAAATGGATGAGATAATGCACAAAGGTGTGCATACTTGGTAAGTATATCAACTACCACCATGATGAAACTCTTTTCCTTCAGACTTAGGTAAACCTATGATCAAATCCATTGAAATCTCCTCCCAACGTTGACTTGGAATGGATAAAGGTTGTAGAAGACCTGGGGTATTAATTTTCTCAGTTTTATTTTTCTAGAAAACCAAACATTCCGCCACAAACTTTTGAATATTAGATTTAAGTCCATCCCAAAAAAAATCTTTCTTCACCTTGTGGTAAGTTTTTAAAAATCCTAAGTTTCCTCCAAAAGGAGAAGTGTGCAATTCCAAAATAATCGTTTGTTTTAGTTGGGAATTATTACAAAGATATAAGCGATCTTTGTACCATAAGGAATCATTTTTTCAACTAAATGTATTAGATGTACTAGGATCTTGCTGCAAATTTTGAATGGGTGTCCACACTTCTTCGTCCTTCTTCCGTTCAACCCTTGCTTCAGTTATCTAATCTAGTTGGATAATAGAAATGGCACAAAGCAATGCTTCCACCTCTTCATTCTTTCTTGAGAGTGCATCTGCAACAACATTTAGCTTCTCTTTTTTGTAGATTATTTTAAAGTCATAACCCAACATATTTGTAACCCATTTTTGCTGCTCTTCTAAAGATAGTCTTTGTTCCAAAAAGTGTTTAAGACTATCATGCTCATTTTTTACCTTGAAGTGTCTTCCCATTAGGTAAGGTCGCCATTTCTTTAGTGTATGTAGTATTGCTAACATTTCCTTCTCATAAATGGCTTTCTGTAAATAATTTCCTTTGATTGGATGACTTTCAAGAGAAATGGGTCTTCCTTCTTGCATTAAAACAACACCAATTCCATTTCCTGAGGCATCACATTCCACAATAAAGGTTTTTTTGAAGTTTGGCATAGCTAAGACCGGTGCTAGGAAAATTGCCTCATTAAGATGTTCAAAGGCCATAGTTGCTTTAGGAGTCCATGAAAATGCATATTTCTTCAATAATGTTGTTAGAGGTGCTTCTATTCTCCCATAATTCTTATCAAACTTGTGATAATCCCTGTTAACTTGAGAAATACTCGCAACTACTTTATGGTTGTGGGAACTTTCCATTCCTTAATGGCTTTAATTTTCTTAGGGTCTACCTTAACACCCTCGTTAGATACAATATGACCTAGTTATTCCACTTCTTGTACTCCAAAGAAAAATTTGGATGTTTTTTCATACAATTTTTTCTCCTACAATAGTTTGAGCACCCTGTCAACATGTTGAACATGAACCTTCCAAGACCTGTTGTAGGTTAGTATATCATCAAAAAATACTAGAAAAATTTTTCTAAGGAAGGGTTTGAATTTGGAATTCATCAACCCTTGAAATGTAGAACGTGCATTAGTAAGGCCAAAAGGCATGACCAAAAATTCATAATGACCCTCATGAGTTCGAAATGTTGTTTTCGAAATATCTTCATTATTCATTCTAATTTGATGATATCCTGAACTAAGATCCAACTTGGTAAAATAAATTTCTCCATGTAATTCATCTAATAATTCGTCAATCACAGGAATTGGAAATTTATCTTTAATGGTGAGCTTATTGAGCTCCCTATAATCTAGACCATGCACCATGATCTATCCTTATTTTGCACCAATATTACTGGAGCAGAGAAATAATTTTGACGAGGTTGAATTATACCAACCTCTAACATTTATGCAATCATCCATTCAATTTTGTTCTTTTGGACATAAGGATATCTATAAGGCCTGATGTTTGGAGGAACACTTCCTGGAATCAAATTAATATCATGATCATGATCACAAATAGGTGGGATTCCTTTGGGAGTTTCAAACACCTTGGAATGATTGTCTAAGACTTTTTGGAGATCTGCCGAAATATATTATTTTGATGTTGGAACTTCTAGTGACCATAATTGTGCAATTACGCCTCGTTGTTATTTCTTCAAAAAAAATTTCATGAAATTAGAGATTATTATATTTCCCGGATTCCTTGTGATGCCTCGCAATTCAACTTCCTTTCCTTCTGAAAAAAAATCAATAAAAGTTCTTATTAAAGTCTACCGTCCCCAAAGATTGTAACTAGTGTACTCCTAGTACAACATCAACACCTCCCATAGGAATGGAAAAAATTGGACTATTGAATACATATTCCCCCATGGTTAGCTTGATATTATGGAATTTTCCAAAGCAATTTATAGTTCCTCCATTTACAACCATCACTTGACATTTTGGTGATGGGTATAGGAAACAATTCAATTCCTTGGCTCCCTTACAATGAATAAAATTATGGGTACTATCTGAATCAATCAACACTATTACCTTTTTTTTCTTGATATTTCCTTCTATGTTGAGAGTTTGAGGAGTCATAATTTCTACTATTGAATTACATGATATGGTTGGACTCATTTCTTCCTCTTCTAGGGTTGGTTCTTGGTATATATCCTCTTCTTTTAAATATTCTTTTTCATTTTCTTCTTCCTCTTCACAATCTATGTAAAATAATTTCTTTTCAACAAACTTACGACCTTTAGTGCATTTGCTATCACAACTTTAGAAAATCCATTTTGCTCTTTTTTCTTCCAATTTTTGTGGTGTCAAGCTTGTAGGTTGTGGAAGTCTAGGAGTAGCAACAATTCCATCTTTATATATGTGAGTGGTAGGCTTCCTTGTTTCCATAATTTTACATTCAATTTTTCTTGCCAACCTGAATTACTTTTCCAATGAATTAGGTTCCCAAACACGAAATTCATGTTGGATGTTATCCTTTAAATTACCTATGAAGACATCAATTATGTGTTCCTATAGAATATCAATTAACCCTTATATTCAATTTTTGTAAGTCCTCAATGTGCTCCACCACTGAACCCTTTTGTTTGAGATTTATTAATTGGCTAAAGAAGCTGTTGCTTTTTTTATCCTCCTAATTTGCTATCATTTCCTCTGAAAAAATTGACCAGGTGACAATTTTTTTAAGGGAGGAAAGCCATCAATACCATACAAATGTATTTTGTTCTAAATGTAAAGTTGCAATGCCTACCTTTTGTGTGTTTTTCAGATTATTGAGATCAAAATATTGCTCCATATGTAGTATCCATGTTATGGGATCCTTGCCATCAAACATCCTCATATCCATCTTTGGAATATGGTGGTTCTTCCATCCAACATTAGAGTTTATGAAATAACGATTAACATTTATTTTTTTCTCATCATGATTTTCCTCTACTATCTTTTCGCCATTAGGAAACATTTCTTGTATCAAGTTTTCCAAACCTTCGATGTCTACTTTTAGATCATTCTTCATGTTTTCCATGTTTTCTTTCATTTTTTCATCAATCTTAGCTTCCATGTAATCCATATTAGCTTCCATGCCATCCATCTTAGCTTCCATGCCCACTTCCATGTCATCCATCTTAGCTTCCAAACCATTCGTCTTAGCTTCCACGCCTTTCTTCAAACCATCCATCTTAGTTTCCACGCATTTCTTCAAAACTTCCATTTCATTTTTTGTTTCTCTTTGCGATAGTGAAATTTGGTGTAATTTCTCTTGTAATTTTGATATCTCATGTTGTGTTTCTTCGTCTTCATGAGTCATAGTAGAGCCTTATGAAGGCTTAATGAGTGTTGAATTCGTTTTAGGGGAAATTTTAGAACCCAATATTGATATCATTCTTCAATATGCCCTTGGAATAAATTCAAACTAATTTTTTTTTTCCAACGAGACTTATTAATGCAACCAAAGCTGCAATTACCCACAATCTCCATATAAAAATTCATGGTTCCTTATATAAACCAAAATAATTCTCTAACAGGGATAACTCTTTAGTGCGAAAGATTTTACTTTTTATATCCTATGGTTATAAACCATATCATAAAACTCAATTTATGAATATCTAATCCATAGTCAACTTTTCATTAAAACCCAAAATAAATCTTCGGGCCAACACATACATCAATGTATGCGCCCAATGCTTTACCAATCTACCATGCAAACATTTCATTTATTCAAAAGTGTGACTTTGGTTAAAACCCTGTTCACCATCATAATAATAATATTTGGACCAAGTTTAACACTCCACACTTTGGTTTAAAACCAAACATATCAACATAACCTTTGTTTGGGTCCCACAGCGTTGACACTTACCTTTCGTTAACCTCCGAATAGATTTGACGGATGTGACATCACGACTTCCAATCAGACGAATATTGCACAACAACGGATCAAAATATTTAATGACTCAAACTCACACGAAAAAAATGGTTTTTTGATGCCACACGTCACTCGCTGGAGTGTATTGCATAGATTTCAACATTTACCGCTTACCACTCGAAGGCAGCTCGAAAACCATTCATGGTTTTCAAAAACCATATATATTGTTCCAACCACATAATTTCACCCGCTTCCACTGCGCCTTCATCTTGAGGTTCCAAGATGTGTATTTCACCTTTTTTAACCATATTATGATCTACTCGCAACAGAACGATCTTGTCCTTCAATCCATTCGCAACAGAACGATCTTTTCCTTCAGATAAATCCTTGGCAATTTAAATCTAAACCTTATTCTGTATTCTCTCCACCTCTGCGAAATGAGAATTTACAACAAATTTAGGACCGAGCTCTTTGTTTTAGATGGATCTCCTTATTGCAGATGAATTATTTCCAGCTTTTAAACCCCATAAACATGACAGTTTAAGAATAAATAATCCTGCATAGAATCTATAAATTTTGTAATTATAATCACCTCATCCATTCATTCATTCAAGATCATTCGATTGGGAATTTTACTCTATAGTACCTTAATTAACCATCCACATATTTTCAAGGCATAGAAAAATAAAACAAAACACACTGCAATCAAATCTTCATTAATCATGAATTTTAAAAATACAATCAAACCCTTTTTACAATCAGGATTTTGGCCTGATATGCCCTTACATGGCCTTCCTCCTCTTTTCTGTCAAAGCCCATAGGATTTAAAATAAAATTCCTTCTATAATTTATCTCACTCTCATTCCTCTCTGTCTCTCTAATGCTTTGAAAGCTTACAATTTATAAAAGAAAGGATTCATGGACCAATTTAGTTCAAAACCAAAAATCTCTCACTGTCTCCTAAATTATCTATTCAGCTCCTCTCTTTATTCAACATAATCCTAGATTATATATTTGTTTAAATCCGTCAAATCCTCACTATTCTTAGGATTCATTACTCATCCCTAAGATTTTACAACTCACGAGATATTCTCCATAAATCAATTTACAATCAAATTTCCTCAAACTCAACTAAACTTTAGGAAAATAAATAAAATAATTAAGGGAACCCAATCCCTTTAGTAAATTATAAATAGGACTCATGGGTCTTATAATTTTTGAAGAATTCGCCTTCATCAGACTCCCTAGGTTGAAAAAATTCATGGACTCCTGTTCATGAGTCACCCAACTGCTTCTGCTGTAAACTTCATCAAATTTCATCTTCCCACTGGCTATCTATCCTCTTTCAATTGCAGGTGCATATGTTTCCTTCTCTCTTTCTCCTGGATGCCAAACTCTGTATTGTGAATGTAATTTTGCTCTTCTGTCATAATCATCTCTTATGCATAATGGTTGGATGCTGATATCTTGCATAAACAACTTCTCGAACAATATAAATTTCTGCTCCCTGGTCTGTTGTTGTTTTTCCATTATTTCAATAAAATTGAGTTCCAAATTTATGTATTTTTTCCTGCCTTGTACCTGATTGTTCATTCTGATTCTTGACCTGATCACCAGCATTGTCTTCTGTCCCCAAATCAATTCCTTTATGTTGTCCTGTATATTCTTCCATCTCTCATTGACTTGCTGATTTTTACAAATTCTTATGCTTATCATCTTTGTGATTTCCACCATCCACTTATCCAACAATTGAAGTAACATCTTTCCAATCTCAAAAGAAGATTGTTTCTTGTTTGATATAAGAACATATAACTTCCCAACTACATACTATCCATTAGCTGCAAATAATTCAGTTATTGAACTTGGTTCAAATACCTCGATATCTACATAAAATATGACTGAATTGTTCATCCAAATTTTTAATCGCAAACTCAAAATAAAATCTCGATATTCAAACCTCCTTTGAATTAAAAAAAAAATCTGTCCCTGGACTGTACTTTTACATATTCTGCAACCTTATTTCTCTTCTGCAATGATTTGTTTAAGATTTATGCCAAATATTCTTCCTTCATCATGAATTTTTGAATCAACTAGTTTCTTACTATTACATTCTTGTTTCCATAAGGAAAACTAGATTTATGCATTTCCAGAACATACATACTTCTTCATGTTTGCATAAAAAAATATATCTCCAAGGGAATTTTTTCCTTTATCCTAGAAAACACATTCAAAAATTAATAATTCAAAATCTGAAAGTGCATTACATTTTCCATCAATTCTATTCCATAATTTCTCTGATTTGTCATGTTCTTGATGTGCATATGACATATCAAAATTGTCATATCTTCCTCCATATTGTGTTGTCTTGAAAAAGTTTGCTTTGTTTTCACTTTCCTCTAAATGCTGCCTAATTTCAAAATTATGTTCTCTTCTCTTTTCTTTAGCCTTCCTTCCTTTCACACTTCTTTTCATTCTTCCTTCTTCTCCCTTAAAAGTCTGTAAGTTACTAAATTTTATTTTCCATGCATCTTCCTTTTCAATCAAAATATGCCAATCTATAATCCTCTTTGTTTCTTGACATGAAACAAAATCATATGCAACATATTTTTCCTTCCCTGATAAATTTCCTTTTAGAATAAAAATTATTGTTAACACCATGAATATCAGTTTCCATTGAAGCCCTTTACTTCTCACTGTAAATGCATTATTCATGAAAGCATCCTTACCTTCATCTTCTGAGATTGTCTGTCTCTCACCAGTTTGTTGATTACATTTACCTTCATTCTTTTTGCAAGTTGTACAAGTAACACTATCTTCAAATTTCTGTTGTGCATCAACCTTTGCCATCTGATCCTTATGTTCTTAACTGTCTTCTTTTTCTCTCCTATTTATAGCCTTTTCTGGACTAGATATACCTTCTTGGATTGAATTATTCTTATAAGTCTCTGTTCTACCATCTCTCACAGTATAATATTTAGTAAAATCGTTTGCCATTAATGCTCCATTATGTTCTTCCAAGACAATTTCTTGTCCATTAACTATCAATACAAGTCCATAATTTTTGAGTAAAAATGAAAGAGATAATCCCATTACCTCAAATGGTTGCACTATACACATATTTTTGGTTGTTCCTGTCATAAATCTATCTTCATATCTCTCTTCGATTTCTTCCTTTGCAATCTGCAATTTCATTTTATCTCCAGACTATTTTTCCTTCCTTTGCCAAATCTCACTAGATTCATTACCTCCAACTTCCATGGTAGTTTTCAACATTTGTACATCTATAGTGTCTTTGAACACATGTTCATCCAAGAAATGTTCCATTACAGTCACCTCTTCTAACATCTTCATTTCTTCAGCAACCTGCATAGACATATCTTGTAAAGATTTTTCATCACCTACATACATACAAAAATCATTAGTTTCAAAAATACTAGGCTCCTCTTTTTTTGATGTCTCAATCATCACATCTCTCTGTTGATCCGAACTTGTCCAAAAGTTCAGAAATTCATCAATGATTCTTTCCTCAGCAAATTAATCTTCTTGCTCAGGTCTATAATATTCATCTTCCATCTCCAACTCAACTGTTCTGAGTTCCTCTCTTAATATGATATACATTCTTCTGTTTATCTACTTTTGCAACAACTTCCACTTTATCTTCTTTCTTCTCATAGTCCAACCATAAATTTGGTCCTTTGTACTCTTCTCAAGAAGCACTATTATTGCATCAACACTTACCTTCAATTCTGCAATTTCTTTGTCAAATGCTTCTTGACTCATTTCCTTACCTTTGCCATTTTCCTTGGCATGTTTCTTTCTTATGTTGTGGCTTTTCTCTGAACCCTTATTATTACTATCAATAGTCACTTTTTCCTCCATCTCTATGATCACCTCACTCACTATGAGCTGCACTAAGCCTCTGCAAAAAAAAGTCTTCCCTGCTGCCACTTACCTCACCAATCCCCTCTCTGGACTTGGTATTTTGGTAAGCACTGGTTCTCTATTTCTGGAACCTCTTAAGCATTCTTCTTTTGCTCTTCGTAGGCTTATATCCTCCACTCATCTTCTCTTGAGAACACTTCATCTATTCTCCATATCCAACTTTTAGCTAGAATATTTAAGTTCACTTCCACTAACACAATTCTTCTCTCTCTTTACACAACCTTCTACTGTGTGTTGCTGCTATCATTTTATTTCTTATAGAAACAATTAAAAATGGAACCAACATAAAAATATGGCTCATACCTGAGAGATATTCAAATGATTGATCCCTTTGAGCTTCCACTGGCTTGGAGATTACACATGCTGCTTTACTTCTCACTGTCTGCACTTCAATTCTTCTGTTAACTAAATTTCCCTTCTTGCTGAGTACATCCATATTCACTTCCTTACAGTATCTCTGCTGCAATTTCTTCATTCATTTCTTTGTCACAACTACTTAGCTGAAAATTTTGTTGCTTCTTTCATCACATACACATATCATTAAAATTATACAAAGTTTTTACTTGATCTTGTCTTCCTCTATATCGAATCCATTACAATGTAAATCATATGCATGCTGAGAATAAAATGCAATCTTTCTCAATCAATTCCACAGAGCATTAGTCTAGCTCTGATACCACAAATGATGCAGCCAAAGATGCAATTAACCACAATCTCCATATAAAAATTCATGGTTCCTTATATAAACCAAAATAATTCTCTAACAGGGATAACTCTTAGTGCGGAAGCTTTTCCTTTTTATACCCTATGGTTATAAACCATACCATAAAACTCACTTTATGAATATCGAATCCATAGTCGAATTTGCATTAAAACCCAAAATAAATCTTCAGGCCAACACATACATTAATGTATGCGCCAAACGCTTTACCACTCTACCACGTGAACATTTCATTTATTCAAAAGTGCGAATTTGGTTAAAAACCCATTCACCATCATAATAATAATATCCGGACCAATTTTAACAATCCACACTTTGGTTTAAAACCCAACATATCAAAATAATCTTTGTTCGGGTCCCATAGCATTGATGCTTACCTTTCGTTAACCACCAAATAGATCTGACGGATGTCGCATCACGAATTCCAATCGGACGACTATTACACAACAACGGATCACAATATTTAATGCCTCGAACTCACTTGAAAAAAATGGTTTTGTGATGCCATGCATCACTCACTGGAGTGTATCACGTAGATTTCAATATTTACGGCTTACCACTCGAAGGCAGCGCGAAAACCATTCGTGGTTTTCAAAAACCACCTATACTGTTCCAACCACATAATTTTGCTCGCTTCCACTGCGCCTTCATCTCGAGGTTCCAAGATGCATATTTCACCTTTTTTTAACCATATTATGATCTACTCGCAACAAAACGATCTTGTCCTTCAATCCATTTGCAACAGAATGATCTTGTCCTTCAGATAAATCCTCGGCAATTTAAATCTGAACCTTATTCTGTATTCTCTCCACCTCTGCAAAATGAGAATTTACAAGAAATTTAGGACTGAGCTCTTTGTTTTAGATGGATCTCCTTATCGCAAATGAATTAAGTCTGGCTTCTAAACCCCATAAACACGATAGTGTAAGAATAAATAATCCGACACAGAATCTATAAATTTTGTAATTATAATCACCTCATCCATTCATTCGTTCAAGATCATTCTATTGGGAATTTTTCTCTACAGTACCTTAATTAACCATCCACATTTTTTCAAGGCAGAGTAGAATAAAACAAAACACACTGCAATCAAATCTTCATTAATCATGAATTTTACAAAAACAATCAAACCCTTTTTACAATCGGGATTTTGGCTTGATATGCCCTTACATGGCCTTCCTCCTCTTTTCTGTCAAAGCCCGTAGGCTTTAAAATAAAATTCCTTCTATCATTTATCTCACTCTCATTCCTCTCTGTCTCTCTAATGCTTCGAAAGCTTACAATTTATAAAAGAAACGATTCATGAACCAATTTAGTTCAAATCCAAAAATCTCTCACTGTCTCCTAAATTATCTATTCAACTCATCTCTTTATTCAACTAAATCCTAGATTAGATTTTTTTTTAAATCCCTCAAATCCTCACTATTCTTAGGATTCCTTACTCATCCCTAAGATTTTACAACTCATGAGATATTCTCCATAAATGAATTTACAATCAAATTTCCTCAAACTCAACTAAAATTTAGGAAAATAAATGAAATGATTAATGGAACCCACTCCATTTAGTAAATGAGAAATAAGACTCATGGGTCTTATAAGTTTTGGAGAATGCCCCTGCATCACTTATGTAATTTGAAAAAATACACAAATTTTTATTGCTTTTGAGGAGCTCAATATTGAAATGGAATTATCTCTATGATTTCAGATCTTCAATATCAGAAATTTGGCCCTGAAGTAGCCCTCTAAATCTTCTTTCGAATGCCACAAGTCTGACCTAATTTGGATTCTTCAAGGCAAATTTATGCCCAATCTCCCATGATGACCTAATTATGGACTCATTCAGTAGAGAGAACTGTATGACTTGCCATGTGTCACTGTTTCCTCCTTCAGCTCTGAAATTGATATACCAAAAACTACACTCTGTTTACTTGCAATTTTTTTACAGAATCCCAATCCGGCGCTAAGAGAGAGAGTTATGATGCTTTCCCCCCAGTCACCTCTTTCAGATGAAATTTGGGAGCCTGAAACAATCCTAAATTCCACAGATCATATCTCCAAAAATATCCTTAATCACGATTTGAATTTTTTATAGGAGGTTCCTCAGGATCTCGGCTTCGCAGTGTAAAAATTTTAGCTTATGACACTTCGTTTATGAAACGTTATGGAGAAAATGCCATGATCACCTGTTTTAGTTGAAATTCAGGAGCTTGAAAAACCATAACTTCCCCATATCATATCTCTGAAAATTTTGCGAACCAAGATCTTAAATTTTTACAGGAGGTTCCTCAGGATTTCGGCTTCGCGTTGTACAAATTTCAGCTTCTTAACCTTCATATAAAAAAATTTATTGCGAGAATGCCATGATGACTTGTTTAGAGCAACGAAACCCTAGAATCCAAAGCTCTGATACCAAATGTTATGAAACCAACTCAAAAAATAGAAGGAAAGGGAGATCAGCGCCTTAGAAATTAACCACTTCGAGGGGGAAACCTCCAATACATTACATAAATGAACAATTCTTGGATGATAAAGATTACGAAAACCTCCTTCTATATATAGGAGTCCATAGGCCTAGAATATAATCCTATTCAACCTAAAAATAACAATGTAAGGACACAATAATAACAATATAGGGGTTACAGGGGTACAACAATAAAAATAAAGGGGCTACAATAATAACAATAAGGGACTAAAATAGTAATATAGGGACCTAACATTATCACAAAGCACACATGAATGTCACCCTAATTCATGAAGATGATGAATCTCCTGGATTCAAGGTAGTAGCATGAGGGCATGATGAGTCTCCAAAATCCAACCCTGATATTGTGGATAACAGTTACAAATATATAAGAGAGTGTAGTAGTATATGAATTCTTATCCATTTAATAATCTATGCTTGATATCCACTTAAGATGGGAGGATGAGCTCAAGGGATAAGGGGTGATATATCAAAGGTATGATCCGATAGGATTCAAACTTCTTATCCAAGGTAGATTGTTAAGACAACTCTTGTAAGCTTGTGGAGGAGGAAGCTTCAATATTCCTTTTAATTTTTTCAAATATATAAAATAAGTGCACCCAGAACAAGGGACAAGTTTTTTTTTATCAACGCTGGTGTATAATGGAGCAACCTTCCACTGAATGCAGGTCCCTAAATGGTCAGCGTGTGCTAGGCCTTAAAAACATTGTTTTGAAGTAGTCATACCCAAAAAATCACGGATTTAGAAAGGTCGTGCTTAGGGCTTTGTGTAGATATAATGACAAGATGTTCACAGATGATGATTGATCCAATTTGCATGCCTATTGACTAGATGCGAAAAATGGCCTATAACTGGGAAAAATCCATTTCAAGATAAAATGTTTAAATGTAGGCTCCAAGGGATCAACTTGTCATTTGGCCCTCCTCTAGTGCAAAATCGGTTAACAGAGAAATTTGTCCCCCCAACATTTAGGCGGTCTCCTCGGTGTCAATTCCCAATTAGACCTCACATCGTTTGGGATAGAAGCCCCATCTATTATATGGACTCGACTACCACCATGTAAGTTTTGTTCTTGGGTTTCAAATGAGGTGGTGTTAGTGTGAGGAAAAAATTGAAATTACCAGAGAATGGGGATGAGATCAACCCATCATTAGGAAACTCACAAAGCAATGGACAAGAAAAAGGAAGAAAAATACAAAGAAGAATTACATTTGAAAGAGGTTTTAGTTAGCCAAAACCATCTAAGACATACAATTAATAGAGTGTTAGAGGTAAACTACCAATTACTTGACAATAGGTTAATAGCATTAACATGGAATAAAAGAGAAAATATTCGAAAGAAAACACGCATATAACAACTACAAATTAGATAAATGTCTTTCAGATTAATGACATCATTAGGATTTGGTCGACGTTTCGAACCATCTAATGTGGTTCATCCTCACGAAAAAGTGAATAAGAAAACCGATCTTATTGAATAAATAGTGAGGATGCATCACTGCCTTGGTATATTTGTTAAAACTAGTCGTTATTTTCCTTAGTTAGTTAATTAGTTATTATGGAATAATATTAAAACTTTTAAGTTTTTAAGAAATATTATTAAAAAGAGTTAATGAATAATATAGAAGAATTTAATATTGAATAATTTAATAAAATGATTAAAATTTTTATTTTATTATTATAATAGGTGGTGGTGGGGTAAATAATAAAGGGTTATTAATAAATATAAAAAAATTAAATTTGATTTATAAATATTTTAATAAAATGTTAAGAATATTTATTTTTTTTATTATAATTCAAGGGGTAATAGATAATATATTGTAATTCTTTTAAAAAATAATTATATTTATTAATAGCCCTTTATTATTTACCCCACCACCACCTATTATAATAATAAAATAAAAAATTTATAATTTTATTAAATTATTCAATATTAAATTATTCTATATTATTCATTAACCCTTTTTAATAATATTTCTTAAAAACTTAAAATTTTTAATATTATTCCATAATAACTAATTAACCAATGTTCCAAATTACGAAAAACATGAATGTAGAACATATAACTGGAAATTGCAGTGAAATATCAACACATAAAATGAGAGCAGATTATGAAGTCATTATATTGGACATTATAGTAGGAAATGTGTACAAAATCTTGAGGAAAAAGGCACTCAAGCTAGGAAAAACAAGCTTCTAAGAACCCAATACATAAAACATGATGAACGACTGCTATATAAGAATGTTGGAGGCTAAGGCATCCTAGTTTTTGCTAGGGATAATTGCTATTGTAAATGAAATTACATGGATCTGTTGGTATAATTCTTAGAAAATGTTGAGATCAGAGATCTAGTCCTCCTAGCACAATTCCAAGAGAACCCAAAAAGGGTTTCCGGAAATATGCAAAATGAAAAATGCCCAAAACGCATCCCTAGGGCTGAATAATGCTCTACAACTAGATAAATGATTCGAGGTGTCTAATCTGATATATAAATGGCTGATACTCCTCCAATAGACATCCTAGATGAAGGGTTGCTTCCCTCACTAGAAATCTAACTCTCAAACTTGGGCACTAAGCCCTCTACTACAACTGCCATGAAAAATAATGTAGTCTCTATAGGAGACTACGATGTAGGGGATGATAGAAACTTGGCCTGATGCCAGATGAAAAAATAACTCTCAAGCACCCTCCTTACTAGCCTCCCGGATAAAGGGTTTCTCCCCTCACTCGAAAACAAGCTCAGAAACTAGATCTATCAATCCTCCACTGCTATTGCTCTGAAAAACAACACAATATTGAAGGAGACTGCACTGTGGATAATGGTTGAAGCTTGGTCTAATCCTGGATGGTGGAAATGTATCTCATTAAACCTCCCCTGAGCGGTCAGTCGAAGTCCCCTAAGGATGAGGGTGGGATTTTTGCCCAGAAACACCCTTGTGCTAAATAACACAATAGACTCTGCTAAACAGTTGAAGTGTGCAGAAATTAATAAATACGAAGACATAAACAACATTTAGAATGCCATAGATGGCTTCCATCCCCTTCCTTATATGCTTTTTGAGCCTTCTCACCCTTGGTCCCACACATTAAAGATGTTACTCTCATGGAGACTTCCTTCCACTAACACTGCATTGTCCCTCAATAACTCTCCACTACCTCCATACCATTGTTGTTGATTTAGTCAAAATTGAACCCAAACACATGCTTCAGCCTCTATTCACACATAAGAGTGCTTTATCTAGCTAATAAGATGATCCAAATTCACATTAGAGGTGGTGTTATTCCTAATAAGGAGATTTATGGGTCTCCCTACCCTCTTATTCATCTATCTAAATGAAAAAAAAAACAAAAAATAATATTCCAACTAGCTGAAAGCTAATTAGGAATATTACACTCCTCCCCTCCCAAATGTTGCTTGTCCTCAAGCAATTGTAAGGATGAATGTTGCAAAATCTCTTCTCCTTAACTGCTGGCACTAACATCCGATAAGCTCCTCCACTGAATCAGATGTTCTCCAATAAATCTACCCCTTAGCTTCTCCTCCCAAGTGTCCATGTTATTCGTATGTCTCACATCATGAGGAAGTAAGATATCCATGGTGGCAACTATGTGTTGTCTAATGTCCTCATTGAAGCATGGGACATGAAAATTGTTGTAGATATTACTCCAGATTAATAGCTCCAATCCATGTGCCATTCCTCCAACCATTCCAATAATAATGGTTAAAACATCATCAACACATGGAATCAAAATTAGAGATGCATTGACTGCCATATGAAATACCGGAGGGTGATAATAGCCCCTCAAGTGGAGCCAGCACAATTCTTCTCCTTACTGCCCCTAAACATAATGTGGAAAGTAGCTTTCCAACCACTTTCTTGCCTCTCTTCTCTACTCATCTACATGGGGGTAGTAATTGATTTTTGGTGTCAATTGATTACACCCGAAATAAGATATCTTCTCCCCAAAGCCTCCTAGGAAGTGGCCATTCCCATCACTGATTGTGGCTCCAAGAGGACCATGAAGTCTAAAGAGAGGCTTGCCCTCTTGTGGATAAATGTACTATAAATGAATGGTAAAGGAATGCAAATACTTGGCATGTTGATCAATAAGTACAAAGACACAACCCTTACCATGTACTATTGGAAAGCTAGTGAAGAGGTCCATAGATGAGATTTCCCATCTCTCTACGAGAAAGGGAAGTGGTTGTAACAACCTTGCAAGGTGGTTGTCTTCCTCCTAATTCTCAAGAAAACCATACATCTCCTGATTTGTTGGAGCACATCCTCCTTGAGACCCTCCCATGAGAATCTCTCCCCAATGGCCTGATAGGTCCCAATGTAATTTTGGTGACCAGAAAGGAGTGAGTCATGTGCTGCATGTAGAATATTCTTCTTGAGCTTAGAGTATCTAGTCAAGAAGATCCGATCCTGGTAATAGATGACTCCACCCATCAATTTATACATCTCATCTGTCACCTGTCCATCAAGCACATCACATGTGAAGTGATCCTTGGAATACTCCACCAATAGTTGCGAATCCCAATATGGATCTATATTAAAAAATAACAGCACTGTTGACCTTTGTGATAAGGCACCTATCACTTTACTACTCCCATATTTGACATGTTCAAAGCCAAAGCCACATGCCAGAATACTGCTATCCTTCTTTTGTTGCCTCCTCAGTAGTCAGGCTTCGCTGGGGCGTAAGTGGGGTTGAATTTATGGAGGTTGTCCTCACTTCGAAGCTTATTGTAATAATCCAAAACTTCCGAGTTTGAAAAATATGCATGAATGCCAACAACTGCCTACCATATATGGAAGACTCCTTCATATGTGGAAGTTGTTGGGAAAAATACCGAGAGGGGGGGGGTGAATCAGTATTTACTGCATAATCAAATCCTTTGAGCCTAATGTATGGAATGAAAAATGTAATCAAAAACACTGAAGCAACATCTGAACTATGACTGAATAGAAACAAGAGCTTGATGATGACTTCTTCGACAAATGACACAAACTAGACTTGAGAAATGATCACTAAATATGCAAGTTTTCTAACTAGACAGTTAGACACTAATCATGATGCAACATTTTATTCTAAGCTCATCTATTCCATGACTAATTCCTAGTTCTATTCTGCAATTTTAATTGAATGTCCCAGAGCCTAAACTCAAAGAATTATTGGTTTCTTTTCAAGGTAGTTCTGTTGAGGAAGAGCTCTGTTTATGGTGAGGAATTTGCAGAGATATTTCAGACCTTGTAATGATGTTATCTTCTGTTCCTAAGGTTATGGATCACTGGTGGTTTTCAGAACAAAAAGATATTTGTAAATAATGAGGGCTGTCTTATGAGTCCTATCAACTAAAGTGATTTACTGTGCAAAGGATGACAATGTGACTATGAGATGTAAGTGCAATGAATTGATTTAAACATGAGCTTAAGATGCTTCTAAACTAGAACAATGTTAACTATAAGCCATCATCAAACTTGAAATGAAGTAGCTGGACATGAATTAAATGCAAAATGAAACTCCAGAGCGTTCTAACTAACATGCATTATTCTATGAAGTTACACAATCGGTTTGTTCATCATGAGTGATATTTTGGAAGAGTTCCTTCTTGTGGAAGAGGTAGAACAATTTTGACTGTGGACTTGTATGCAATTGAAAGCAAATGAACTGAAAGCAAATGAAACTAAGTTGTCACATCACAGTCATATCTTGAACTTCTTAAGGATGTCTTGGAAGAATTTCTTCTTGTGGACGAGTGATTAGGACAAGTGCAACTATGATAGTGAAGACTAAAAACTACAACTAATTCCTACAATACTATAGCTATTCATCATTCGTTGTTATGATCTGTTGGAAGAATGTCTTCTTGTGAAAGAACTGAAATGAATATAACTACAGTATATAGTTAAAAACAAATACAAATTCAACTCCTATCCTACAGTACCATAGTCATTAAACATTCATCATTTTAGTCTATTGGAAGAGTGTCTTCTTGTGGAAGAACTGGAACGAATATGACTACAGTAGCTAGTTAAAACAAATACAAATTTAACTCCTATCCTACAATACCATAATCATTTAAACATTCATCATTTTAGTCTGTTGGAAGAGTGTCTTCTTATGGAAGAACTAGAATGAGTACGACTACAGTAGATAAAACAAAACAACTACGAATTCAAATGCAGAACGTAAAGACAGCTAGGAAAAACTTATCTAGTTTACGCAAAAGAAATCCGTGCAAGGGGCAGGGGCCCTCTACCACTTGACGGCATTCAACTCAAAATTAAATCACGCCTTCAAGATAATTTTTTCTGCTCCATTAACGATGCAATAGTTTGAACATAATGCTCTGTGTCTTCAAAGACGTAACACAGAGTTTTCACAAAATCTAGCAGCAAATCTAATACAAAATTTCTAACTAAGCTCTCGGCCTACTCAAGAGTTTATAAAGTAAATGCAAGTAACAATAATTACAATAATTTAGGAATGATGTCTTTCCTTGTCCAAATCATCTTAGGAGTCTTTGAGGTGGCTGCGTGAAGGAGAAAAGACACCTGGACTGAGACAGTCCTAGTAGGAGTCTTCCTTCACAAATGTGTTCCCACGTGCATAACCGTACCCAGAATTCATTTCCTCTTCCATGACGAGCAACACACCATGTAAGCACGACGTGGATCATGCCCATATGCGTTTTTCCTCAAGAGGCCACCTGGAACATGCTCAAACATAAAGGTAGCTGCAGAATCGCCGGTTAGCTACAGAATGCCTGCATTTTGCAGCTAGTTCCGGTCAAAATGCTTAACAATGGCAACAATCACAAAATTCAACAAGTCAGTTATGTAAACCATTCTAGAAGTAATTTTAACTATTTTTATTGATCAATTGGGTTTAAAATGGAAATGGACAAGGGAAAAATGAGGTAAAATGAGGTGAAGGAAAGCACAAATTTGAGGCTCAACATACCCCCACTACTGTCTCTTTGCATGTCCTCATGAAAATTATCCTATGAATTCTAGGCTTCTGCAAGGACATCTAATCCCCTTCTTTTCCTTTGTCTGCATGCTAAAGGCCTTCTGGGTTTCCTGATCACAAGTTTGAACCTGAGGTTTGTGAGTGCTCTGATCAACTTTCTGTTCCTTGTCTTCATCTTCGCATTGGTTCTCTCCACTTTGTCTATATGCAGGGATAAGGTTGAGTTCATGTCAGTCTTGAGCTTGAATTGATCTTTGAGAATTTCATTCTCATTTCTGATGTGTCTATTCAACACTTCCAACTCATACCTATCCCTCCTCAATATATCAATTTCAGTTAGTGGAGGACTGGGGGTTCTCTCTTCTCTTTCTGAAGCTGTTCTCTCTAAAGTTTCCACATAATCATAGATTTCTTGTTGAGCAGGATCAATCTCAGGGGTGCCTTCATAAAAATCTTCATCATCATACTCTTCCATGGATGTTTCTTCATCTTCAATATTGATTACCCCTGTTTGTTTGATTGATGTTTTCTTCGGTTTTCCTTTTAATCTGTGGCTTCTCCTAAGTTGAGAGGACCCCTCTCCTTTCTCTATAACAGATTCCTTGATTATCTTCTTTTCCTTTAGTTGGCTCTTGATTCGAGTCAACTTCTCCAAAATGACTTCCTCACTGCTTTCTTGAACCGGTTTTTCACTTTTACCTTCTGGAGTCCTCCATTTCCTACTTCTTTTTGTGGGCTGTGGTTCAGGTGATAGTTCTTTTGCTTCTTCAAAATGATTTCTTATTAAGAAATCATCCCATGTATCATTTGATTGAGATAGATGATGCTCAATTAAAATTTTGACTAACCCATGATGATACAGGGTTGTCTCCAAAAACTGAACTCTTCTCTGAACACAGGAAGCCATTTTCTTCAGACTTTGATACAAGAAATATGGTAGATTCAAATCTTCTCCTAGAAAATGCAACATTAGTCTAATATGGTAGACATAAAATGTCCCATATCTACCCTCACATGTAACAAACTTTTGTAAACGAAGTAGTATGTTTCTCCATTTGCTTTTCAAGGCTGTACTGGGAATTCCTTTCTTGAACACACTAACATCCATATTTGGTGATTTTAAAATTTGTTTCCATGAGTCATTGTGGAATTCCTTATTTTTAAACCATATTTCCCCAGTTCTGGACAATCCTGTAGCCTCTGCTATAAAAACTTCAGTAATAGCAAACTTGACATCCCCTATCTCAACTTCAGTACCTTGGAATGATCTGGCAAATGTTTTGGTGACTTCCTTATGGAAGTCATTAAATTTTTCCAAGAATTGAAGCCATCCTATTTGTTGTAACATCTCCTTGCATTGTGGGTAACCTTCTAAATATTTTGATCCCACAGGCTCAGTCCTTACGATGAAACCCATGATGTTTTTCAATATCAAATTAACACTCTACCCACAAAACAATGTCCTTTACTTTCGGATTAAAATGGCTTCAAGCTCTAAATTAAAATGGCTTCAATTTTGGAAGGACATACCTTTGATTTATAATAGCAACAGTCTTCAAAATCTCTGGTTTGTATGCCTCTGTTTGATAATGAAGAATGCCTTCGAAACCTCAGACTGATGTACTTCTGTTGAACTTTGGAGTGATATGAAAGCAATTTCAATTTTCGAGCTAATATGTCTCTGATAGACAATGGTAGATGGTTTCAAGTTTCTTTTTTTGTGCAATACCTCCGTCTTTGGTAACAGAAGACTTCAAACTCAATCACTGAAAAACACTTCTGTTTCTAGTAACAACAGACTTCAAACTCAACCTCTGTCTCTGATAGCAAATGGTATGCTTCAAATTCAACACTACAGCCTCTCTGTCTCGGGTAACAACAACTTCAAAACCAGTCACTACCACACCTCTGTCTTTGGTAATAACAGACTTTAAACTCAATCACTACCACCCCTCTGTCTTTGGTAGCAAAAGTCTTCAATTTTAGCACTTCTGTCTTCTGGTAGCAACAGGCTTTAAACTCTACACGGCCACAATTATGTTGTTGACAGTGAAAATGCTCCAAACTTCGTTCTCAGTGATATGCTATCTGTTCATTGAGTTCTCACACCGTTATGCTTCCAATTTACCTCTTATGTTCTGCTCCTGATGATAATAATGCTTCTGCCTTCGGAATGGAATACTGGCTACGGAATGACGTTATGGCAAATGGTCACGGCATAGAGTGGTGAAGTGAGGTGGAGGATTGCATTAATGATTTGAGGAGACGACGGAGGATTTACGACGGCAGGAAAAATCTTCATCATTAAAGAACTTGGTTAAGAGTCGTGGGAATTTCAAATGCTTTGGCCGTTTCACCACTCAAATGCTATCGGATAGAAAATTTGAATTGGAAGATTTAATACAAAGTCTGTAGAGGGTTTTGTTTGGTGTTTGATCAATAAAATAATTAAAACAACCTTTCGAATAATCCACAACTAAACTATGCTAAATTTTTATGAATTGCCATCGTAATTTAAATTTGTTACCTCTGCCCTTTATTTGATGTTTGTGTAGCCTTTGTCTTCTCTGCTCATCTTTGGAGGAATCTTTCACACTTTTCTTGATATTTTTGATTCATGAATTCACTGGATCACTTTGTTGTAATTCTGATGTCTGCTGGTTGATGCCTTCAGGGTTTATAGCTGCGAAAAGACTGTCGGGCTGCAGAAAAGGTGATCAGCTGCAGAATGTCCACTGAGCTGTAGAATGTTCCTGTAGAATACTTTAATCATGAAAATGAAATGTTTCTAGAAGATGGGTGAAATGTTTATGAAAATGGATGAAAATGGATGATGGATTATGAAGTGGATAATGGAATAAGAATGGATTCAGTTCATGGAATGAAGGAACATAAGGGCTGTACTGCAATTCATGGCATATTTTTATTCACTTGCAGCAAGATATCAAATTCTATGTTTTGACATGAAAATGAAGTGAATGGAAGATGGAGTGAAATGAATGGAATGTGGAATGGAGTGAAATGTGAATGATGGATGGAATGAAGTATGGATGGATAGTGAATGGAGTGAGATGAAATGAATCATAAGTACTATGGCACTGAACTTATGATTTTTTATAACAGCTGCTTAGAAACAAAAAAAAATGGGAAAAGTTAGAGTGTCAGAGAAACTCTGATTTTCACCCTATCTTTTCTGTATAAACATGCCAATCAATGATTGGTTTTCATGTTTATACCTTCTTCTTTTTTTTTTTTTTTTCAAAAGAGAAATGCTTGAGAAAATTTAATCAAGTTGATGAAGAAGAGAGACTCTTCTTCATTAACTTCACATCATTGTCTCCTTGGAACTTCTTGACAAACTCTTCTCTTGAGAGTGGCTTGTGGTATAGCTTCAGTCTATGGCCATTCACAAGAAAAGTGACCTCATCTTCATCTATAGTTCTGATTTTTACTGCCCCATTATCAAAAATTCGAACAATTTCATATGGCCCAAGCCAATGTGTCTGAAATTTCCCTTGAAAATCCTTGAATTTTGAATCAAACAAGAGAGCCCAATCACCCTCTTTAAATTTCTTCTCTTTGATGTACTTGTCATTCCATCTAGCCCTTTGTTGTTGGACTAGACTTGTTTTCTGAATTGCATCTTGTCTGATCTCATCCAATTCATTAATTTGCTCCAGTCTATGCTTTTGTGCCTCCGTTAGATCAAGTCCTAGCTGAACTGCCATCTTGAATGTTTGGATTTGGAACTCTATAGGAAACAAAACTTGTTTTTCATAAACAAGCTCATAAGGAGTATGGCCTGTTGTGTTTCTCCATGTAGTTCTATAGGCCCACAAGGCTTCAGGAAGCCTATCTACCCAATCTCTTCTATGTAGATGAACAGTCTTTGTTAGGATTCCTTCAATGACTTCATTAGTGGATTCCACCTGACCATTTGCTTGTGGATGATAAGGAGTAGATGTTCTATGTCTGATTTTGTACTTCTCCATCATTTGCTCCACTAGCCTTGATGTAAATTGAGCTCCTTGATCTGTAACAATTTCCCTTGGGACACCAAAACGAGTGAAAATAGCCTCAAAAAGAAAAGTAACTACAGATGATTCATTAGCAACAAGTAATGGTTTAGCTTCTACCCACTTAGTAACATAATCAGTGCAAACTAATATGTATTTCTTTTGTCTTGATGGAGGACTAATAGGTCCTACAAAATCCAAGGCCCATTTTTCAAAAGGTTCAATGTGTACTTGAGGTTGTAATGGCATCTCACCTGAAGGAGAAGGTTTCCCTACCCTTTGGCAACTGTCACACCTTTTGACATACTCCCTTGCATCTTTAAACAAAGATGGCCAATAAGATCCTAAATTAAGGATCTTATAGGCTGTCCTCTTATCTGCAAAGTGTCCGCCACAAGGTTCATCATGACATGCCTTGAGAATTTCAGGCATCTCATCTTCACAAACACACCTTCTAATGATCAAATCTGAACCTGTCTTGTACAACTCATTAGCGACCCATGAATATCTTGCACTATCATTAATGATTTTTCTTTTATTCCTTGCATTCATAATTGAAGGAAACTTTCCTGAAACTAAATAATTAGCAATATCAGCAAACCATGGAGTTTGAGTAGAAACTGCAAAAAGATATTCATCAGGAAATTGATCTTCAACCGGAGTGTCATCTTTGATATTTTTAATTCTAGACAGGAAGTCAGCCACAGTGTTTTGTTTTCCAGGCCTATCTAGAATAGTAATGTTGAATTCTTGCAATAATAACAACCATCTTATAACTCTACCATTAGTGATTGATTTATTCATTAAATATCTAATGGCAGAATGATCAATGTGAATAAAAGTTTCATAGCCTGTTATATAGTGTCTAAATTTGTTAATGGCATGAACAACAGCTAAAAACTCTTTTTCAGTTACAGTATAGTTTAACTCTGCAGGAGTCAAATTTTTACTGATATAATAGATGGCATAGGAATTAAATCTTTCTGTCCCAATACTGCTCCCAGAGCTGTATCGGAGGCATCTGTCGAGATATGAAAAGGTAACTTCCAGTTAGGTCCCCTTAATATAGGTGCTTCAGAAATTTTGGTTTTCAGGGTTTCAAAAGCTAACTGGCAATCAGAAGTCCACTTAAATTCACAATCTTTGGTGAGTAATTTGAAGAGAGGAGATGCTATCTTGGTGAAGTTTTCTATAAATCTCCGATAGTACCCCGTAAATCCTAGAAAACTTCTTACATCTCTTTGACAACTTGGAATGGATAGGTTAGAAATAACTTCAACTTTCGCTTCATCAACTCTAATCCCATCCCCTGAAATGTGGTGCCCTAAAACAATACCTTCAGTGAACATCATAAAACATTTTTCATGACTAAGAGAAAGGTTTGCTTCTTGACATCTTTTTAAGAACTTTTCCAAGTTTTCTAAAGCCTCTTCAAATGTATCCCCATAAACTGTAAAATCATCCATGTACACCTCTACACAGTCATGTATCAGATCAGAAAAAATTCCTAATACTGCCCTTTGGAATGTTGCAGGTGCATTACACAATCCAAATGGCAATACTCAGTAGGCATAGGTACCCCAAGGACAAGTAAATGTGGTTTTATCTTTGTCTTCAAGTGCTACTTGGATTTGATTGTAACCACTAAACCCATCTAGGAATGAAAAGTACTTTTTACCTGCTAATGTATCTAATACTTGATCTATGAAAGGTAAGGGGAAATGGTCTTTAAGAGTAGCTTTATTCAGTTCTCGGTAGTCAACACACACCCTCCATTTTCCATTTTTCTTAGGTACAATTACTAAAGGGGAAACCCACTGACTATCTGAAATAGGATAAATGAAGTTAACATTTAACAATTTTTGTAATTCTTCCTTGACAATTTCCCTAAGATTTGGATTCATCCGTCTTTGAGGTTGTCTGATTGGTTTGCAATTTGCCTCTATATAGATGTGATGAGTACAGGTCTTGGGACTTATCCCTTTCATGTCAGTGTATTCCCATGCATATGCAGAAGAATGTCTCTGTAATACTTTGACTAGCTCTTCTTGTTGAGATTTTTCCAGGTTTTTGTTTATGTTCAAGGTTTTGCCTGGAAAAATTTCACTTGTAGAACTGCCAAATTTGTCCATAGAATGAAGAGACATATGTCTAGATGACAAGAACTCAATATTGGATTTCTCTTGAAATGATTCTTGTTTATGCTCTGGAGAAGATTCAAAATTTTCTAGAGTATTCAGAATTTGATTATCTTCACTAATTTCTGAAATTGTGAAGAGTGGTTGCAAATATTCTTCATCGTCTATCCATTGAGTGTCATCTAGATCTGTAATTGTCCTAGCTGGAGGATATAAAGTGAATTTCTTTGTTGAACTTCCATCAGAAATATACATATCACCGGACCTACAACTAATAAAAGCATCAACTGTAGCCAACCAAGGTCTTCCTAGTATAACAGGATGGCCTCCTAGATTATTCTTAGGAGTTAGGATCATGAAATCCACAGGGTACTCCCAAGAGTCTAGGGACACTGGAATATCTTCTATTACCCCATCTGGTCTGATTACCGATCTATATGCTAATTGTAGCAGTGTGGGTGTAAAGAGAAGATTAGGAAGTTTCAGTTTGTCCATGATTTGTCTACTCATGATATTTATTGCTGCTCCTAAGTCAATGAGTGTGTTTTGAATTTCAATTCCGTTGATGTGAATTTTGACAACTGGATTTCCTGGGTCAAGGTACTTTGGAATAGTAATCTTACCCATCATAATGTCTGCTATTTGTCCTACCAGTTGAATTTTATTGGTTTCTCTTATTCTTTTCTTTGTTGTCTTCATACTCAACTCCTTTATTTTTTTGGCTAAAATTTGGATTTCCTTGATGGCTTGCAATAATGGAATTTTAATGCAAACATTTCTCAATTCATCCAAGAAATCATAATTAGGCACCATTATTTGTTTTTCTACACCTTTGTCAATTTGTAATCTTTCCGGAAAGGAAGGTATAGAAGTAGATGTGGATGGTTGCTCTAATACTGGAGTTGGGCTTATTGGATCTTTTTGTTTCAGTTTTTCAATGTTTTGGCCTTGAAAGGATGTTTCTTCCTCAAGACTTTTATTAACCCATAGGGAGTCTTCCTCAGAATTATCTTGTTCTTGTATGATCACAGAAGGTTTCCTCTTCTCAAGTATCCTTCGAGACCTAAGTTGAACATCACTAAGGTCTAGAGGAGTAATTAAATAAGTTGGAAATTGTTGTCCTTCTATCATGTATGTATTCTGAGGATTCTTATTATTGGGGTTTGGTATGGGCTGAGCTGGTAATTGATTGGATTTTTTAGGGAATGGTAATGGAAGTGGTTGATTTTGATGAGGTTGGTTCAAATGATGTTGTTGAGAATTCTGTTGAAAATTTTGTTGAAGATTTTGAGGAAAATTTTGTTGAGAATTTTGAGGATAAAATTGTGGATATGGTGGATAGGATGGTGGATACTGATAATATGGAGAGTATCTTCCATAGGGACCTTGTGATCCTTGTGCCCAAGCTTGAGACTGATTTTGAAATTGGGGCCAAGGTTGCTGCCAAGAATTCCAAGGTGGAGGTTGATTATACATTTGATCATGGAATCCTTGTGTCTGAGATCCCTGCCAAGGTCTTCTAGATACAAAGTTAAGAGATTATGTGGAATCTGTAGGAGTTTCTTCCTGAAAAATAGCCTTGAGACCAGGAAGAGAAGGACAATTCTTGGTCTCATGTTTCTCAGAACAAATAACACAGGTTTCTACAACTTTTACATCTAAAGGACACTCTCTCAAGGCATGTTTCTTCCTACATTTGGGACAAAAGATTGTCAAGGCATCAGATTCAGCCTTTTGCTTGTTTTGTATCTTGAGGGTGTCTATTTGTTCACTAAGACTCCCTAAGATGTCAGATTTAAAATCATCAAGCATGTGTTCTATTTCTGATCTACTTACTGTCCCAGAAGCAGATTTACTTGCTCTTGCAAGAGCAGGATCTCTTGGACCTTTGACAGTTTTGGATTTCCCTCTGGAAAGGTTGATACATAACTCAGATATTTCAGGTAATGTGAGTTGTGATATATCCCCCTTTCCCATCATGTTAAGGATATCCAACCATTCATCCCTAATGGTTTTCAACAAAAGAGATTTTAAAGTGTCTTGATCTAGGTTTTCCATTTGTGCCCTTTTTATGTTGTATTTAAATCTTTCCAACAAATCTTCTAAGTTTTCATCTTCTTTTTGTAACATCTTGAACACTTCTTCCTTATGATTAACCGACATACAATAATCCAAGTATCTCTCTAGAAATGCTTGTTTCATGTCTTCCCATGTCCTAATGGAACTACTTCTTAAGCTCATAAACCACTTCAATGCTGCTCCTTTCAGAGTTGAAGGAAATAATTTCAATTTTTGGGCATCTTGAAGGTAGTCATAAGTCCTACACAGTACTTCAAATTCGAATAAGAAAGTTTCAGGATCCTCAGTTTTAAGTCCCTAGAAGTTCGGAAGGACAGAAGGTGAAATGTTTTTCATGGTTGTATTGGTTTCTCCATCAAGTATAGGGAACCCAAAAGAGCTTCCTGTTCTACCCCTTCCTCCATCTGCACCTCTACCTCCTCTTCCTCCTTCTCCTCTACCTCTGCCTCTACCTCCTCCAAATAATGTGTTTTCTCCATTAACAACTCCTCCTCCTCCTTCTTCTGCCATGGTTGACTCTCCTGTGGAAGTAGAAAGGTTTGTATCCTCAACAAAAGTTTTTGGATCCTCTTCTATGGCAGGTTCAATGGATGAAGTGGAAGGTTTCTCTAATGGAATAGGTGACCTTAGATTTTCTAGAAGTCCAGGATCAGTAAAGGATGGAAGATGGGTTTGAGTTGAAGGTGTACTAGTTCTGGATCTAGATGAAACAAGTGGTGTTCTAGATGTCAAACTTCTGCCTCTGCTGCTTATAAATCTTCCTCTTGAATCTCTCTCCCTACGCATAAATTTTTTTTTGGATGCTAAGAAACAAAGGTTACCTAGTTTTCACTTCCCCGGCAACGGCGCCAAAATGTTGTGCCTCAATCTAGTCTCCTAAACTGAGTTCATTTAATTGTCAACCGGGATTTGTAAACTGCTGAAGTGAAATGTACCATATGTACCTAGGTGCTTGTTTCCTAGTGCGTTGTGTGTAGTGTTTTGTGATGTTTTGGTCTTTTATGTTGATTTATGATTTTTTTGGTCTTTTGAAGTTTTGTGTTTACAATGAAAGTGCCTAGGAAACTAATGAAAAGAAATTGGTGGTCAAAAACACAGTTGAGCCTAATGTATGGAATGGCAAATGTAATCAAAAATACTGAAGCAACATCTGAACTATGAATGAATAGAAACAAGAGCTTGATGATGACTTCTTAAACAAATGACACAAACTAGACTTTGAGAAATGATCACTAAATATGCAAGTTTTCTAACTAGACAGTTAGACATTAATCATGATGCAACATTCTATTCTAAGCTCATCTATTTCATGACTAATTCCTAGTTCTATTCTGCAATTTCAATTGAATGTCACAGAGCCTATACTCAAAGAGTTATTGGTTTCTTTTCAAGGTAGTTCTGTTGAGGAAGAGCTCTGTTTATGGTGAGGAATTTGCAGAGATATTTCAGACCTTGTAATGATGTTATCTTGTGTTCCTAAGGTTATGGATCACTGGTGGTTTTCAGAACAAAAAGATATTTGTAAATAATGAGGGCTGTCTTATGAGTCCTATCAACTAAAGTGATTTACTGTGCAAAGGGTGACAATGTGACTATGAGATGTAAGTGCAATGAATTGATTTAAACATGAGCTTAAGATGCTTCTAAACTAGAACAATGTTAAATCATAAGTCATCATCAAAATTTGAAACGAAGTAGCTGGACATGAATTAAATGCAAAATGAAACTCCGGAGCGTTCTAACTAACATGCACTATTCTAAAAAGTTACACAATCTGTTTGTTCATCATTAGTGATATTTTGGAAAAATTCCTTCTTGTGGAAGAGGTAGAACAATTCTGACTGTGGACTTGTATGCAATTGAAAGCAAATGAACAGAAAGCAAATGAAAAACTAAATTGTCACATCACAGTCATATCTTGAACTTCTTAAGGATGTCTTGGAAGAATTTCTTCTTGTGGAAGAGTGATTAGGACAAGTGCAACTATGATAGTGAAGACTAAAAACTACAACTAATTCCTATGTTACTATAGCTATTCATCATTCATTGTTATGATATGTTGGAAGAATGTCTTCTTGTGAAAGAACTGGAATGAATATAACTACAGTATCTAGTTAAAAACAAATACAAATTCAACTCCTATCCTATGATTACATAGTTGACAAACATCATCAAAGGTGGTCTATTGGAACACCATATATTCTTGTTGGGCGGAGCGAGTATGACTAGGTGACTGGTTATTTGGTTAAAACAAATACAAGTTAATACCTCCTACCATCTGTAGTCAACGGCGATATGTTTTAGTCTCTAAGTTTGGAAGGTGTATTCTTATGGAAGAGCTAAATGATCATTCTGATAGATAAAAACAAACAACCTAATTCAAATCACGAGCGTATTGACTAGGAAAAACTTATCTAGTTTACGCAAAATAAATCCGTTCAAGGGGCAGGGGCCCTCTACCACTTGACGGCATTCAACTCCAAATTAAATCACGCCTTCAAGATAATTTTGTCTGCTCCATTAGCGATGCAATAGTTTGAACATAATGCTCTGTGTCTTCAAAGACGTAACACAGAGTTTTCACAAAATCTAGCAGCAAATCTAACACAAAATTTCTAACTAAGCTCTCGGCCTACTCAAGAGTTTATAAAGTAAATGCAAGTAACAATAATTACAATAATTTAGGAATGATGTCTTTCCTTATCCAAATCATTCTAGGAGTCTTTGAGGTGGCTGCGTGAAGGAGAAAAGACACCTGGACTGAGACAGTCCTAGTAGGAGTCTTCCTTCACAAATGTGTTCCCACGTGCATAACTGTACCCAGAATTCATTTCCTCTTCCATGATGAGCAACAAACCATGTAGGCACGACGTGGATCATGCCCATATGCGTTTTTCCTCAAGAGGCCACCTGGAACATACTCAAACAAACATAAGGTAGCTACGGTAAACGGTTAGCTGGATACTGCATTCTGACTAGTTCCGGTCAAAATGTAACAATGGCAACAATCACAAAATTCAACAAGTCAGTTATGTAAACCATTCTAGAAGTAATTTTAACTATTTTTATTGATCAATTGGGTTTAAAATGGGAATGGACAAGGGAAA
>CM076569.1:136932086-137095433 GCA_034641835.2 Pinus albicaulis | reverse complement strand
CTATTGGTTTCGATTTGGTTCGATTCTTTGTCTCCACTATGTATCAATGACAAGGGTTTCACCCGTTTTCGTGCCTCCTGTCACAAGTACTGGGTAGTTGCCAAAAATTCTCTACGGTTAGCGCTACGGCATGTGTTTCATTAGTATTTACATTCTAATTTCAGATATGTTCTAGAGTTTAAGAGGCTTCTCTTGTAATTTTGATTAAGGGTTCATTGGCTTGAACCGAGGCTACGTCTCTTATGGAAAGAGTCTTCTATAATGTTTACACTTTGATTTTTAACTCGGTTAATTGAAAGAGGAATTCCCGATAACTATACTCTTGAAAACCCAACTATATTTCTTGGGTTCCTGTTAAATTTTTAAGCTATCATTCGTAAGGTTGCACCGAACATTTGCGCCTCTATTTCCATGTGTAAATATCTGAGAAAGGTTGTAACCTTTTTTTTCCAGTATTTGTTATGAAATGGTTCTTCTAGTTGTATGCGTTATATTTGATGAATGAATCATAATTCTTGGGTCCTTGATTATCTTATTTGTTCACCCATATGATAGCAATTTTTTTTAGTCTTGACTGTAAATTTTATCAAGATATGGGTTGTCCGGACTGACCTAATCATGTTTGTGTATAGTCTATTTTGTTACGGAACTATCATCCTAGATTTCGGAGTTTCTCCCACTCTGGTGCTGGGTTAAACATTTCCCATATTACCCTTTACATATTTACCTTTTCATGTTGTTTAATTATTACTTGATGGCTTGTCTATCACTCTGAGATTTCACTCTCCAAATGCTATTCTTCATCATTTCGTTTTCAGTTATCTGTTCTAGTGTATAAAGTTTTACATGTTGTATAGAGATATTATACTATGTAAAGAAAAATATTATGTGTAACGAAAAATTATACTATATGAAGAAAATTATACTCCATAATGAAAAGGAGTTGTCTTTCCATGCATATTCATCTCTGCATAACAATCATTGAATTAAGGTAGCTTAACTACACATACATTCTTATATTCTAGGATAACTAGTATTCAAAGGTCACACAATAGTTTTTATTTCATAATAATAACATTTATTAAAAAATTTGAAACTTCACAGTAAACATGGATTTTCAGAGAAACATTAATCTTAGCCAAGGTATTCAAATAAATAATATCTTAAAATACCCTAGGATAAAGGTACGAACATGCCCTTCTGGAAAAAATAGTAAAACTCGGTGGATTTACTTATCAGAAATCGACTGATGTTGTCCTCCCTAACGTGGATAAGGCAATTAAATCCTCAACCCCACCCCCTTGTTGATATTCAGCAGGATGATGAGCTTAGTGAAAAGAGTCGCCTTCACTAAGTGGGCCTGCAGGCTATTTTTGGCGCAAGTCTATTTTTAGACTATGTCTATTTTTAGACATGGTGATCATATTTCAGAAGTTGCAGGATGCTATTTATGGATGGTTGATCAAGTTGGAAAAATAGATGAAATTATATTTTTAGAATATTAGGCAAATTCTTTTTATAGATCATTGATCTAAAAATAGATGCATGTTGATTATTATTAGCTCTTAATAATAATCAAACACTAAACAACAACTTATTCTCTTGGAGCACTTTGTTTCAGTGCACAGATGTGGCACATTAGTGGACTGAGGGAATTACACAATTCCTCAGGGTTTACTGTAGCTAATGCATGGAGGACTCAGTTATAACTCAAGTGGCAGAGTTATGACACAGTTGGAAGAGTAGTTATGGAGTTGTATTCAGTTTAACTTAGTTAGACTCAGTTGAGCTAGTTGTATCTAGTTTAACTGAATGATACACTAGTGATAGTGGAGTGAATTAATTAGTTAATTAATTCACAAATAATAACTCATTAATAAAATAAACAATATAGCAGTTAACTACAGTGCATGGCAGTTTCAGTGGAGACACAGTGGAGAGATAAGTGAAAGGGCAAGATAGACTATCTGTTGTGACTATAATGATGCATTGATTGCATCACACACACATTGGAGTTCCTGCACAGTCAAGGAAAGAGTAATTTGAATTCATTCAAAGCTATTCTTAATCAGGGATTTCACAGTGAAGGTAGGCTAGTAGGGGGCAAAGATCGATGCATGGATTTGCATATTTTTCTTGATTAGTGTGTGACGATTGATTGTACTGAGAACTTGATGTACTAAGCTTTGTATGAGATTGTCATATGATATCCATGATACATAATATATGATAGTTGGGGTTTTTAGCTTCAGTATTTCCCGTTAAACAAATGTGTTATGTGCGATTGTTTTTATTTATTCTTTACATGTGTGTGCAATTAATTTTCTACAAAATATTAACAAGTGGAATGATTCAGCATTTTGCATGAAGTTAAATAGTGTGAGATTAGGTGAATCTAGGACATATGCATGCTTAATGTATATATTTTCTACATGGTATCATAGGATTGTTAATTCTTGAATATTTCAATTGTGAAGTATTGGTGAGTTTGTGCTAGTGGACAATTCGAATTTGCTACAGAAGATTCTTGGTATAGAAGTTGAGTATAAACTGAAATGGATTTCAATGGGTTCCGATTGGAGTATGCCCTTGATGGGAGCTTGAATTACATAGTCTGGAAGGACAAGATGGAGGCAGTTCTTGAGGATAATAGGCTGAAGGATTTCATCGATAGTGATGTTCCTAAGTCGGGATCTAGCGATGCTGCATTACTTGACGCATGGCAAAAGAGGACAGCAAAGACAAGAAGAATTCTGTTGGAAAGTGTGAAGGACCATATTGTGTCTAGCCTTCATGGGAAAGCCACTCCATTCTTAATGTGGAAGGCTTTGACAGATTTTTTCCAAAGCAAAAGCGACCAGAGGAAGTTGGCGCTTAAAGACAAGCTCAGAAAAATAAAAATGGAGAAGGGCGACAATATTCCAAAACACCTCACGAATTTTTTCCACTACAAGGATGAACTGGGAAGTGTGCGGTTAATGTTGATGATGAAGAATTGGTGAGCTTGGCTCTCCTTGGGCTTCCAAAGAGTTGGCATAGCTACGAAGACTCTGTCAATCGACAGGAGAAACTGCTGGGATGGGAGCGACTTTGGTCTGATCTTGTGCAGGAGGAGATAAGGCGGGGTACCAAGGATGGATATTCAACGGAGAATGAAGATGAAGAGAATTGCGTTTGGCTACCAAATCAAGGAAAGGGAAGGGGAAGAAATTTCCTTCGAAATCCAAAGCTAAAGGCAAGAAGCAGGATATGTACAAAGTGAAGTGTTTTCACTGTCATGAACATGGGAATTTCGCCACTAACTGCCCACAAAAGAAGAATAATAAGAAGGATGTTGGAGCTGTAGCTGGAGAGGCCTTAGCCTCACAATTTGAACTTGATTTCTATTTGATCGCATGCTTTTTTTCAAGTTGTATCAGATTGGTGTGGTATATTGATAGTGGTGCGTCTTTCCATATGACGAGAGATAAAGAGTTGTTTAGTGACTTGGAGGAGAAGAACCTCCAGATGCATATAGAGATTGGTGAAGATGGTCATTACAGCGCGACTAGTATTGGGACCATTACCTTTGAGAGGGAGTCTAGTAATCCATTCTTGTTGAAGAATGTTATGCATTTTCTAGGTTTCAAGAAGAACTTGGTCTCAGTCGCAATGATGGAAGACAAGGATTATGATGTTGTTTTCAGTGAGGGAAAAGACTTCCTTCGACATAAAAAAATGGGTCAAACGAAGAAGATAGGGGTCCAAATTAATAATCTCTAAAAGCTAGAGGTAGATGACTGCGCTGAAATGGTGGGCAAAGAAGAAGAAGTGGTGAGCCGTGATGAGGGCAAATTATGGCACAAGAGTTTGGGCCATCTTCACCATGGCACTTTGAAGATTTTGCAGCAGATTTCTACTGGACTTCCCAAGGGTAATCTTGCCCAGTCAGATCAGTGCAAGAGATGTACTATGGGTAAGTTTGTGAAGACCACCATTCATGAGAAGGAGAACCGTGCTTCGATGATCCTGGAGAGAATTCACACAGACGTGTGTGGACCTTTCTCAGTTGCTTCAAAAACAAAACATAGGTATTATGTTATATTTGTTGATGACTATTCTCGTAAATGTTGTATCTTCTTCATGCAGAAGAAGAGTGAAATGTTCTCAAAGTTCTGTGAGTTCAAGCATTGGTGGAGAAGGATTCGGGGAAGCAAGTGAAAGCTCTACGAAGCGATAATGGTGGTGAATACATCTCAGGTGAATTCAAATAATTCTGTTGAAAAGAAGGAATTCGAGGAGAACTCATAGCACCTCATAACCCATAGCAGAATGGGGTCACAGAGAGAAAGAAAAAAATGATCGTGGGTGATGCACGAGCGATGCCGCATGACCAGGGCCTACCGATGCACTTGTGGGTGGAAGCATGAAACACTACATTTTATGTACAAAACCGTTGTCCTCATAGAGTACTTGGCATGGGTACACCCAAAGAAGCTTTTACTAGTAAGAAGCCTGATATTTCTTTTTTGAATATTTTTGGCTCACCTATTTACATTCATGTGACAAAGGATGCCAGGAAGAAGCTGCAGTTGACTGCAGAAGTTGGGATATTTGTGAGGTACACAGAAACAACCCATAATTATCATGTGTATTTTCTAGACAGTTGGATGACTGCTGTGTGACGGGATATAAAATTCAATGAGATGAACGCCATGAAGTTGTCGCTTGAGAGGGAGCTACACTTGCATGCGGAGGAGGAACTTCTTTTTCCCAAAGATGAGCCTCTAGATGCGGATCAGCCATAGGAGGAGATTCATGGAGTGGAGGAGTCCACTCAAGCAGAACCAAACATCATACAAGGCAGAAAGCATACCATAGAAGCTGGGAGACTAAAGCTTGATGCGGCACAAAATGTAGGAGTCCCTACATCACAGTGCAGACAGAGATAGTCACCTGACTGATTTACTGGACACATGGCTCTTATGAGCAAGTGTATCATGACAGAGCCATCTTCTTTCAAAGAAGCAGTGTAGGAGCCCACATGGGTAGATGCCATGGTGGAGGAGTATGACTCCATTGTCAGAAATAGTGCTTGGGAGATTGTTCCAAGCTTGGTGGGAAAATCAGTTGCAGGATCAATATGGATCTACAAGGTAAAGCAAGCTACTGATGGGAGTTTCGAGAAGTATAAGGAAATATTTTTTGCCCGGGGCTTCCCACAGATTGAGGGGATTGACTATGAAGAAACCTTTGCACCTTTTGTATGGTATTCTTCCATACGTACCATCCTTGCTCTCTAAACGAAGATGGGTTGGCACATTCATCAGATGGATGTGAAGACTGCATTCCTTAATGGGATCATTGAGGAAGAGGTGTACATTGAGAAACCTGAAGGATTTGAGATCTTTAACAGTGATTCACATGTATACAGGCTGAAAAGAGCGTTGTATGGGCTGAAACAAGCACCCCGTGCTTGGTACACTCAGATCGACAACTATTTCATTAGACTTGGCTTCACGAAGAGTGAGGTGGATGCAAAACTATACCAGATTGTGGTGGAGGGTAAGCTTTTGATCATTGTACTTTGTGCTGATGATTTAATACTAATAGGTGATTAGAGATTGATACACTCATGCAAGGCAGATCTTGTTAAGGAGTTTGAGATGAACGATTTGGGCCTCCTTCATTATTTCCTTGGATTGGAAATATGGCAGCGGGAAGGTTAACTGTTTGTGTCTCAAGGAAAGTATGTCCGGGAGATACTGGAGAAGTTTCACATGAAAGGACGCAAGCCTATCGACACTCCTCTTCCAGGAAATTGGAAGAAAGAGGATTCTACATTAGCAGAGGTAGGGGATGCCATTGTTTATCGATAGTTGGTGGGTTCGCTCATGTATTTAGTCAATACAAGACCAGACATATGCTATGCGGCGATCCAACTTTCACAAGCAATGGTTAAGCCTACCAAGCTCTTTTGGAAGGAAGGCAAGCATGTCCTGAGATATCTCAGGGGCACATCTGAGTATGGTTTATGGTACAGACAGATGGATGAGGTGAATTTTCATGGCTTCACGGATACAGATTGGGCAGGAAGCCCAACAAACAGAAAGATCACATCAAGAGGGATTTTTAGTATCAGATCTACAGAATTTTCTTTGTACAACAGGAAACAAATATTTGTGGAACTCAGTTCAGCAAAAGTAGAATACATGGCAGCGAGTCAAGCTGCTTGTGAGGCTATCTGGATGAGGAAGATCCTGGTTGGTTTGTTCGATACAAATTTAGATCCCACAGTGATACATTTTTTTAATTAGAGTTGCATTAAACTCTCAGTTAATCTTGTGCTTCATGATAGATCTAAACATATTGATATCAGACATCATCATATCAGAGATTGTGTGCAACAGAAGATCATGTTGCTTTAGTACATTCCTACGGAGGATCAAGATGAAAATATTCTGATGAAGGTGCTCACCTGGAGAAAATTCGAATACCTTAGAGGGAGTATTAGGGTGAAGGATAATCCTTATCTTGTTGAGAGGGAGTGTTGAGATTCAACAATATGATGAGCTTAGTGAAAAGAGTCGCCTTCACTAAGTGGGCCCACAGGCTATTTTTGGTGCAAGTTTATTTTTAGACTATCTAATTTTAGACATAGTGATCATATTTCTGAAGTTGCAGGATTCTATTTATGGATAGTTGATCAAGTTGGAAAAATAGATGAAATTCTTCTTTTAGAATATTGGGCGAATTCTATTTATAGATCGCTGATCTAAAAATAGATGCATGTCAATTATTATTAGCTCTTAATAATAATTAGACACTAGACAACAACTTATTCTCTTGGAGCACTTTTTTTTAGTGCATAGATGTCGCACATTAGTGGACTGGGGGAATTAAAAAATTCCCAAGGGTTTATTAGAGCTAATGCATGGAGGACTCAGTTAGAACTCAAGTGGCAGAGTTATGACACAGCTGGAAGAGTAGTTATGGAGTTGTATTCAATTTAAATCAGTTCGACTCAGTTGAGCTAGTTGTATCTAGTCTAACTGAATGAAACACTAGTGAGAGTGGAGTGAATTAATTATTTAATTAATTCACAAATAATAACTCATTAATCAACTGAACAATACAACAGTTAACTATAGTGCATGGCAATTTCAGTGCAGACCCAGTGGAGAGATAGGTGAAAGGGAAAGATAGACTATCTGTTGTGACTATAGTGATGCATTGATTGCATCACACACGCATTGGAATTTCCAATGAGGATTGCGTAGTCTAGGCAAGGGTAATTCGAATTCATTCAGAGCTATTCTTCAACAGGGATTTCGCAGTGGAGGCAGGCTAGCAAGGGGCAAAGATTGATGCATGGATTTGCAGATTTTTCCTGATTAGTGTGTGATGATTGATTGTACTGAGAGCTTGATGTACTAAGCTTTGTATGATATTGTCATATGATCTCCATGATACATAATATATGATAGTTTGGGTTTTCATATTTAGGCTTTCCCGTTAAACAACTGTGTTATGTGCGATTGTTTTTATTTATATTTTACATGTGTGTGCAATTAATTTTCTGCAAAATATTAACAAGTGGAATGATTCATTATTTTGCATGAAGTTAAATAGTGTGAGATTAGGTGAATCTAGGACATATGCATGCTTAATGTATATATTTTCTACACCCTCCACACCTGAGTCAAGTAGGTTGATACAGAACTTGGAAGAGATCTTGGGAATCCAATCCAATATACTTCTTGAAAGAATTCAGATTTGCTGAGAGTATTTCCACTGGTCTATACCAGCTTGAGAAATTCACGCTCTCTCCTCTTTTCCTTCACTTAGCATCCAAAAGATCCAAACCCCACTTCTTCATAGGGATGTTTCTTTATCCACAGAGGAAGGGTAACTAACTGAACTATTTTTGTTCTACCACTTCTCAGTTGGAATCCTTTTTACCATAATTATTTTTCACTTTATGGAGCCACTTCCATAACTAAATTTTCATTTACCTTAAATCCAAAATGCAATTAATTTCATTTTCTTAACTAATTTCTAATAAAGAAATAAATGTCTCAGTTTCTTTAAAAAAAATTACTTAACAAATAATTTGTCATTTAAACCATCTGTCACAACTTCCACCCCTGGAAGTAAACACTGTCCTTGGTGTTTTTCTCCAGCTTGAGAAACAACTCTAGGTATGTCTCCCAAACAAACCCTTCATATTCCCAAATAGCCTCATCCGAGTTGAAGTGCTTCCATTGCACTTTAACCTGGGTGATGGCTTGCCTCCAGAGCATGATTTCTCTCCAATCGAGTATACACTAAGGTTTGACCAGAAACTCGTTGTTTGGCTCAACCTATAGTCAACAAAAGTCTAAGTTAATTTCTGACATAGTTTAGTAAATCTAGTTAATATTTTAATCTTAGCCTATATGAATACTTTACGAGTGGATTACATGCTTTGAGTCATGTACATATCACTTAAATAGAGATACAAGGAACAAATTGTGCACCTGAATATGGCTAGGTAACGACAATTGGTATTCCATCAGTCCCACCCTTTCTAATATCTGGAAGGGCCCACAGAACCTAGGGGCAAACTTGGCACAAGAGGTCCATTGCAGCGTGCTCCTTCTTGGTTTTATTTGTATGTACACATGGGCACCTACTCCAAATTCATGATAAGTTATTTTCTTATCTGCATATATTTTCTACCGATCTTGAGCCGCCTTCAAATTTTACCTATTTTTTCTTACTTCTGATTCCATCTCAGCTAACATTTCCGGTCCTAGCATCATCTTAGTTTCGAGACTACTGCAATTGATAGGTGTACGACATTGTCAACCATACAAGCTTCGAAGGGACTCATTTTCAGAGATTCTTGGTAACCATTGTTTTAAGAAAATTCCACCAAATGTAAATATTCTTCCCATGTTGTTGGTTGTTACATTACATACATATGTAACATATCCTCCACGATTTGATTCACCCACTCTGTTTTTCCATCCGTTTGGGCATGATAGGTGGTACTGAAATTAATTTGGGTTCTCGCACTTGTAAACAAGGTTTTCCAAAATGATGAAGTAAACTTCACATTTCTGTTAGATATGACAGTCTTTGGAATTCCATGCAATTGAAATATTTATCTCATAAAGTTGTTTGTGATATGTACTATTTTATAGGTGGATTTTCCCAGTATAAAATGTGTTGCCTTGGTCAATTGATCGACCACCACCATAATGGAGTCATTATATTTTTTTGATTTTGGAAAACCCGTGATGAAGTCTAGAGATATGACCTCCCACTTCCATTCTGGTACTGCTATGTGCTGCAACAATCCCATAGGATGTTGATTTTCCACCTTAACCTACTGACACTCCTCACACTTGTTCAAATATTCTACAATGTCCTTTCATGTAATGGGCCAGAGATAATTCTTTTTCATTGTTGTTAGCATTTTCTAATACAATGGATGTCCTGAATAATTACTTCGGTGCTATTCATTCAAAATTAGCTCCTGAAAATCCATTCGAATTGGAACATATATCCTTTCCTTGAACGTTAATGCTTGATCCTCACTAATTCCATAATTGAAAGATTTTCCTTTCCTTTTGGCCTCCTCTGCTCACTTCCATATAAATTAGTATTCAGGATCCTTCTTAGCTTTTGTTTTTATTTGATCCAAAAATTTTCTTTTAATTTGGTTGTAGTAAATTTCATAAACTCCATGAAACTTTCTACTTAAGGAATTTGCCACCCTGTTTTCCTTACCTTTCACATGTTTCATATCAATGTCAAAATCGCTTAGAAAAGCATTCCATCTTGCCATGCGAGAATTTAGATTTTCTTGCTTGAAGTAGCTAGTTAGGCTACTATGATCGGATTTCAACACAAACCTCCTTCCCAGCAAATAATTCCTCCACACTTGGAGTGCATGCACTACCACTATTAGCTCCAGATCGTAAGCTGAGTATCATTGTCTATGTTCTTTTAACTTCCGCGATTCATATGCAACCACTCTTCCTTCTTGGGATAGAATTTCCCCAACTCTCTCTTTACATGCATCCGTACAGACTTCAAATTCTTTGTTGGGATCAACTACTCTCAACACCAGACCAGTAGTTAACAAGAGTTTTAACTTTTCAAAATTGGTTTGACATTCGTTAGTCCACCTAAATACTTTTCCCTTCCTCTGTAAGGAGGTAATTGGAAAAAATTTCTTTGCGAATCCTTCAATGAAATTTCAGTAACAATTAGCTAATCCCATAAAATATTGGATGTCTGCCACATTTTGGTGTACCATTCATTCCATAATTGTTTTTATTTTCTCTCGATCAACTAATATTCCCTCGACAAAAATAACATGGCCTAGGTACTTGATCTCCTCCTTGAAAAAGTCACATTTGCTGAATTTACCATACAGTTGATGTTTCCATAACATCTCTAGCACTTTTCAGAAGTGTTCCTTATGCTCTTCTACATTATTTTCGTAGATTAGGATACCATAAATAAATATCAGAAAAAAACTGTTCAAAAAGGGGTGAAATATACCATGCATCAGCCTCATAAGCGTTATTGGTGTATTAGCCAACCCAAATGGTAGTACCACGAATTCATAATGCCCGTAATTGGCATGGAAAGGAGTTTTGTGGATATATTCGTCCTTTATCTAGATCTGGTGATAACCTGATATCAATTCTATCTTTGAAAATACAGTGGGCCCATTTACCTGATCGAACAGGTCATCAATTTGAGGTAATGGATATTTAATTTTGACGGTCAATTTATTGAGTTGTTGATAGTCCATGCACATTCAGATGGTTCCATCTTTTTTCTTCACAAATAGCACAGGTGCTCCAGAAGGGGACACACTTGGTCGAATATACCCCTTATCCAATAGTTCTTGCAACTGCATCTTTAGATTGGTCAATTCTGACACAGTCATTCGGTAAGGAGCCCTTGAAATCGATGATGATCTTGGCACCATTTCAATAGTAAAATCAATGTCCCTTCTTGGTGGTAAACATGGTACGTCTTATAGAAATACATCCATGAAATATTGCACTGTAGGTATGTTTTCCATCATCAGAGTCATTTCCTTAAAGTTAGTGAAGCATCCTTGAATTGTGTATAACTGACATCCCTTCGTCATACACTTACTCATGTGAGAGGCTTTAATGGGATGTAGCTGTGAAGGCTTCTTGATTCCTTGTATCTCCTTACATGTTCCATCATGTATTATGTAATATAAAATCTTCTCTTTACAATCCACCAGGGTCTGGTGCTTTTCCAACCAATCCATCCCTAATAGCACATCATATGATCTGAAAGGAAAAATATTCAGATCTACGTTTAACTGTTGTTCGCCAATTTCCAATGTATAGTTAGGAATTTTGGCACAGACTATCCTGTTTGCTTCAGTGGCTAGCTATACTAGCCATGGAATTTTGAATTTATGGCTTTTTAATTTGCATATTTCTACTAATTTGGGATTCACATAACTTAAACTTGCACCTCGGTCAAAGAAAACAAAAATAGGTTGCAAAAGTAGCTTACCTTCCAACTCAATCATTGTTGGTTGGTAATCTGCCTAGCCATATTCTAATGCTACGTTAATTCCGGGTAGGCTTTGGGCTACATCTCTCACTATGGAAGCTTCTTGTAGATTAGTGATTTTTTCGCTTCTTCCCCATTGCAGATAGTTTCAATAATAGTGCCCCTTGCCACACCCCCAACACTGTAGGGGTGGTTTCGAACTTTGTCCTTGCTCAGGCTTGTTGGAAGCTTCTATGGGTTTATCTTCTATAGGCCATTGGGTTCTTTGGTGGTTTCTTCCAAAATTTGTATTCACTTAACTTATTGCAAAAGTATTGAAATTGTTGGTTCTATAATTCTTAAAACCTGAACTCCTCTTCTTTCATTTCTTGGGCAGCCAATTTTTTCCCAGTTCTCCTTTTTCTTTAGCTATTTGGTAACACATTCTGGCTTTTCAGATTTCCACATCCATGGTTCTTGGATTCATGAATTCAATTTATTCTTTCATATGAGTGGGAAAACTACTTAGGAAACACTAAACCTTAGCTTTTGCGTCCCTCATGTAAGGAACATATCTGAGTAAGGAAGTGAACTTGGTTATGTATTCATCCATCATCATCTGGCCCAATTTCAAATCGTAAAATTTTGTCGACTTCTCATTATAAAAGCGTTCAGTTAGGTACTTGTCCTTGAAATATCACTGAAATACATCCCATGTCACATCCTGATCTTCTATGTTGTGGAAATTCTTAACTTCCTCCCACCATAGAGTGGCCTTTTCTCTCATCTGAATATGCCTAGCCTAGCCTTACAATTGTTGTTATATTAGTAAACTTGAAAGTACTTATTCATATTTATCAGCCATGCTTCAGCCACCTCTTCTACCTCTCCATCAAACGTGGGTGGTTTTATCTTCCAAAACTCACCTTGCAGTTCCACTCTATGTTTCTTAATTTCTTATTGTTCCGACACATTTCCCAACTCAGCCTCATTGTAGTATTTGTTTTTGTTACTTCGTTGGGAATGAATTTTTTCCATTATATCGATGGTTTGAGCTCTTTTTTGTTGTTCATTTTCCTCCTACATGTCTCTGAGGACTCGGTTGCATCATCCCATGATTCTGTTTGTTTGAAAGACTCTTAATTATCCTTTCTTGCTCTTGCATTAAGTACTCATTGTCCATTCTAACGCGGATAATCTCCTCTTGTAGCTTCTGTACTGTGATTAACAGAATACTGGTATGGTGCTGTTGTTTCCCTAACAGTCTGGCAGTTTGCTGGCATTGGTCTACACTCAGCTGAATCCACATCTCATGATTCATTTCCGACTGTGGTAGGGGCGTGGGTTCCCATAGGTGTTGAGGTATTGGCTTCATTTTCCCCCTTCTCATATCACCTTCTACAACGTTATTTTTTGTGCTGTCTCTGTGCATCATTACACACAATTGTTATATTAAGTGACACTTAGGATCCCAGCATGTGAATGCTGCTTTGATACCACTTGTAACATATAACCAATCATCTGATAAAAAAAAATTATTTAACAATGTTCTCCACGATAAATATTAAATTTACTTGCTCCTCAAACTACTATATTCTTTAACTTTTCTTGACATAACATATTTGTTATTATGTTAAGGTTCTCGACTTTATGTTAACACAATTATGGGTAACATATAAATATAGTAATTCATATTTATTTCACCTAGTTTACATCATTATTGCACACAAGATCATATTCTTTTGCCCTCCCGAGGAATTGAATGATTTAATGTGTATCTGGGATATATGTTTTCTCACATACAATGATTAGAAATTTTGGTTTAAAATAATGTAATTGTGCAGATTTATTTTATCGCCTCATCAATTGAATTTTATGTTTGTGACACCTATTTTACTTTCTCACCGTTGGATTCACGAGGAGATCTAGGATTGTCAGAGGTACTCGATGGATTAGGGTGATCAACCCTACCCAAAGCCTAACTGTTTGGCTCATTCACGTGGATTTTTTCTACGGGGTTGCTGCTCTACGACCCAGTCACAACTTTTGACCTCCGGTTATGATTTTTGTCTTTCTATGGAAATGGTGAAGGTGAGTCTTACAGGTTTTCCTGGATTGTTATTTATGGAACCAACTGTGGTGACTTGCAGTCATACCACCGCTTGTTGGTTTGGTTTTCCATATTCAGAACCTCATTTGAATGCACAAGCTTCCCTGCAGGTGGTAGCTTGTTTTTTTCTGGTCCATTTTTTAGAATTTGTATCATCTCTTTCTTACGCATCATTCAATAGGTGACTTCGAGGCTTTTTGTGCGTTATGCCTCCTCCATCATTCTACCAGTTGGCATTCCTTTTGCAACAGGTATGTTTTCAATGATTTCCTTTTTCATGTTTTATTTTTTTAGCTTATACTTCCTCCTAATATCAGGTTTGAAAATCGTTCCTTTCTCCTGTATACCCAGTAGAAAACCCTCATTACCCTTGGAGTCTGTTGTACCCAGGTACATCAATCCCTTTGTTTCTAGTTCCACAATTGCTCACTGTTTTTGTCATTCGACAACCCTTTGACTATGAGATATAACTCTTGTTTGGAACTATGTCTGTGCAGGTAAAATATTCTATTGGTTTTGGTTTTGGTTGAATTCTCTGTCTCCACTACGTATCAAAGATAAGGGTCTCATCCACTTTCGTGCCTCCTATCACAAGTATTGGGTAGCCTCCAAAACTTCTCTAAGGTTAGCACAACGACATGTGTTTCATTATTCTTTACATTCTAGGTGCAGATATGGTCTAGATTTTAAGAGTTTGCTCTTGTAATGTTGATTAGGGGTTCATTGGCTTGAACCGGTGCTAAGTCTCTTATGGAAAGAGTCTTCTATTAAATTTGTTCTTTGATTTTTAACTTGGTTAATTGAAAGAGGAATTCTAGATAAATGTACTCTTGACGACCCAGTTATATTTCTTGGATTCCTGTTAAATTTTTAATCTATCACTCGTAAGGTTGCATCGAACATTTGCACCTTTGTTTCCATCTGTAAATATATAAGAAAGGTTGTAACCTTTGTTTTCTAGTAATTTTTATGAAATGTTTCTTCTAGTTGTATGTGTTATATTTGATGAATGAATCTTGATTCTCAGCTCATCAATTATGTTATTTGTTCCACTGTATGATTAAAATTTCGTTTAATCTTTACTGTAAAAATTTCCAAGATAGGGGTTATTCGGACATGCCTAATCATGTCCGTGTATATTCTATTTTGTTAGGGAACTATCATCTCAGATTTCGGGGTTTCTCCAACTCTGGTACAGGGCTAAATATTTCCCATATTAACCTTTATAGATTTATCTTTTCATGTTGTATATGTAGTACTTATGGCTTGTCTACCACTCAGAAATTTTACTCTCCGAATGCTATTCTTCATCATTTCATTTTCAGCTATCTGTTCTACTATATAAATGTTTACATGCTATATAGAGAGATTATATTGTTCAAAGAAAAATATTTCGTGTAATGAAAAATTATAATTTATGAAGAAAATTATACTGCATAATGAAAACAACTTGTCTTTCCATGCATATTCATCTATGCATATCAATCATTGAACTAAGGTAGCTTAAATACACAAGAATTCTTATATTGCAGGATAACTAGTATCTGAAGGTCACATAGTAGTTTTTCTTTCAGGAATAATAAAATTTATTCAACAGATTTGAAACTTCACAACAAACGGGGATTTTTAGAGAAACGTTATTCTCAGGCAAGGTATTCGAATAAATAATTTCTTAAAATACCCTTAGACAATGGTACGAACATGCCATTCTGTAAAACTTAGCAAAACTCAGTATATTTTTGTATCTGCAATCGAATGATGTTTTCCTCCCTACTGTGGATGATGCAATTACGTCCTCACCCCCCACCCGCCCCTCCCCGTGGTCCACACTTGAGTCAAGTAGGGTGATACAGTACTCGGAAGAGATCTCGGGACTCCAGTCCAATCTACTTCATGAAAGAATTCAGGATTGCTAAGAGTATTTCCACTAGTCTCTACTAGCTTGGAAAATTCATGCTCTCTCCTCTTTTCCTTCACTTAGCCTCCAACATATCAGAACCCCTCTTCCTCATAGGGATGCGTCTTTATCCATAGAGGAAGGGTAACTACCTGAACTGTTTCTGTTCCACCACTTCTCAGTTGGAATCCTTTTTACCATAAGTCTTTTTCACTTTATGGAACCACCTCCATAACTAAATTTTCATTTACCTTAAATCCAAAACACAATTAATTTATGTTTTTTAACTAATTTCTAATAAAGAAATAAATGTATTAGTTTCTTTAAAAACAAATTACATGACAAATAATTTGGTATTTAAACCAGCTGTCACAATCACATAGCGGAAATAATCACTTCAAGGGCTTGCACCCCATAACTATGACTTCCTGGGAGGTCACCCATCCCAGATCGCCTCTCGATCAAGCGCCCTTAACTATGGATTTTTACCCACAAGCAATCCCACTTAGTTCTCTACCCCATTTGGAAAAACCTTAGCAATTATTGTGCCTCATGAACCATTAAAGTAGAGCTCCCTTTACTCTTTTGTATTTAAGTATTGAGGGGTTTCGCTAGTGCATTATAGTAGATATCACTTTTTGGGATTCAAATGCATTAAGTAAGTCATTCAAATATATATTTATGTAATTTAAGTTCAAATAACCAATTTTTTTACTAAGTGAAAAGTAAATTCAAATTTTATAATATATATATATATATATATATATATATATATATATATATATGGTATTGAATCAAAATAGTCACCTAGTAGGATAGTATAATGATATTTTTTTTAAGCCAGTTATAAACTCACAACTTTACAATTGTCTTAATTCTTAATATAAATTAGTGTTAAGTTCAATATTTAATAGTTTTTAAATATGTTTTATTGTTTTTACCATGTTAGCGGCTTGTGTATTTCAAAGTGTTTTTCCAAAAAACTAACCTATAGATATAGACAAAATTTAAACTGCACAGAAAACTCATTGTTAAGGAATAGTTGCTAGAGATTTCTCATTAGGACTTTTGCATCCAAATTGACACCTTTATTTTTTGTAGCATATTTGCTCAATGTCAACTTATGAAATAAGGCAATAGTATAGAAAGCTTATTGACTATATCATTAATACTTAACAACTTGCAATGTTTAGAAAAAATCCATGAACAAGGTGTTGGAAAACCAACTAAGAATATACGAATACCATCAAAACTTCAGTGTTTTTTTTCTTCCAAAAGGAAACGCTTACATATTCCATATGTAGCTACCCAATTGTTTTTCTAGTTACCTAAAATCAACTATATTCAATTTTATTTTTCCATCAAAGTTGAGCATAACCCCTCTCACTTCTACTACCTCATTATTAACATACTTTTGATAATAATGTGATGACATGATTTTGAACATTTCATGTAAATTCATTTATTAATAAATTTTGTTAAAGATCCAATTAAAATTATAAAAATTATAGTTTTGATTTGATTTCGAAAAAAAAATACCCATTTTTCCATTTCTAAATATTTTTTCTAGTTAATTATAATTTAATTAATATATTCACAAAGCTTCTCCCTCACCATTTCATAGTGTGCCTAATGGTTAAGAAAATGGGTTTCCTCCTAAGAGGTCATAGGTTCAAAACGAAAGGGGCCTAGAGTGTGTATCCCTTCGTAGACTTAATAGTCAGTAAAATGATTGTTATATTAATTGAAATAGGGGATTTGGTCTCAATTTTTTTTGGAGATATATTTTGAAAATGTATTAGAGGGACAGAGGTGATCCCTCTAGCCCTAGGGTGGGTCTAGCAACTACGGGAAGATACTAACATCTACCTTCCTAGGTTGTAAATGAAATTCAATGCGAGGAAGATGACCTACCTTTTTCTGGGTTTTCATCTTTCGTCGAAGCTTCTTGATCTTTCATTCTTATCAAGCTCGATACATGCTGCTACCAACGTCTAATTACTTGTACAGACAATTAAGACACCATGACAAGCGTAAAAGCACGAAAAACATAAAACAGTTACAACCTATATAACTAATCAAGGAATGCTAGAAATCTCATTATAAATGTAAACAAGAGTGGAAGATACATATTAGTTGCATTTTATTCTGATAAAGACAACGGGAGTTTACAACCAAGCCTTGATGTTGACCTTCTCCTTCGGTAGGTCCGTGTCCAAGCACATTTGAAACATCCTCATACACAAAGGTCCAAGATCTCATTGTGTTCCTAACACACAAAAGAAATCACAATCTGCTCTATTCTCTAGAAGCTATAATTTCTTCTCCTCTCTATGATTGATGCTTATAACAAGATAACTAAGTTAGTAGAGGTGAAGGAGGTCTCCTTATATAACAATTGAGGAGGAGGATATGGGCCCTCAAATAATGGGAAAGAAGCTTATCCTTTGGATTAGTTCCTATTTTAAGGGAACAAGAAGCCCAAAGGGGAATTCCTCGGCCATATCCTCAAAAAAAAAAATTCCAACTCTCTGCTTCGTGAAGATTATAGTCGTGGAAACTTTGTTTCGATTTAAAAAAAGAATCCAAAAGAGGATCAATGTGGGTCATACATTAAGACAGAGTTCCGATCCTCATGGGTCTGAGTGAAAATCTCTGCTATCGATATGGTTCAGACATTGAGACAAAGTGCCAACCTTGAAAATCAGGCTTTTATAGGGATCTTCCAGAAAAGATGTAGAGGGAGATGAATTGGTAGACAAAGTGTGGTTCAGGGGTATGTATTCCATTCTTGGAAAGTACACAAGGGTCATTGTTTGGGTACTCCATCTTGGACATTGGATTCAACGCTCCCCGTGTGTTTCGTGACATGGACTAACCACCCCTCGTGGATCCTAACTTTGGTGATTGTAGCGGAGGCATAAGCCTTCCGATTTTGGTCTAACGGCAATCACGATTCCAACAACTGGTATCAGAGCGACATGTCTTGAGTTCAAAACTCAACCAACTCGCGTTGGGGGGGAGATTATTGGACATCGAGTTCAATGCTCCTTGTGTGTTTTGCAACATGTACTAACTGCCTCTCGTGGATCCTAACTAAGGTGATTATAGTGGAGACTAAATCCTACAACTTTTGGTCTAATGACGATCGTGATTCCAACACTCTAGGATCAAGGAACAAGGTGCATAGGGAGAGTGACAAATTGATGTGTAACACCCCAAAAATATAAAAACTATCATGGAATGACCCATCCCTAAAAATGTTGGGGACATTCAATCGTTTTAGGGCTTAGTAGACTATTACTTCTACTTTATAGAAGGGCTTTCAAGAGAAGCTCAACCCATAAATTATTTGTAGAAAATCGAGACTCTTTTAACTGGACAACTAAGTGCCAAAATAGTTTTGAGCAATTAAAAAGTATGTTAACTACAACCCATGTTTTGAGCAGCACTTCATTAAAGAGTAAAAGCTTCTCTGGACTCAATGGGCTCCACCCTTGTTCCAGAAGTCACTGCTTTCCCCTCTATGCATTTCTTGGCAGGTGAGTTCGGGGTTGGCTTAGTGCTATGCAGCTCGACATTTTCTGTCACGGAAGATAAGCCTTCAGTGTTAACACCATATGTTATTTTTTGTTTTCTTTTAGATATTGTTCCCTTCTAAGTTCAAAGTCTGGGTACTAATATTCTCCCATTTGACTACCCCGCAAAAAAGTCTTCGTTTTCTCTTGAAGTCGGCTTCACACAGGTAGGTTAATCATTTGTTTTCAAGTTCCATAGTTTCTCACTAAGTTCGACATTCTCCATACTATTAACTGAGATTTCTAATTTCCGTTTTGTTTTGAATTCGTGCAGGTACACGTTTTTATGTCAATTTTGGTGTGGTTTCTCACTTTCCTCTACTCTATTCCAAGTCAAGGACTCATCTGAAATTTAAACTTCTTGTCTCAGGTACTGGAAAACTTCCAATCTTTTCTTTTTAAGAGCGACAGCCTAACTTGTATTAGTCTTTGCATGTTAGGCACAAGTGTTTTTCTGATGTTTTAAGAGACTTATCTTACAACGTGATTAAGGTTTTTAATCACCCGAACCACGGTTTCTTCAATTTGTAAAAATCCTCTATAATGTCTATGTTTAGAATTTTGACTCGATATCTTTGAACTAGGAATTTCTATTATTGTATTTCTTGACAGCCCAACTGTTTCTCTGGGGTTTTTGTTAATTTTTTAGGTTATCGTTTGTTTAAATGCTCCTAACATTTACACGTTTTTATTTCTATGTTTAAATGTCCGAGAGATATTATAACCTCTAATTTCAGTAAATTCTAAGAAGGTTGCCCCAGCTATATGCTTTACATGCATGATTTGGATTTTTCGGTGCTTTGAATATGTTATTTATTTTCACTATACGATGATAGTCTTGCTTAGCTTTTACTGCAAATTATTTTCTAGGTTAGGGGTTGACTGGACCAACCTAAACTCATCTGAGCATAGTCCTTTTATTAGGGAACAATCGTCCCAAAATTTTGGATTTTTTTCACTCCGGTTCTGGGTAAAATATTTCCCAATCAACCCTTTTCTAAATCCTTATTTTCAGGTTGTTCAAGAGATTTTTTATGATTTGTCTATCATTCAAGATTTTCTCTCTAAATACTATTCTTCTTGTTCATTTCTAGCTAGTTTTTCTACTGTTCAAAACACACTTGCTCTATAACGATAGTTTTTTTGTGCAAAGAAAAATATTCTATTTAAAGAAAGAAAATACTCTGTATGAAGAAAATTATACAGTAGGTTGTCTTCCCATGCATATTCATCTCTAGTTATTATTTCATTAAAAAAAATTAAGGTAACTTAACTATGCACACAATATTGAATTTCTGGTTAACTAATATCTGAAGATTTCACAGTAGTTTTTTTTTTCCTTCCATGATTAATATCATTTATTCGGTAGTCTAGAACGTCTTAGTAAGTAGGGATCTTTGATTAAATATTATTCTCAACCGAGACATTCACATTAATAATTTCTAGGTATTCTAAGTTAACGGTACCAACATGTCTTTCTACAAAAATTAACAAAACTCAATGGATTTACTTATCTGAATTTGACTGATGTTTTCCTCCCTACCGTGGATGAGACAGTTACCATGCTCCACACCTGAGTTAGTACTCGGAAGAGATCTGGGGACTCTAGCTCAATCTACTTTCCCAGAAGAACTCAGGATGGCTGAGAGTATTTCCACTAGTCTCTATGAGCTCAGGAAATTCATGCGGTCTTCCCTTTTCCCATCACTTCGGTTCCTTCCGATCAGAACCCCTCTTCCTAACATGGATGTTGTGACTAAACTGTTTCTTTCATCCACATCTAACTTGGAATACTGAAATTCATGCTCTCTTCCCTTTTCCCATCACTTCGCTTCCTTCTGATCAAAACCCCTCTTCCTCATAGGGATGTTGTGACTGAACTGTTTCTTTCAACCACATCTCACTTGGAATAATTTTTAGCATTAGTCATTTTTTTTCATTTTATGGAACCACTTCCATAACTAAATTTCATTTACCTTAAATCCAAAACACAATTAATTTATGTTTGTTAACTAATTTCTAGTAAGAAAATAAATGTCTCAATTTTCTTTAAAAAATTACATAACAAATAATTTGGCATTTAAACCAGCTGTCACAAATATTTCAAGAAAATAATGGCTATTAAATCAGTTTAATTTTAAAAAAGGAAATAAATGTTTATATATAAGAAACGTTAGTCTTGTTATGTTCCAAATAAAGATTCCTTGTGTGTGAAAAAATATAAGAATATAGATTGTTCCTTTAGAAAGATCTAATTGATTCTTGTGCATTGAAAGATAGATTAATATTCTTCTATTTTTTCGGAAAGATAAGTTATCACATTAACCTACTTACAAATTTACACAATTAGTGGATAATCACTGTTACTATGTCTTGGGGAATAGTTAAGTAGTTTAATACTTGAAAATATTTAATGGGTTCAAAGATAAGTTAAGGAGTTTTCTAGGAAAAGAACCCTTGAAATTTTGTGCATATGGAAAACTTAGATAAAGATTGTTATTATGTTAACCTTTTCAAAATAAAATATATCTATCTACAACCATAAAAGGTAAGTAACTTAGCTTGTCTTTATATATATAATATTTCATATGCATCTTGTGTAAGAAAATATAGGATGTTTGTTCTCTTTTAAAAGGGATTTCTTCTAGGTGTATTAAATGATAAGAAATTCAAGTTATTTTCTTGAAAATGAATATAGATTAAAGAGGGTAATTCTTGAAATATTTTCATGGTGGTGAAAAGAAAAAGAGAAAAGTTACTTAGATTAATATTCTTGGACGGGTTCTCATGAATATGTTTGTTTTAAAAGAGTGCTTATGAATCTTTCGCATACAAGAGTAATAACATATACATTTTTCTTAAAAAGATTATATGCATTCAAGTAAGGGAGATTGTGTGAAAATAAAACATGTGTTTGCATGCTCTTTTGTGTTAAGCATTTATTTGCGAAGACTCTTTTGGAAACTATATGCATTTGCATGCACAGGAAGGATATTTTTCATATTAAATTTCTTTACATGCACCAAAAATAATAGCTAAAGGTTAGTTAGTTTGATAAAGTTTATGTAATTCACATACACGAAGATCCTAAATGATGTATTAGTTTCATTTAAAGAAATTTCTGGAAGTTGTAGAAATTTGTCTTGCAAGAATGTGTGCTTATGCAAGGTTACTATGATTTCTTATAACTATTGTGTAATGTTGTTAAAGGAGGAGTGTCTCAATATTTTACTTGCATGTCATGAATGTACATGAATAGGTAGAGAATTATCACTAGTATAGATTTGTTAATGGGTTCATTAATACTTTATAAATCGTGACATCAATGTATATTGAACACAACATTAACATGAAATGAAGATGGCTTGTGCAAAATGATATATTATGCTTAACATGAGAGACCGTAAATGATTAATGGTTCATGAAAATGAGTGCAAGCTGTAGGGTGGTCCATTGTAGGTACAAGCATGCCACCAAGATATGAATATTGAAGATTAGTGGTTTAAGGTAGATATTTTTATTTAAATGATATTTCCCTGTAATATTTATAATAATGGTTAAGGTATGGTCTCCCATATAAGCCATCGAGTGAGGGGTGAATTAAACATTTGATGGTTTTCACCCTAAGGGGTTTCCAAGGTATATCGGTGTTCAATGATGTGATGTCTTATTGTGTGATTGGCGTTAATATATACTAAAGTGGTTGTTAATAGTTATGAAACTTAATATTCCTCTACTAAAGCTACACTATTAACTCATGAATTACATGTGCAAAGAGAAAATTTTCTTACAACAATGTATTCAAAATATTTATAAGGGAGTAATATATATATATATATATATATATATATATATATATATATATATATATTTGTAAGTTTGGTAGTATCTTTCATTTTTTCTTCTTTTTTTCCATCTTCATCAACAACATTTACACATACATCACCTTGATCAGGAAGGGAATTGAATCTGTGATAAGTGCTATAACAATTTGCCTCATCACCATTTAACCAAAACCCCAAAGACATATATTTATAAAAATTCAAAAAAAATCAAAATATTCTTGAAAGAGATGTGATAATTTTTTGGATATAAATATTTTATAAATGTGGCAACTCATTAAAAAAATTTCAAAAATACATTATTTCTAGACTTTGCAAAATAGATTATAGATAAAAAAATCATCAAAATTTTCTTGAAAGAAATAAATTATTTCAAAAATTAGCAAAGAAAATTTATTTCAAAATTAAATTATTAAAACTACTCATCACGTTATATTTAGAAATACCTAGAGGTACACTATTAAGAACTAATTATTTGTGAGAAGTTTTGATACCTAAAACTAGCAATTGCACCATATGTTGCAAAGGAAACGCTGTAAAGCAGTAACATAGGAAAGATTAGTAGAGAGGAAAGCTGTCACATGAATCATGTAGGGAGGAAAGAGTAGTATAGAGGAAATTCTCTTACATGAATCATGCGAGATAGCTATATAATGCTTCCAACTTATCTTAAGTTCCCCTTTCTCTTTCAATTTGATAATAATAAGTTCCTTCTCTTTCAATTTTAAAATAGAACGTAATAGTTAAGATATAAGAGAAAACTTCTCGACAATCATAATATAATGAATCAGTCTTTGAACCCTTTTTAAAACAATTACTAAACCTTGGCTTATGGTTTTAAACCCAACACTAACGCACAGCATTCAAAGGTTCGATTTCTCAAAGAACCGCACATATGAAAGCGGCCTTCTCGCCCATTCTTGAATCCAATATGGATAGATAAATGGTGTGTTCGGTTTACTTACCTAACTAATTAATAACCATATTTAATCCTATGGTCCATAGTGTTTCAATCGTTAAGGGTACATAATGGTACAGGTGGCACTTTAGGTGGGTTGTTTTCAAATAAAAACGCTTTACAGCGTAATTATTTAACATTAAAATAACAAATGAAACTATTTAATACTAATACATGTAAAATTATTCTTATAAACTTTTATATATATATACAATTATTCAAAACATTATAATAAAATATATTATGTTTCAAAAAAAATCAAAATTTTTATTAAAAACTCTGCGGAAGGAAATTTTACCCATTCAGATAACCAAATTTTTTAATAAATACATTAAAGCAAAAAAAGCAAAACAACTCTATACTCAAACTGGCGGGAAAAAATAACTCACATATATTTTCATGTTATGTTTGTCAGCTTATTAAGTCACTACATAAAATACAGAGGCCATACACCTGGGCAGAAATTTCCTGCAAGTCCCTACATTTAAGAAATCATATTAGAAATGCATAGGACATACACCTGGGCATAAATTTCCTGCAAGTACCTATTGAGGGATTCAGCAATTAACACCAGTACTTATTCAGGGGTTGGTCTTTCTGGATGTGAGTGAAGGTTTCATATGGACAATCGCAAAATCTGAAGCCCCGAGGTTTAAGGCGTCTCTACTTGCCTCCATGAAGCGTGTCATGCTATTCTCAACATAATGTCCTGCTTGCTTCACCTTCATCGACCTCCCAAACATTCCCTCGTCTGGAAAACTGTTGAGCAAATGATCTCCATTCAGAACTGCAGCCAACTGAACTACCTCCTGCTGAAACTCGCTCAGTTCCCCATCACTCGATGTCAACTTCCTGGCAGTTTCCTACTGTACATCCGGCAACACCTCTGCAAAATTAAACTAGCATTGGTCATTTTAATAAATGACCTGACAGAACGCCGAAGGGGGACGACGCGAAAGCAGCACGGACTTGGTCATTTTGGTCTTAAAATGAATTATAAATCTTGAACATGTCTTATTAACATTTTAGTCTTAAAATTTTTAATTCATTTAAGACAATTTCACATAAAAAATATTTAAAGCATTATTTCAATTTTTAATTCATTTTAAGACAATTTCACATTAAAAATATTTAAAACAATATTTCATTTTTTAATTTATTTTAAACAATTTCACATTAAAAATATTTAAAACAATATTTCATTTTTTAATTCATTTTAAAACAATTTATTTTGTAGGTAAAAAAGATAGTAGATAAAAAAAATTACTCTGTATACTTAAGTTATTCTATACCTGATTAAAAAATTATAAATATAACTATTTAGAATCACACTTTCCTATATGACGGTGGAACTTGGTTTCCAGTGTCAAAGTTCGTTTGTGTGTATATGCTTATGAGAACTGATATGTAAACATGAATTCTTAATGAATGCATGTTTCAATTTTTCTTTCTGGCCAAAACAAACAAACAACTATTATCATTTAACCTGATAAAAAATAAAAAACCATATCACCTGTAAAACTATTCCTCCGCCCAAATCTTGTATTATCGCAATTTGATGAAGTCTACCATCATCTTCATCAAAATCTTAACTCGTAGGAAATTCAAGTGAAATAGTTATTCAGAGAACACGCGGCGTGTTCAGCAAAAAAAATGGACAATTGAATTTGTCACCTGACGTAAGGCTGAAAATTTTGACTTCACAGCCATTAGGTTTGCTGGATATAAAATAAGTTACTCTCCTTTCAACATGGTTGGAACTCTCAATGATGAAGCCCATGACAACCAAACCTAGTTGATTTCATGGAGGAAATATTAAATTTATTGTTGAAGAATCAGATGCAAGTCAGATAGTTCACAGCTTTGAAGGGAATGAAGCTTTTTGCTCAACGAGTGCTTTCAGATGTTTTCTGAGAATTTTTACAGACTCAGTTCGCGGAATGGAAACCACAAACGCCACTCTTCTTATCTTCTTGTATGGAGCCACCTGATTCCATCACACCCACATTGGTTTAAATGCCATATTACATGAAGAAGATAGAGCTTCCTATAGTAAACCAAAACCCAAATAAAACTCTAGAAATCAAACACTTGAAGCAATCAATAAATCACCTGTCTTCCAACAAATTCCATCACATCCTCTTCTGTTAGATTGCTTGTAGGTTTCCTCGCTATAAATTCCATAGGAACTTCACCTACTTCTTCATTTGGGTATCTGCCAACACATACCCCAACCACTGTCAGTATACACAAAATATAGGAACAATATAGAGCGATGCAAAATAATGATTTATATTCTCATTTTAGTCAATTGATTCAACATTTTTCTAATTACTGAATCAGATTCCCCTCCCCTGACAAAATAAGTTTCTGCCTGAGCTTCTCTTATTCAATTACATTCTCCAAAAAATGAAATGGAAAGCTAGGAAATCTTACGGTATGACTGCAGAGTCTTCAATTTCTAGATTGGACAGCAGAAGCTCTTCCAATTCGGCTGGTGCTATCTGAAATGGTTTTTTAATGCCATATTAAACAGTATCTCAAGAATGTAATTGCAAAATTTCTCAAGTGGGTATATAATGAATTACTGTTGGTATTAAACGAGAGGTGACTAGAAATACCTGGAGTCCCTTGTATTTGATGAGCTCTTTTAGTCTGTCTACAATATATACATGCCCTTCTTCATTGATACTACAAATATCTCCAGAGTGCAACCAACCTTCTGAATCTATAACCGATAATGTAGCTTCTTTGTTCTTGTAGTATTCTGTAGAGATTCAGAAGCTCATCAAAAATCAAATTTTGATCGTTTATAAATGAAACTCTGGTGAAAAAATAGTGATGGCTGGCATCAAATCCTTCTACGCTATCCGAACAAATGAAGGTGTCATTTTCCTGGGAGAGCCCTAAAGGATTTAATGTAGGCTTTACTTTCCTAGGAGAGCCCTGAAGGACCTATGGAATATAGTCAAAACACAATAAAATTTGTAAAATTCTTAGTATATAGAAAAAGAATATTGGAAGAAAATAGAGAAATGAGTAAAGGTGAAAACCCCAATCCTGCGATGGTAGATAATTGTGACTACAGAGAAGAGACGGTATCAATGAATGAAGGTGCTTCAAGTCTAGGAAACGGATGCTAGTAAAATTCATCTCATAATTGTTTTGAAATGTATCATAATGTGTTTTTACCTTTCATGACCATAGGGCCTCGGAAGCATAATTCGCCTCTTCTATTGGGAGGCAAGGGCTTCCCTGTTATGATATTAACTACCTTAGCCTCCACATTGGGGACTAGTATGCCTACTGAACCGCAATGCTTGATGTCGTTTTCTTCACTCTTTATGACTGAACCACTCAACTCAGTCATTCCATACATCTGCAGAAATGATGAGTAGAACAATCAGGTAAGAACCAGTTATAAATTGAAAGGGAAACTTTTCAACAACAAAAATGCTCACTAGATTCAGGTAAACTGAGAGATAAATTCTACTAGGGTGATTCATCCATCAAGTATTTGTATTTATAAGTATACACAGCATTGCAAATATCAACATGAACATTTTCTCATCTCAGGTCTAAAGATGGAGGATGCATATCTTGAATTTACACATAAATGAAATCTTGAGACATGTCCCTCCAATCTAGAGCAATGCATTGGAGAAGAAAATAGGCTGGTAGAATGGAAGTAGATTCAAGGCTTGATGAAGGTCAGAGGGAAAATTCATAATTCAAGGAGATGATCCTTAACTTTCTAACGTTGAAATTCAAAGAAACAGAGAGACCTTGCCCACCCTCCAAAACCCAACAACTAATCAATATCACAATCTATCGAGATCCTACTCTGCAACAGCAATTTGGGAAGAAGAAATCATCCCTTCCTAAACCCAACAACCCATAGCTATCATAATCTATGTATATCCTACTCTGCATCTACAAGTGGAGAAGAAGAAATGAACCCTTCCTAAACCCAAAAACCAATGAATATCACAATCTATGCATATCCTAGTCTGCAACAAGAAGTGGGGAACAAGAAATTGGCTCTTGGTAAACCCAACAACCCATCAATATCACAATCTATGCAGATCCTATTCTGCAAAAGCAAGTGAGGGAGAAGAAATCAATCTCTCCTGAATCCAGCAAACCCATGAATATCACAATGTAAGCAAATCCTATTCTGCAACAGTGAGTGGAAAATAAGGAATCATCTGGATCCTTTTTTTTTTCACAGCCACAATAGTTCAAGCTCGCATCTTACTGATGTCTATTGTATAATTTTCAAAACCCGACAACCCATTAAAATCACAACCTATGCAGATTGTACTATGTAGCAGCTAGTGGGGGAGAAGAGATCAACCTCTCCTAAACCCAACAATCCATGGATATGACAATTTAAGCAGATCCCATTCTGCAACAGCAAGTGAGAAAGAAGAAATCGGTTGGGCTTTTTTTTCACAGCCTCAATAATTCAAGCTCACATCTTACTCATGTCCTTTCAATAATGGTCAGCAACACAGTTTCTTTATATCAGCGTAGTTTTTGATAGGAGGTCAAATTCAATTATACATATAAGCTATAAACAAATGATCTACTCAGTTTCTTAGGATCTGTAATGATTTTTTTGGACAACATCTCTCGCCTTGACAAATTCAATCCATCGAATTGTAATTGGACCAGGGAAAAGTTGGGGAAAGTTGTTTATAACAAAATTGTCAAACCGAAGCATACCCGTAATGGTTAAAAGTATAAACAGTCGGAAAGAAATGGCAGACGGTGACTGACCTGTGAAATTACAATTCCGGGGAAACGGCTCCTGAAGGTTTCCATTTGTTCTCTGCCCATAGCCACCCACCTACTATAACCTCCTTCAGAGAACTCACATCATATTTTTGGTCAACATGGGGCAACTTGGAGAGCCGAATGGCAATAGAAGGAATAGCGGGCAGGTGCGTTACTCTGTATTTCTGAATGGCCATCAGCATTCCCTCCATTGTAAATTTGGGAAAAAAATGACAACAGTTGCCCCTATTTCCATGAGCCCACACACAAAAGTAGTGAAGCCATACATATGAAACAGCGGAATGAAACACAGATACATGTCCTTGGATGACCCCATTAAAGTGCACAGGATGGAGGTACCAGAGCTCCAGATACATATCTCTGAATCCGGTTTAGCTGTAGTTTCTATGCTGTGCATGGAAGGACGACGACGCGACAGCAGCACGGACGGGGAGGAGGATGCGGAGAAGCTGACGCGCGCGGGAAGCAGGTGAGAGCAGGAGGGTGGGAGCACTCGCTAAGTGTCGAATTTTGAGAGGCTGGAAGGGCGATAGGTGGAGCACAGAGATTGGCTGGGAGCACTGTTCATCCCAGCAAAGCTCATAATAGGAACACCTTCGGCGTAATTATGCAATCAGCCCAAGTTCGAATCACAAACAACGGATAAACAAAAGCTGGGCTAACAGAATTATGCAATCAGCCCAGGTTCGAATCACAACCAACAAATAAACAAAAGTTGGGCAGACGAAATTACGCAATCAACCCAGGTTCGAATCACAATCAACAAATAAAGAAAAGCTGGGCAAACAAAATTATGCAATCGGCCCAGGTTCGAATCACAAACAACAAATAAACAAATACATGGACAATCAGTCCGCGGCCTATTCTGCAGGTTCACCATGCTTTCGAAAGTTCCAGCCTAGGCATCTCTGTGAATGAGAAAATTGGCAGAGAGATTGAAAATTTTCTTGATAGTTGCAGGAATCGATGAATGCTCGAACTCTGAGCTCGGCACTGGCACCTTAGGGTGATGCACCACTGTTGCAATATGTCATGTCAGAATCACTGTTATTAAAGTGCCCGAAAAGTAAAAGTATAAAGAGAAGAGAAAAGGGCTAATTTCAGAGACCTGTTCCTTTTTTAATCCAAGGGGACACCATTATAGTGGGAACGCGTACGCCCAATCTGTCAAAATTGAAAAAAAAGGGAGGGGATCCCACAATGCCGTCAGGGCTGGGAACATTGCGAACTGGCGTGGGTACATGATCGTAGAAACCACTGTGTTCATCATATGTAATGAGCAGCAGGGTTTGGTTCCACAGGGGGCTTGCTCTCAGAGCCTCGTACACCTTCTTCACCAGATTCTGCCCGCTGTAAACATCGTGGGAAGGATGGTCATCGTTTGCAAGTGAACCCGCGACATGAAAGTAGCGTGTCTCTATGACCACAACATTCGGCAGCCCCCCTGCTCTGGCATGGCGCTTGAATTTCTTGGTAAAGCAATGAAACCTGGAAATGTACTTGAGCTTACGAAGGTCTCTGTAGAAGAGCGTAGTGGGAATGTTGTGGTAATAGATGCCGAATGAGAACCCCTAGTCTTCCAGGGACTGGAAGATGGTCTTCTGAGGATACCCTTTCACCAGTTGCTTCGAATCGTGGTGCGTGGCTCCGTGTGAGGTTTCGGAATAAACGAACAACCTGTTGGGCTACGTAGGGCCTGGCAATGACGAGAACCAACGATCGAATACCGCGAACTCCTGTACAAGAGTGCTATACACGGGGATCGCCTCTGGCCTAATTATTAATGGACATAGCCAAGGAAACCACAAAATAAAACTTTCAAATCTGAATGGCTGTTTAGGGAATAGCTTGACAAATTTGAATGACATAAGTTTCAAAATTTTGAATGCCATCGTGCTGAATCCATTTTTATCATTACAAAAAAATTAAACCATTTAAGTTTAAACAGTTCAGTAATAAAAAATTTTGAATTTTCCTTACCAAATTCCAACCAAAAAGTTACCATCCAAAAAAATTGTGGCCTTTGTAAATATTCCATTATAAAGACTATAAACAGCTGAAAATAAATCTGCTAATCTTTATTCACACCTCCATTTTAACTTTCTAAAAGTAACTCTGAACTAATAGCTAACAATACTCCGTGATGAATTAGTTATGAGGAAAGATTATTTTGTAACACCTGAATCCCTTCATCACTAGGTCCGACATATTGGGGGATATGCTCGCTGCCTGCTGCGCGAATCCACTCATGGGAGTAGGATCCATGAAGGTATTAGCGCCACCAAAGACTTGTTCTCTGATATCTTTGAAAGAATGGCCGGGGTTCGGATCAACATACTCTGCTTCGTCACCGAAGAACACTCTTGGTGACTTGGGATCCGCTGTGGAGATTGTGTTCCATTCGTAGCCTGTGACCCCATCGACGCTCGCGCAGGGCGCCGGGAACAGTAGCAGGGTATGCAGAAGGGTAGAAATTAGTAATAATATTCTCACCCTATCCGCCATCAACACTCTATTTCTGTTGAAAAGGGAACTGTATTATTGGGAACTGTATTCTTCTTGCTGACTGATGATTCCATTCTAACAGACCTTCGCCTGAGCACATCTCCATTACCAGATGGACAAAACAAACTCATCATAATCATGAAGCCCTTGCTGGTGCGTTCTTGCGATTGTTTTTTCTTGTGCTCTGAATCCAATATGGATAGATAAATGGTGTGTTCGGTTTACTTATCTAACTAATTAATAACCATATTTAATCCTATGGTCCATAGTGTTTCAATCGTCTAACATGAACATCAAGGGTACATAATGGTACAGGTGGCACTTTAGGTGGGTTGTTTTCAAATAAAAACGCTTTACAGCGTAATTAAATGAGATAGATGTGTAGTATCAATCATCTTGCAAAATATCTAAAATATTGTCTTTCTTCTTCATCACCAACTAAGTATTAATAGATAATTACAACACATAAAAATATAACAAAACAATAGTAACATTTGCAAAAACTACTATCCAAATGCAAACATGTAAACACACAAACCACTCAAAGCATCCTGCAAGCAACACAGACTAAATTAAAAAAGAGAATGATATGGTCATGCCAAGCAATGAAAACAAAATGTGAATTTTGAAGTTAATCTCACGCAACACAGACTAAATTAAAAAAGAGAATGATATGGTCATGCCAAGCAATGAAAACATATTGTGAATTTTGAAGTTAATCTCTCACACACACATAATAATGTTGATCTAAAAAAGTGTGATTGTTTCTCTAACTATCTTAGATCCATCTAATACCCATGGGTTGAGAGGGATCAAATCCGTGAGAGGTGCAAACCTTTCGTCAAGTTCTACACTCCAAAAAGAAGGTTTCCACCTCCAGAGATTTGATTGCTCTTGGCCCATGATAAACCTGGTGTTAGATGGATTTTTTGATAAACCTACACATAGAACATAATTTTAGGTACTTTACATTAGTGAGTAACATTGAAATAAATGCCGTCAATGAACAACTTGTATGATGACTTTGGCATGGCTAGTGAAACTAGTTCAATCAAACTCTTAGGATTAATATGTTTAAAAACATTCAATCCTATCTTTAAACACATAATGAGATTGTTGTTATCTTATAAATTAAATTACTACACAAAAAACTAATTTAACACAAATTATATTTGAATTCAAGTGAGAAAGATAAAAACTACTCTTTTTAACCACACAAACTAATTCAAGTGAGAATGATAATAACTACTCCTTTTTAACCACAAAAATTAAACTTAATTAACAACCCTATATGGAAAAGTATTGAAAAAGGCGGAACCTTTTATATTTTAGATATTTTCTAATTTCTCATAGCTAAAATCACACAAAACAATTTTTACTCAAATTACAATTTTAAACCATAAACGGCAACCCAAAAAACCTATAAAAAATAAAATAAAAAAATGATCGTAGTTTGGATTTCTTCAAGTCTTCATTTTCTTTGAATGTTGAAGTTAGTCATCGGATTGTTCTCCATTCTACCGACCACCATTCTTCATTCTCATCATCCCCCTGCATCTAGCGGTGTCGAATTCCCAGCGCGCAAAAATGCCTGCGCGGATCCAAGAAACTTGTAATGGATGGTGTTTAATTTGTAAGTTCCAGAAGAATCAATGGATTGGGCGAGGGATTTGGGATCACCAGATCCCAAATCGACAGATCTAGCCCTTCTGGAATCGATGGAATCGACGCAGAGAAAGAGGGAATCGAGCAGTGTCTCAAATGACACTGCTATATTAATTGGAACTTTGCATATTTTTTTAATGCTTGGGGCAGAAAGCCATAGTCATAGCTATTAACTATGTTCTGGTCAACTTTTTCTGAAATGATGATGTTATATTAATTGGAACTTTGCATATTTTTTTATGTTTGGTTATTTATGTTTTGGCTTAGTAGAAAGTCATAGTTATAGCTATTAATTATGTTTTGGTTAAGTAGAGCAGAAATAATTTTTTTTCAAGTTTCTTAATACTTTTTATTTTCATCTCTTTTTTTTTTTTTTTTTTTAAACTCCATTTTCATCAACATGTTCAAATACATCACTTTTATTGGGGACAGTAATTAAACTTGTCATGAGTGCTATAATAGCCAATCTCATCACCTTTTAACCAAGACCCCACTAACAAGTAAAATACAAAATTATAACTATTAACTATATTTTAAATAAATATTTACAACCCCTAGATATACTTCAACAATAAATTTTCAATAATATGAAATAATAATCTTATCAGTGCAAAGAAAGAGAAAAAAATTAAAGATCAAGATCAAGTACATTGAATCTCTTTCGCTTATTTTATTTTAAACCGTGGTTAATTACTTTGACTTCATTCTTTCTTTCCATATTTATAAATTATTTTCAATATTCATAAATGGTTTATTTTATTTTAAGCCGTGATTAAGTACTTTGACTTTGTTCTTTCTTTCAATATTCATAAATTATTTCCCGAAAGAGATGGCTTGATCCATCATTCTTAGGAATTGAAAAAATGGTAAATGTGTACACCACCACGTTTATTGACACATATTGAATTAAACTTCGTTACATGGGTATTCATGATGAAAACGTGATATCTGCTATTTATGTTTCTTGTGATTATTTTATGCCTATTAACAATTTCCCCATATTTCAGGGTTATTCACTTTTTATATGGGAAATGTAATTAAAAAATCATCAATTTAATATATATATATATATATATATATATATATATATATGGTAATGTTAATTATTTGTTTTCCACATAGATATGTAGGTTTTTATAACTAATTTATTTTACTCAGTAAAATACTAATTTAAATTTTATAATTTTTATTGATTTTTTTTTATATATATAAATTGTGCTTAAAATATGGTATTAATTAAAATAAGTATTTTCATGGTGGTTTAGATAGCAAAATAATATAATTGAATTTTTTTGAAGACAACTATACATGTATCCCTACAATTTTACAATATTTTTTATTTTTAATATCTATTAAGTTTATGTTCAACATTTATTAGCTTGTTTACTATGTTTAAGGACACTAAGTCTTTGAAGGTGTCTGTCCAACGGACCTATAGATTTAGACAAAATTTAAACTGCATAACAAACTCATTGTTAAGGAATAGTTGCAAGAGATTTTGCATTAGAAATTTTGCATAACAAACTCATTGCTAAGGAATAGCTTCCATAGATTTCGCATTAGGGATTTTGCATCGAAGTTTAAACCTTTACTCATTAGATTTTTTGCAGCATATTTGTTCATTCTCAAGTTATGAAAGAAGCCAATAGTAGAGAAAGCTTATTGACTAGATCAGCAATACTTAACAACCTGTAATCTTTAGAAAAAAAACCATGAAAAAGGTGTTGGATAACCAACTAAAAATCTACCAATAGCACCAAAACTTTACTATTTTTTTTCTTCCAAAAGGAAATCCTTACATATTCCATATGTCTCTACCCCATTATTTTTCTAATTACATTAAATCTACTATATTCAATTTTATTTTTTCCATCAAAGCTAAGAATAACCCCTCCCACTCCTAATACATCATTATTAGCATACTTTTAATAATAATGTGACCAATTGATTTTGAACATTTCATCTAAATTAAATTACTACAAAATTTTGTTAAAGATCCAATTATAATTATAAAAATTATAGTTTTTATTTGATTTCAAAACAAAATCCTATTTTTCCATTTCTAAATATTTTTTTCTAGTTAATTACAATTTAATGAATATCTTGAGAGAGCTTCACTATCTCACCATTTCATAGTGTGCCTAATGGTTAAGAGCATGTGTTTCTTCCTAAGAGGTCATAGGTTCAAAACGAAAGGGGGCTAGAGTATGTATGTCTTGCTAGATATAGTCAATATAATGATAGTTCTATTAATTGAAATAGGAGATTGACCCTAGTTCACTGTTGAGGTTGTTTTACAGCACCAAAATGGTTCATATGGCCCTGTCCCAATGGTTTAATAACCAAGTAACATGGATGAGTTGGTCTCACACCATGATGGAAAGCACCATAGGGATTCAATTCCTCCAGTGTTCTCCCCACTAATCCTCTAAGCTTAGATACACTATATAATGACCTCCATATTAAGAGATGCAAGGAATATCACCCCATATTATGAACACTTCTTCTAAGACAATCCAATCTAGCTCAGTAATTTGACTTATTGTAGATTCTTTGTTGGGTCTCTTTGGTGTTATTTTTATTTACGCTATTTGTGACCACTCTTATTCCTCTTATTTCACATGTTCACCATTTCATTCCTTCACTCTTCACTTCTTCGATCACACATTAATTTTCTCTTACTTCACACCTTCAACAATGTTTTGTCGTAGCTTCCTTTCTCCCAACCACGTTGCATAATGAAAGGGATACAAATGGAATTTTCATATCCCATGTTTCTTGTTCAAAAAAAATTATGGCTATTAGTGCATGTGAGTACCTGGGCTGGGTAGTAATCAAGGAAATTAATTGAAACTAGTACGAGCTTGCTCATGGCACACCATAGGAAACCATACAAGCACACAAGAACTACTCCAACAGAAATATAAAATATTTCCCCTAGGATTTTTGGATCCATATTTCCCATCCCTTAGCCAATCATCAAAATATTTTCACATAAATTTACATATGTCAATGATTAACACAGTTGTGTTTGCATACACGATGTGCTATGAAAAAGGGTTGCTACACCAATAGGTCAAATGCTTACTTATTGTGTCTGGCCAAATCAATCGATTCTTGGGAAGATGCAAAGCAGTTTTCCATACTGATTGAATGAAGGGATATTTCAAGAGTAAATAAGTGATAGACTATTCCTAGGAAGAAAAATGATGGTACCAAGAAGGACTACCTATTCCCCTCTTTATTAATTTTGAGTACTTAAGATCTTTTGATGCAATAAAATCCAAAAAAATTATATATATTTTACAAGGAGTGTGTGGAGTCCAAATATTTTCCCATATGTGATATATTGGAGGAGTTCCTTGGAGGAAAAGTAATTTTTGATATCCTTGTTTGAAAAAATATTCAAAGGATTTTAATCTTCTTATCTCCCCCTCCGACCTGTGCCTTGGAAGACAATTTGATTATCTGACCAAGGCTTAAATAGGGACTTTAAATTTTTTATCACCTTATTACAAAGGCATAAAAATGTCCCTTGGAATTGAACTAGGATGAATAGGAAAACAAATCATGTTCCTAACCACTCAAACTACTAACGTAAGACTTTTTTCTTTTAATTACCAAATATATTCCACTTATGTTTGAGACAACTCTCATGCCAAGTAAAAAGGAGTTATTTTGTTTCACCAAAACTAAATTAACTACTATATAGTTTTTATTTTTCTTTGTAACAAAATATATAATTTTATTCAACCTAAAATACAAGGATCAAAATTACATTCTATAGATTCTCAAAAACATTGTATAACGTCGTCCTTCCGGTTGATGCTAAAAAATTAAAAATAATATAAATATTAAATAAATTTATCTTGAAGTGTGATAAAAATACCTTAACTTCCCATTTTCTCCTTTTTTTTCTCCACCTTTATCCAAAAACCTTAATTGGGAGCGACGACTACTATTTCCATCTTCATGATCACTTCTTTGTGTAAGTCAAAGCTCTCAGATATAGTTGTCTTCTCTGTTATACCTACTCCTATAGTTCATGTATTTATTCATGCTACTATTTTGGTACCTATATCATTGTTAAGTCGTTGTATTTCTTAGCATGATTTGTTGTGTATTTGTGCTCGTTTTCTCCCTCACCATCTTGAGGTCCTTGCTGATTATTTCCTCCACTTTTTGATGATTCTGATATGTTTCTTCTTCTTCCTCTTCTGAAAGAAGTTGGATTTGGTACTTTCTATCAATTTGGATTTTGGTGTCATTTTTCATCCCTTTTGTAATATTTCTAGCTTGTCGGTATGTATTTTATAACTAACCCATTTCTTGAAAAATCTGACACTCGAATGTCCTCTTTTCAAAATGTAGCATTTGGGTCCACTTAAAATATTTATGAGCTAGATGGGTATGATGTGGTAGGCCTTTACTAAGGTCTATCTCAACACAAATTTTAGAAAAGGTCAAAAAACCTTTTTCAAATCTTTCTTCATCATTCTTTAGAATCCTCCCTAAACTGTTTCCAATACCTTATAATACTTGGTGGTTCGAGAGAGGGACATTGAGATTATTTTCTCTCACTAATACTCGCATATTTGTAACCACCATTATTGTAGTGTCAAAATATCAAAAATATGGATTTATGAAGAGGCCCGCCTTGCTACAAAACCATGGCCCCACATTTAAATCAAACTATGGATCTTTCTTAATGTAGAATTTTACAACAAAATACTTGGTGGAGCACAAGAAGATATCACAATTCTTGGTCTAGTTGATGAAGATCCTCTTAGGGTACTAAAATATTTGAAGATGCTCACATATGAAATCCATGAAAATGCATACCCATTCACTGCGAAATTGATAAAAGACCCACTATTATTCCAGGAAAGGAAACTGTAAGGGAAAAAACCTAAGGAAACAATGTGAGTTCTATTTCAAGCAAAGTTAACAGACTATTTATAATTTTGCGCATGCAATAACATATCTTGTTATTCTTACATGTAAAACATATATTTCTTTCCAAAGGAAAATAAATAAACATTTCATGGAAAAATAAACACATTTATTTTCCGAGGGATCAAACACATACCAAGTATTATTTCATACATAAAAAGGGACATTTCCCTCTCATCCAAAATATCTAACCCAATAACTATGCATAATATTCTCCCAAAATAAAGCTAATACCATAGCTAATCCCTTTAGGTTTGCAAAATACATATTATTTTTCACAAAAGAAGTCTAACAAAATCAATATTATGTGATTGCATCTTCCTTTTCTCTAGAAATCTAATACCAAAAACTATAATTTTTCCATGCATGCAAGCATATATGTTTCTCTAAATAAACTCACATAATAAAGCATGTGATTACTAGTTTTCCTCTCGAAGAATCAAATACAATAATTCATACAATGATATATTTTTATCTTCTATTATTTTTGAAGATTTATAACACAATAAATGCTTTCCTTGCATACAAATATATATATTTATTTTCCAAGGAATTTAAGACACTAATTATTCTTTTTCCAAAAGATAGCTAACTCACTAGCTATTATGCATGAAATACGAAAAATTTTCTTATCATTTTACACATCATAGAAACTTGTAATATTTCCTCAAGAAATAACATGAATAAAAAATCCTTCTAAAATAACTCAATCAAATTCCTTTTATGCAAAGGTTTTATTTGAACTACTTCTCACAAAATTTATTTATATATTTTTCCATGACACAAGCTTCTCATGCACATAATCAGTTCTAGTAGATCAAATATACTAGACAAATATTCATGTGCAAATAAGCACATACTCTTTTCAAGAGTCCAATATTTATCTTTAAAATTTTAATGCATATGCATCATGAGAACACACTTGGTAATCTCTTAAATTAAATAACTTAATTTCGTTTAAAGAATTATCAACATAATTTTTATGTCTATGTGTACATAAAGAAGTATTTTTATGTGGTTGAAATATCAAATAGAAGCACTCTGTTTTACTTTGTTTTTCCTATTTTAGCCATCCACTTTGGAAGCGGGTTGTGAACATATGGAAATGAATTTCTAAAAAACCAAAATATTTTTTTGTTTGGAACATGCTTATTAAAAATAACCTCTCTAATTTTTTTCATAGGTGTTACAGTTATGAATATTTGAATAAGTGTTTGCAGCCCAAGTTTAGAGATTTAATTATTAAATAATTTCCTATCTTTGTAATCAAATTTGGACACAGTTTCCAAACAAATGGAAATGTGCTTTGTAATGCAACATGATTGGGAACGCTATTTTGTTTAATGATTCTACGTTTCTAAACAGCTTCCACACCTCCATACTTTTAGTTCATAACCATGCATTGTACTATGACATTAGTTTATTCAATTAGACTCATGGTTGATTCTTTTTCAAATCTGTATTTTAGTATTGTGACTAACCTCGTATCCATCTTACCCCAGGAACACCACCACCCTGTAGATTGAGTGTCTTTGCTATAGATTTATTGTTATGTCGTTTTCCCTACCTTTCAATATACATATCCATATTATTTGATACATATGCCTATCTAGCTTCTTTTATTTCACACATGCCAGGTAGGAATCAATGAAGAAATACATGGTCATAGCGAGTAGGGCCTTATGGAAATTTCTTCGAATGGGAATTGCAATAACATAAATTGATATTAATAGGGATGTCGGTGCATCATTAATTCTAGGAAAATTATGGAATGTAGGGAAAACACTCCAATTCCTTATTTGGCTAAGGGATGTCCTAGGACCACATGCTAATCCCAAAATAAAATCCTATCTTATATGACCGATCGTCGACCACACATGACCGACACTACCATAATTGCCAAACTATGATCGGACAAAGTCACTATGATACTAGAGTGCTACTGAACTAGTCTATGACCATAGAATTGTTGCAATAACGAATGAATATGTAAACAAAACATTTTTTGGATGCACAGTTATAGAAGCACCTAAGCATAAGTTACAAAAATAAAAACCACATATGGAAAAAGATAAACCATAAAGATACCTATAGTTTCTAATGTCCATGAAAATGCTTCCCTGGCATGAAAATAATGAGAAATATTCAACACCCTGTTATCCAAAATAAATAATTACAAAAACAACAAGCCCATCCCAAACTCAAGCTCATGTAGAATAAACTACTACCTCCTTTATTAGATTCATTAGGCAGAGATATTATTTACTTCCCTTAGCAGATATAGATGTAAGAGAAACGTAAGAGATATACGAGAGGAATATACCTTATTGAATTCCCAGTAGACATGGGCCACTAGATAGAAATAATAGAGCCTTTCATGCATAATATAGAGGCCTTTAGGCATGAATGGAACAACTGAAAGCCCTGTCCAAACAAGGAACCAACTATAAATCTAAAAAGGTTGGGTTCAAAGTGAATATGAAATTTAAATATGGTCAGTCAAACCAAGCACCAAAACATGATCTGAAGCATGAGATTCATGCTATTACACTATATAAATCTGCACAGCAGAGCCACATGGAGAGAACTTAGTTAGGTCAATGAGCGGAGGAACACGTGGGAACATTGTATAAATCTGCACAAGAAATCCACACAAAGAGAACTTAGTTACATCGATGAGCAGAGGAAGTCAAGTGAACACACCCAATTAACTAGAGTTTATGATGCCAATCAATGTTTGTTCAAAGAGTCGAGGATAAGCCGCCTAAACTCTGAAGAGAATGAGAACTATTCAGCACCCTGTTATAAAAAATAACTATTTATAAAAATAACCTACCTATCGGAGTGAAAACACAACAAATTAAAAAGAATCCATTCTTACAATGAGCTTATAGGAGGAAAAACACATCTTATAGGAGACAAAAAGTCCTCAATCCTTTCTTTTTGTAATGGGAGCCTAATGCAAAATTGTGATGATGGTTTACAATACTTGCTAAAAAACAGTCCTCGTTGCTTTCTTTTTGTAATGGGAGGGCAATGAAAAATTGTGATGTTGATTTACAATACTTGCTAACCAATATTGCTTCATTGCAAAAAAAAATGTGATGCAGGTTTGTCATACTAAACTAACCACCAAAAAATTGTGATGCAGGTTTGTAATACTCAGCTAACCATCAATTGCTGATAAGGTGGCCATTTATATGAACAATTGTTACATGGAAATTTGTTGCAGGTATGATATACTACTCACCAAGAAGTTGTGGTCAACAAGGTGTCAATGTGCACCAACAATGTGGTCTACAAGGTGTCAATGTACACTAGCAACTGTTGCAGTTGGAAAAAACAATTATTGCATGTGGATAAAACTAGTGACAAGTGTAAACTAACATAGAAAAAAAGAATAAAGAGAATTCCCGTCATATACATTAAATGAATGCATTAAATTTTGCAAGTTCTAGGAAATATATTGCAATACTTTGCTATTTAAAGAATTTGGTTATGTTATTTGCAAACTTAGCATATCGCAAAAGAATTTGGTTCTTTGCTGAATGTGGTTATACGAAATTTTGGTTATGTACAATTGGGCTATGCAAAAATTTTCTAGAGGGACGTGAGGGTTGAAATGAGAGATTTTTCAAAACATTTGTTAAATTTCACTAAACCCCAAATGCCATTGAAAAATTTGGTTAAATTATGCTAATAATCTTTAGTCAACTAAAACTAATATAATTTCAATAACCATCAATCTCTATTGTCCCTAATTTGTCGTAGTGAGGGACTAAGAACACCCTCATGTGTTCACCAAACATTGGTTGTGGACAACCCATGCTATCACACTCACATTTGTTTATGATCTATCTATATATATATATATATAAGCTATGAAAAGTCAAATAACAAATACAACCAGATTGATGTCAAACAAATATTTTACATTTTAGTTATAAATGTTCAATACATGATCAAAAAAACATAGTTTATGTAAGTAATAATTACGATTAATAATTAAATGAGGTTAAATTTATCTTAACTCTAGATCTATCAAGGATTGAGAGAAATTAATTTTCTTGATATTAAAACATCTTTGAGACTGTAATATCTTGTTATTAAATCTTGTTGTTGGGTAGATCTAAAATTAATATGGATCTAAATTATATAATTTTTTAATATGATTGAGAGAGGTGCTCTACAACCAAATATGGGGTAGATCTCACATCAAAATTTAACGACATGTAAAAATAAAAGTAATGAAAAAGTAATGTAGAGACAATATGGGGGTAGATCTCACTTAAAAAATATAAGAGTAGATCTCACATAAAAATGTAATGACACATAAAAATGTAACAACATAATATGGGGGTATATCTCACATAAAAACTCAACGCAAAAGTAATGTTTAACATTTAACATTTTTAATATGATGTGTGCCCTATTTAAAAACCAATCTAATTCAATATAGAATTAAAATATAAAGAGACTTATAAACCAAAAAAAAAGAGGTATGATAAATAAGATAAAATATAAATAAACTAGAAGTATGGTACATAATTGAAACTTTTATATATATTTTCTCTAGAGGTATGGTAAATAAATAAAATATAAATAAACCAAGGATATGGTAAATAAATAGAATATTTTTTATATTTACTCCATAATCCCCTTTACATTTACTAACATTCAAAAAGAAGTTTTGTTTAGATGAAACCCACGAGCCAAATACCATGGGCCAAATTTTTATTAATACCATGTAAAAAAAACATTATTAGCCCTCATATTAATATTAAAATATTATTATGATTATTGTTAAATCTAATATTCATATTAATGTAATACAATATTAATATTATTAAATTTAATAAATTTGGATTATTACAATATTAAATTTTCTGTGTTGCAATATATACTAATATATCATGATATATATTAACTCTAAATATATATGAGATGGAAGAAAAAAGACATACAGTGATATAGGTGGAGATATAGGGAGAGTCACAAGGGAGACATGTAGATAAAATGAAGGAGATGGGAGAGAATGAATGAAGAGAGAGATAGGGAGAGGAGTGAGAGCAGATAAAATTGTTGGCAATATGATGCAGAGTGTTGTCCTTGATGGCAACCCACTGAATGAAGATGAAGTTGTGCTTCATAGAATATGTTCTTGATGAAGTAAATCTGATGTATCTACAGGGTGTACAGAAGGCAATGAAGAAAGGAATTCAACATGTGCTAAATCTTGATGAAAAGAGTATGTCTCTAGGAATACGTGGATTTTCCTAGGGGAAGTCGCGTATGCACGCGGGAATCAACGTGCCAAGTCGCATATGGGCAAAAGCGCTCTTAAAGTGCAAAATCAGGGGTAACCACCATGGTATTGACCCATTGTATTGGGTAATGATTCGTCTAAATGACCCCGTCCAGGAATACCATCGGAATTAATGTGGTTTTGGCTCATGGTATTGAAAAAGGATAAACCTATATAAGGGGAAGAAATTCATTGTGCAAACCATGAGCGTGGGGGCAAGATGTCTGAGCTTGAATGAATACTTCTCTCTGGAGTATATCTGAATGAAAAGGGTTACAGTTGAATGAAAGATCTGAATGTATGATGCACCGATGAAGGAGTGATGAAGAAAGGGATCTAGATCTGTATTGTACTTGTATCTGCTAGATCTGTTCATGGAAGGCTTAGATCTGAGATGAGGCGAACATCTGTCAGAAACAAAAGGGTAAATCTGAATAGAACATCTGATCTGAAGAAGTAAGTTGCTCTGTAATAGGTGAAGATCTATACGCTAGTTCGCCGCAGAGGAAACGCGTATATACGCGGCTTTGCTGAATAGAAACCGCGTATGCGCAATAAAATTAGCTCTGTAATTTGTACTGAAGTATACGCGGTTTTATGTGAACGGAAGCACGTATATACGCGACATCAGAGAAAGGAAAGCGCGTATGCAAACTATGGTTTGCTGAAGTCTGGGGTAAGAAATGTCTGATCTGTTCTGCTGGTTTACTGATATCTGTCAGTGAGTTTTATGTATCTGTTTCATGGTTGACTGCGCTTAAAAGTATGGAAAGGGTCCAGTTTGAAAATATGATGAAATGTGGCCTGCAAGTGGTGTCCTAAAGGAAGCTTTGGATCCAGTGTGAAAATTGATGAAACGTGGTCCATAGAGGAGCTGAGGGTTGTAGCCTTCAGTCAGGGGGTTGTAGCTCCCTTCCAGGTGAGGCTGGTAAACAAGATCAGGGGGTCGTAGCTCCCTTCCAGGAGAGGCTGGTAAACGAGTCAGGGGGTTGGAGCTCCCTTCCAGGAGAGGCTGGTAAACGAGCGCAGGTGGGTGCCTGCGTGCTGGTAGAGTCTGCACCAGCACATATGTTGTAAGATGTTTTCTATATAATAAAATATTGAAGGCTGAGCAACTGCAGCGGTGGTTTTCTCCCGACTTGGGTTTCCACCTAAAAATCCTGGTGTTCATGTGTGATGCTTTGTGTGATGGTTTACTCTGTTCTTATTGCACATTTTTACTGTTTATTAAACATCTGATGAATGAATGATGGAATTATTTAAGTGAAGAACTAATGACATAATTAGATATCTGTGTATACGCGAGTTTCATAAAGGGTATCCGCGTATATACGCGAGTCTGTTTCAGGAAAGTAGCGTATGGGTTTTAGAAGAAAGAAAAAGTAAAAGTTTTGAATATGCAGTAAATACTGATTCACCCCCCCCTCTCAGTATTTTTCCCAACAATTGGTATCGGAGCAGGTCCTTCTGCAAGAAGCTTGATCACTTGAAGGAGATCCGTCGCAATGGGAAGTCAAGAAGGAGTGATGTCTATAAAGCCACCTCTATTCAATGGAAGCAATCTGATATTCTGGAAGGTAGGAACAAAAGCATATCTGCAAAGTCTTGGTGCAGATGTATGGGCAATCGTGGAAGAAGGTTATCAATACCCGGCAAGTATTCCTACTGATGCAGCAGAAAGGAAGAAGTATGAAATCAATTCCAAAGCGGTGAATGTCTTATTAGGAAGCATGTCTGAACCAGAATTTGCTAAGGTGATGCAGCTAAATTCAACAAAAGAAATATGGGACAAAATCATTCTGAGCTATGAAGGAGATACAAAGGTAAAAAGTGCAAAACTCCAAACTCTCAGAATTGAATATGAAAATTTAAGGATGCATAGTGATGAAAGTATTGCCAGTTTCTTTCTTCATCTAGATGATATTGTAAATCGAATGAGAAATTTGGGTGAAACCATAACTGATACTACTCTGGTGGAAAAGGTCTTAAGATCCTTGACTTCGAAATTTGACTCTAAAGTTTCAGCTATTGAAGAAAGGCAAGATCTGCAAACTCTTACTATTGTTCAATTACATGGTATTCTGACTGCTTTTGAAATGAGACAAGGAGGTCCTTCTCAAATCAAAGAAGCTGCTTTTAAGGCGTCTGCAAAAGGAAAATAAAAGGAAGTTGTCAAGGAATCCAGCTATATATCCGAAGAAGAAGAAGCGAATTTTGTGAGAAAACTCCAACTAGGTACTGGAAGATTCAAAGGTAAGCTTCCCTTCAAATGTTTTGAGTGTGGAAAAGTTGGTCATTATGCTGCAAAATGTCCTTATAAAGAAACATCCGCTAAAGGAAAAGAAGTAGCAAGAAGGAATAAGAATCGATCTAGCACAAGAAAAAGTTACTATATTAATGAAGACAGTGATGGGTCATCTAATAGTGAGGAAGAATGTGAACAAAATATTAAACTGCTCATGGAAAAAGAATCTAGAGAAGAAAAGGATACTTTTGTGGATGCTCTGGAAGACAATGATTTTCTTGAAGAAAACAATCAACTCAAAGTAAGCCTAGAAGAAAAGAACATAATCATAGAGACTCTTGAAAATCGGCTTGAAGCAAAGGAAAAACACATTGAGGAATTGGAGTGTGAAGTAGTAAGTCTAAGGAAAGATAATGAGAAAGAAAAAACTCTCAATCTTAAATTTGCTAAAGGTTCAGAAACCTTAGATGAGATTATCAAGATACAACAGTCTCCTTTTATAAAAACAGGTCTTGGATATACTGGGGAATCTTCCTAGACTTCAGCACCAAATTATCTGAAAGCAGCCACAGCTGGTGCACTACATTCAGCCACTCAGCAAGGGAACAAAGGATCTTTCCAGGTAAAGCATGATCATCTCAATTCAAAGAACACTAACAAGGAGATCTTTCAAAGAAGCTACAACCAACAGGTAAACTCAAATAGAAGATTTCATGATCGCATAAATTTCTACTTCAATGGACAATGTTTCTCATGTCACAATTTTGGTCATAAAGCTGTTCAATGTGTTGCATATAAAACCATCATGACAAGAGAAGCAAGAAAGAAAAGAATAAATATTGAACCAAAGAGGAACACCTATAACAACTTTTCTCCTCTTCAAAACGAAGTTGAATGTACTTATTGCAATAAATTTGGTCATGAAGAATCTGAATGCAGGAGCAAGGTCCAGCCAAAAGAACATGTTCCCTCAAGCTCTAAAGTGTGGAAAAAGAAAGAAATATCGGTTGAAAATTGTGGGATAGCGTTATTTGCAGAAGGTGAAGAAAATCAATGGTACATTGATAGTGGGTGCTCAAGACACATGACAGGTGACAAAAGAAAACTCCTTACATATAATGCTCTAGAGAAGGAAAAGAAAGTTACATTTGGAAATGATACTCCTGCTGTAATTAAAGGAAAAGGGTCAGTGTTTCTAAAAGAAAAGGTGAAGGCTAATGATGTCATGTATGTGGATGGACTAAAGCATAACCTGTTAAGTGTAAGTCAAATGTGTGATCAAGGAACATAAGTGGTGTTTAGTTCAAAAGAATGCGTGGTTCGTGATCTTGATACAGGTAAAATCATTATAAAAGGAAAAAGAAATCCAAGCAACCTGTATGTACTAAACGGCATAGATCAATGTTACTTAAGCAAGTCTTCAGAAAATTGGCTATGGCATAGAAGGCTGGGGCATCTGAGCTTCTCTCAAATCAACAAAGCAAGCAGACTTCAAGTTGTTCGTGGTCTTCCCAATATTAATCTACCGGAAAGTATCATATGCAAATCTTGTCAATTCGGTAAGCAGACCAGAGTACGATTTAATGCCAAAGAAGGATCATCAAGTGAGCCTCTTGAACTCATTCATACTGACATATGTGGACCTATGAGGAAAAAGTCACCATGTGGGGAAGAATACTATATCTTATTCATTGATGATTACTCTAGAATGTGTTGGATCAGGCTCATTAAACATAAAGATGAAGCATTTGAAAAATTTCAGATCTTCAAAGCATTAGTTGAAAATGAATTAGATCTAAAAATCAAGTGTCTTAGATCTGATCGAGGAGGAGAATATACATCAAATGAATTCTCTGAATTTTGTGAACAACATGGCATAAAAAGACAATTCTCTGTAGCAGGTACTCCACAACAAAATGGCGTAGCAGAAAGAATGAATAGAACAATTAAACAAATGGCTAGAGCTATGCTCGATGATTCTGGAACTCCTGACATGTTCTGGGGTGAAGCAGCACATACAACAGCTAACATTCTCAACAAGGCTCATTTTCGGGTAAATAGTGACAAAACTCCATATGAACTCTGGTATGGTAATTCTCCCTCTGTGAAGCATTTTAGAGTTTTTGGAAGTAAATGCTTTATAAAAAATAATGATGAAAAACTTGGCAAGTTTGAACCAAGATCAGATGAAGGGATATTTCTTGGTTACTCATCCTCAAGCAAATCATACAAATGCTACAATAAAAGGCTTCGAAAGATTGTTGAATGTATTGATGTTGTTATTGATGAGTCTCCCGCAGCTCCTAAAGAAGAAAAACAAACAACAAAAGAAGATGATGGTGACCTATGTCCTTCTACATCAAATAGAAATGATATAGATAGTGGATCCACTGAAGAACCTAAAGATGATCTATCTGAAAAAGCTCCCTCCAGATATGTTCTAAAGAATCATCCTAAATCTCAAATTTTGGGAGACAAGGAATCAGGTGTACGAACAAGGAGAACTCTTGTGGGATCTTCTAGTCATCTGGCACTTCTATCCACAATTGAACCACACAATGTCAATCAAGCTAGCAAAGATGAATGTTGGAAGCAAGCCATGAATGAAGAGCTTGATAAAATTGAAAAGAATGACACTTGGGAATTGGTACCAAGACCACATGATAAAAATGTCATTGGAACTAAATGGATTTTCAAGAACAAGTTAAATGAGAATGGGTATGTTGTAAGAAACAAAGCTAGATTGGTTTGCAAAGGGTATACTCAACAAGAAGGTATAGACTTTGAAGAAACTTTTGCTCCTGTAGCTAGACTTGAAGCCATAAGAATGTTTCTTGCTTTTTCAAGTTATCAACAAATCAAAGTTTATCAAATGGATGTTAAATCTGCTTTTCTTAATGGTGATCTAGAAGAAGAAGTATATATAGAACAACCCGAAGGATTCATTTTGGGAAATGATGCAAATCTTGTTTGTAGACTTAAAAAGGCTCTATATGGTCTCAAACAAGCTCCAAGGGCTTGGTATTATCGTCTTGACAAATATCTTCATCAACAAGGATTTTCAAAGGGGTCTGCTGATAGCAACTTATACACAAAAGTTGAAAATGATAAACTATTGATTATGGTTGTATATGTTGATGATATCATTTTTGGGAGTAACGAAGAATCTTTGAGTCAAAAATTTGCTTCTGTCATGCAGCAAGAATTTGAAATGTCTTTACTTGGGGAACTAACATTCTTTCTTGGCTTGCAAGTGCATCAAACTGCAGATGGTATATTCCTATCACAAGCAAAATATCTTAAGCAAATTCTGAAGAAGTATGGCATGGAAGAATGCAAACCTGTAAGTACACCAATGATAATCGGATGCAATCTCAGTTCTCATGATGATTCTCCCACGGTGAATCAACCAGAATACAGATCAATGATAGGAAGTCTACTTTATCTCACTGGGACTAGACTAGACATTATGCATGCAATTGGGATTGTTGGACGATTCCAAGCTAATCCAAAAGAGTCTCACCTTCAGGCTGTTAAAAGAATTTTCAAATATCTTCAAGGAACTCAAGACCTTGGTCTATGGTATCCAAAGAATGTTGATCTTACTCTTCATGCTTACACTGATGCAGATTGGGCTGGAAGTGTTGATGATCGGAAAAGCACTAGTGGTGGTGCATTCTATATGGGACCCCGGTTAGTATCTTGGTTCAGCGAGAAGCAAAATTCTATTGCCTTATCTACAGCAGAAGCAGAATATGTGGCTGCCGCATCTTGTTGCACTCAACTCCTTTGGATGATGCAAACCTTACAAGATTTTCAAATCAAATGTACACCTCCTGTCCCCATTAAGTGTGAAAATACAAGTGCCATCAGTATTTCAAAGAATCCTGTTATGCATTCAAAGACCAAGCACATTCCCATCAAGTATCACTTCTTACGTGAACAAGTGCTTGAGCAAACGGTGAAGTTGGAGTATGTTCCCTCCAAAGAACAAGTTGTTGATATCTTTACCAAACCTCTGCCCAGGGAAGCGTTCGAGTATCTAAGATAGAAGCTGGGAGTGTTATCTGCCAGTCAAAAGCACAAATCTGCATAAAATTTCGAAGATGGCATTGGATACGCGGATTTCCTAAAACACAGTCGCGTATATACGCGAGTTCATGCACAGAAAACCGCGTATGTCTGATTGCTGACATTTTTCTGTTTGGAGTAAGCTCTCTTCAGCACAGCTGCAGTGCTGCTTGGTATCTCTGATACTGTTTAGTATCTCTGGTGGAGTTCCAGTTCTCATAATTCTTTCTCTAATGCTTTGATAAAGATACCTTGATGATTTGTTGGTGATAGTGTTCAGGATGCACAAACTAAGGGGGAGCCTTAGTCATATGAAAAGGATGCTTGGATGCACAGTTTCAGGGGGAGCATTAGCTTTGCTGAGTATAATGCATTGTTGGCATTATGATGGTTCTGAAATATGTTCTCTTTCTTGAGGACTTTCTTGTGTTGGTCTTAAAGTTATATTTATAGTTTGATGAAAAGGTCAAGTTGAGACCCATGATGTAAAAATTGTAATATTCAGTCATGTAAGGACTTGTCAAATTTGTAAACCCACTTGGTTGGGTAGCTGAGTCAAATTTTGTAAACCCACTTGGTTGGGTAGCTGAGTTGAAATGTGTAAACCCACTTGGTTGGGTACTTGAGTCTCATATGTAAAATCCACTTGGTTGGATATTTGATGTAAGTATGAGTCATTGGTGATAGGAACTTCATAGAGTAATGTACTTCATTGAAAATATGTTTGAAGATTCAGCATGAACTCAGGGGGAGCTTGGTCACTTCAGTATACATCAGATCTGCAGAACGCTTCTTCTACATGAGGAGAAAAGGGGGTGAGTGTGTTGGTTTTGATCCGCCCATTGCCCTTGATGTCAAAGGAGAGTGACATGGTGTTTGAATGAAGTCATGGCATGTGACATGGTGTTTGAATGAGGAGAGTGACATGGTGTCATTGTATTCTTAATGTATCTATCTGTTGTAGTGATCAAACACCATCGTGGTTGCAATCAATTCCAAAGGGGGAGATTGTTGGCAATATGATGCAGAGTGTTGTCCTTGATGGCAACCCGGAATGAAGATGAAGAAGTTGTGCTTGATGAATATGTTCTTGATGAAGTAAATGCGATGTATCTACGAAGAGGTGTACGGAAAGCGATGAAAGAAAAAAATTCAACATGTCTTAAATCTTGAAAGAGTATGTCTCTAGGAATATGATTTGCCTAGGGGAAATCGCGTATGCATGCGGGGAATCAACGTGCCAAGTCGCGTATGGGCAAAAAACGCTCATAAGGAGTGCAAAATCGGGGTAACCACCATGGTATTGACCCATTGTATTGGGTAATGGTCGTCTAAATGACCCCGTCGGGGAATACCATCGGAAGTAATGTGGTTTTGGCTCATGGTATTGAAAAAGGATAAACCTATATAAGAGAAGAAATTCATTGTGTAAACCATGAGCGTAGAGGCAAAGATGTCTAAGCTTGAATGAATACTTCTCTACGATATACGAATGGAAAGGGTTACGGATTGAATGAAAGATCTGAATGTATGATGCACCAATGAAGGAGTGATGAAGAAGGGGATCTAGATCTGTATTGTACTTGTATCTGCGAGATCTGTTCATAGAAGGCCTAGATCTAAGATGAGGCGAACATCTGTCTGAAGCAAAAAGGGTAAATCTGAACTGAATATCTGATATGAAGAAGTATGCTGCTCTATAATAGTTGAATATCTATATGCTAGTTCACCACAGAGGAAGCCTGTACATATGCAGATTCGCTGAAGAGAAAGCGTGTATGCGCAATAAAATTAGCTCTATAATTTGTACTGAAGTATACGCGGTTTTATGTGAACGGAAGCGCGTATATACGTGACATCAGAGAAAGGAAAGCGCGTATGCAAACTACGGTTTGCTGAAGTCTGTGGTAAGAAATTTCTGATCTGTTCTGCTGGTTTACTGATATCTGTCAGTGAGTTATATGTATCTGTTTCATGGTTGACTGTGCTTAAAAGTATGGAAAGGGTCCAGTCTGAAAATATGATGAAACGTGGCCTGCAAGTTGTGTCCTAAAGGAAGCTTGGATCCGGTGTGAAAATTGATGAAACGTGGTCCATAGAGGTGCTGAGGGTTGTAGCCTTCAGTCAGGGGGTCGTAGCTCCCTTCCAGGTGAGGCTGGTAAACGAGATCAGGGGGTTGTAGCTCCCTTCCAGGTGAGGCTGGTAAACGATCGGTTGGAGCTCCTTCTAGGATAAGATTTGGTAAACGAGCGCGGTGGGTGCTGCGTCTTGGTAAGTGCACTTTTGACACATATGTTGTAAGATGTTTTCTCAATAATAAAATATTGAAGGCTGAGCAACAGCAGCGGTGGTTTTCTCCCGACTTGGGTTTCCAACTAAAAATCCTGGTGTTCATGTGTGATGCTTTGTGTGATGGTTTACTCTGTTCTTATTGTTCATGTTTACTATTTATTAAACATCTGATGAATGAATTATGGAATGATTTAAGTGAAGAACTAATGACATAATTAGATATCTGTGTATACGCGAGTTTCATAAAGGGTATCCGTGTATATACGGAGTCTGTTTCAGGAAATTAGCGTATGGGTTTTAGAAGCAAGAAAAAGTAAAAGTTTTGAATATGCAGTAAATACTGATTCACCCCCCCTCTCTCGGTATTTTCATTAAATTGACATGGTGTTGGAATGAAGTCAAAATGGGGCATGTGACATGGTGTCATTGTATTCTTAATGTACCTATCTGTTGTGGTAACCAAACACCATCGTGGTTGCCATCAAGTCCAAAGGGGGAGATTGTTGGCAATATGATGCAGAGTGTTGTCCTTGATGGCAACCCACTGAATGAAGATTAAGTTGCGCTTGATAGAATATGTTCTTGATGAAGTAAATCTGATGTATCCACAGTGTGTACAGAAGGCAATGAAGAAAGGAATTCAACATGTGCTAAATCTTGATGAAAAGAGTATGTCTCTAGGCATACGCGGATTTGCCTAGGGGAAGTCGCGTATGCACGCGGGAAAGAACGTGCCAAGTCACGTATGGGAAAAAGCGCTCATAAAGTGCAAAACCAGGGGTAACCACCATGGTATTGACCCATTGTATTGGGTAATGATTCGTCTAAATGACCCCGTCCAGGAATACCATCGGAAGTAATGTGGTTTTGGCTCATGGTATTGAAAAAGGGTAAGCCTATATAAAGAGAAGAAATTCATTGTGCAAATCATGAGTGTGGGTGCAAGATGTCTGAGCTTGAATGAATACTTCTCTCTGAAGTATATCTGAATGGAAAGGGTTACAGTTGAATGAAAGATCTGAATGTATGATGCACCGATGAAGGAGTGATGAAGAAGGGGATCTAGATCTGTATTGTACTTGTATTTGCTAGATCTGTTTATGGAATGATTAGATTTGTGATGAGGCGAACATCTAGGCGATCATCTGTCTGAGGTAAAGGGTAAAATCTGAAGTGATGTATCTGTTGTGAAGAATTGCAATGACATAAAAGTTTGAAGAACCATACACTAGTTCGCCGAAGAGGAAGCGCGTATATACGCGGCTTCGCTGAAGAAAAAGTGCGTATGCGCAATAAAATTTGCCCTATAATATGTACTGAAGTATACGCTAGTTTATGTGAACGGAAGCGCGTATATACGCGACATCAGAGAAAGGAAAGCGCGTATTCAAACTAGGGTTTGCGGAAGTCTGTGGTAAGAAATGTCTGATCTGTTCTGGTGGTTTACTGATATCTGTCAGTGAGTTATATGTATCTGTTTCATGGTTGACTGTGCTTAAAGTATGGAAAGGGTCCAGTATGAAAATATGATGAAATGTGGCCTGCAAGTGGTGTCCTAAAGGAAGCTTTGGATCCAGTGTGAAAATTGATGAAACGTGGTCCATAGAGGAGTGCGCGGTTGTAGCCTTCGGTCGGGGAGTTGTAGCTCCTTCCGGGGGAGGCTAGTAAATGAGTCGGGGGGTTGGGAGCCTCCTTCCGGGGAGAGGTGGTAAAACGATCGCGAGTGAGTGCTGTCGTCTTGTCGTACGCATGACACATATGTTGTAAGATGTTTTCTCTATAATAAAATATTGAAGAAATTTGAGCAATAGCGGCGGTGGTTTTTCTCCCGACTTGGGTTTCCACCTAAAAATCTGGTGTTAGGTATTGTGATGGTTTACTCTTCTCTTACTGTTCATGTTTACTGTTTATTAAACATCTGATGAATGAATGATGGAATGATTTAAGTGAAGATCTAATAACATAATTAGATATCTGTGTATACGCGAGTTTCATAAAGGGTATCCGCGTATATACGTGAGTCTGTTTCAGGAAAGTAGCGTATGGGTTTTAGAAACAAGAAAAAGTAAAATTTTTGAATATGCAGTAAATACTGATTCACCCCCCCCCTCTCAGTATTTTTCCCAACAATTGGTATCAGAGGAGGTCCTTCTGCAGAGAGAGATAGGGAGAGGAGTGAGAGAGTTAGAGAAGGGTAAGAGAGGGAAATGGAGACACAAAAATGGAAGGGAATGAGAGAGAAGAGAGACGGAGGGAGATAGTGAGAGGATTGGAGGATAGAGAGAATGAATGAAGAGAGAGATAGGGAGAGGAGTGAGAGAGTTAGAGAAGGGTAAGAGAGGGAAATGGAGACACAAAAATGGAAGGGAACAAGAGAGAAGAGAGATGGAGGGAGATAGTGAGAGGATTGGAGGATAGAGAGAGAGAGAGATGGCTGGAGAGAGAGGGAGACATGATTTCTAATCCTATTTTATTTCTTGCACTAGATGCATTGATTGCACTGTAGATGATGATTTCTATTCTTATTTGATTGCTTGCAGTAGATGCAGGGATTTTCAGTGTAGATGATGATTTCTAATATTATCTGATTGTTTGAGCTAAATGCATTGAGCGTTAGATGCATTGATTTCATAATAGATTTTGATTTCCAATTAAATTTGACTCTTTGCACTAGATGCATGGATTTTAGTGTAGATGTTGATTTCTAGGCTTATTTGATTCCTTGCATTAGATGCACCGATTCCAGTGTAGATGTGGATTTTTAATCCTTACTTGATTGGGTGCACTAGATGCATTGATTTCAATGTAGATGCTGATTTCTAATCTCATTTGATTTCTTTCCTTAGATGCATTTATTTCAATGTAGATGTTGTTTTCTAATCCTTTTTTATTTTCTAAATAAAATAAAATATAAATAAACACAAGGTATTGTACATAGATGAAACTTTCTTTTATACTTAGTCGAGAGGTATGGTAAAAAAATAAAAATATAAATAAACTAAAGGTATGGTAAAAAAATAAAAATATATCAAATAGGATTATATATCAACATCTAATTATATACCAAACCTATGGGTCAAATACCATGGTAAATAAAATAGGTATTGTAAATAATAATATAATAAATCAAAGGTATGGTAAATAAATAAAACCTCTTTTTATATTTATTCCATAATCCTCTTTATATTTACTAACACTCAAAAATAGGTTTTGTTTAGATGAAGCCTATGAGCCAAATACCATGGCCCAAATTACTATTAATACCACAAAAAAAAATTTATTATTAACCCTAATATTAATATTAAAATATTATTATTATTATTATTATTATTATTAAATCTAATATTCATATTAATGTCTTATAATATTAATATTATTAAATTTAATAAATTTGGATTAATACAATATTAAATTTTGTATATTACAATATATATTAACTCTAGATATATATGGGAGGGAAGAACAATGACATAGAGTGATAGAGATGGAGATATAGGGAGAGTCACAAGCCAGAGTTTGAGATAAATTGAAGGAGATGGGAGAGAAGGAATGAAGAGAGAGAGGTAGAGAAGGGTAAGAGAGGGAAACAGAGACACAAAGATGGGGAGGGGGGGGAGAGAAGGGGAGACAGAGGGAGATAGTGAGAGGATTGGAGAGAGAGAGAGAGAGAGAGAGAGAGAGAGAGAGAGAGAGAGAGATGGGGGGAGAGAGAGGTAGGCATAATTTATAATCCTATTTGATTTCTTGCATTAGATGCATTGATTTCACTATAGATGATTATTTCTATTCCTATTTGGTTGCTTGCATTAGATGCATTGATTTTAAGTATAGATGTCAATTTCTAATATTATTTGAGTGCTTGCTCTAGATGCATTGATTTTAGTGTAGATGGTGCTTTCTAATCCTATTTGATCAGCAAAGATATTGATTTCTAATTAATCATATTTGATCAACATAGATATTGATTTATAATTAAATTTGATTCTTTGCACTAATGCATGGACTTTAGTTTAGATGTTGATTTCTAGGCTTATTTGATTTCTTGCATTATGTGCATTGATTTTAATGTACATGTGGATTTATAATCTTATTTGATTGCATGCACTAGATGCATTGATTTCAATGTAGATGTTGATTTCTAATCTCATTTGCTTTCTTTCATGAGATGCATTGATTTCAGTGTAGATGTTGTTCTCTATTCCTATTTGATTTTTTGATTTAGATACATTAGATGTTAATCTAGAAGCTATAGATTATTAAAAAAAAAAAAAAATTCAAGATATATTTAGTAACACCTAGAGGGACAGTATTAATAATTAGTTAGTTGGAAAATTTTGTGATTCCTGAAATTAAAATGAAATAGATGTGCACAATGAGTCCTCATGCAAAGTGAAAATTAATCTCATCTCTCGTTTCCATCTTCTTCATCCCCAACTAATTAATAATAGAAAATTACATATATTCAAGATATATTTAAAATTAGTCATTGTGTACAACAAACTATTCAAAATATTTATAAGAGGAAAATATATATTTATTAAAATTCAAAGCAAATCAAAATATTCTTGGAAGAGATGTGAGAATATTTTGTATGTAAATATTTTATAAATATGGTAACTCATTAAAAAATTAAAAAATACATTATTTCTTGACTTTGGAAAATAGATTATAGATAAGAAAAATCATCAAAATATTCTTAAAATAAATAAATCATTTCAAACATTTGCAAAGAAATAAATTATTTCAAGAGTAATCTTGACCCAACAAATTATTAAAACTAGGCATTAAGATATATTTAGTAATACCTAGAGGGACACTATTAAGAATTAATTATTTGTGAGAAGTTATACATAAAATTAAATGAAATAGGTGTGTATTATCAATCCTAGTGCAAATGATTGAAAAGATTGTATCTCTTCTTAGTCACCAACTAATTATTAATAGATAATTACATACACATAAAAATATAACACAACAATTGTAACATTCAAAAACACTACTATCCAAATCCAAACATGTAAACACATAAACTAATTTAAAAAATCCAAAAACTGATGTACAAACGAAAGGAAAGAAACAAACACTAAATTAAATAAGAGAATGATATGGTCATGTCAAGCAAAAAAGACATAATGTGAATTTTGAAGTTAATCTCACAAGCATACATAATAATGATAGTCTAAAAAAGTGGCATTATTTTTCTCAACTAGAATAGTCTTAGATCCCTGTAATATCCATGTGTGGAGAGGGATCAAATAAACTAGAATAGTCTTAGATCCATGTAATATGGATGGGTGGAGAGGGATCAAATCCCTCTAGCTGCAAACTTTTCCTCAAATTCTACACTCCAAAAAGAAGGTTTCCACCTAGAGATATTTTATCCCTCTTTGCCCATGATAAAATAGGTATTAAATGAATCTTTTCATAATAAAACACATGGAACATAGTTTTAGGTACTTTACTTAGTGAATAACATTGAAATAAATACCAAGAATAAACAAATTTTGTGATGACTTTGGCATGGCTAGTGAAACTAGTTGAACAAACTCTTAAGGATAATATTCTTGGAAACATTTAATCCCATCTTTAGACTAACTCTTAGAGTTAATAAGTTTGGAAACATTTAATCCCATCTTTAGAAACTTTAGACACTAAGAGAGATTGTTGTTATCTTACAAGTTAAGTTTACAAGAAACTAATCTAGCACAAATTATATTTGAATTCAAATGAGAAAGATAACAACTATTCCTTTTAACCACACAAAATAAACTTAATTGCCAGCCCTATTCGGATAAGAATTGAAAAAGGATAAACACTTATATTTTCAATATTTTCTAATTTCCGAGAGCTAAAATCGCACAAAACAATTTTTTACTCAAATTACTATTTTAAACCATAAACGGAAACCCATAAAACATAAAACCTAACCAAAAAAAATAAAAAATAAACAAAATTCGTAGTTTCGATTTCTCTAAATCTTCATTTCTTTGAATCCTGAGGTTAGTCATCGGATCGTTGACTCCCTCTCACTGCCTCGCCTATATAAATGACCTCTTCTCCATTATACCGACCACCACTCTTAATTCTCATCATCCCCCTGCATCTAGTCGTGTCAAATCCCCAACATGCAAAATGTTGAAATGTTAATTTCATCTTCAGGTTTGTACATCTACAGGTGAAGTCATGCAGAAGCGGTTCACTGTTCTACACACAGCCACTTTCCAATTTCGTTTTCAAGTTTTCAAGAATAGCCGCTTTGTATTTTTATGAAAAGTTTGTTTCAGGCTTTTAAAACCCCTCACAGTCTAAAATAGGTGACCGTTCACTTTTTATTTTAACATGGGAACCAAAGGATTTTTGAGTTTATAAGTGGGCCAAGTCTTCTTTGTGGTCCCAACTTCGTCGCACATTGCAATGTTTTATTTCTATGTCTTGTTGATGTGAATTCCACCGCAATGTGATGTTTCAATATGGCATATCGCATAGCGCAAAGGGTAAGAGCCATATGCCACTGCAAGTTTCTACCAATTTTTGTTATCCTCCGATGCGCCGATGTTGATAGCACGTAGTGCTCATTGCACATCATGGCATCGCAACATCGCAATTGCTGATGTCAAAATTCCTTCCACCATCCACTTGTGTTATCTATCGATGTCGCTGCGCCAATGTGATGTGGTCCCCACATCGCTCATTGCGCCATCGTGCCATCGCTCATCGCTTTATCGCATATCCAAATTTTATTCCACGAAACCATCATTCCACCAAAGCGTTGATGCACTGATATGGTCCCACTACCACGTGGACCAATCGCACTGATTCGCGTTCATTTTTTCCATGGCGTCACCATCAAAAATTGTTACGTGAATTTTTCATGCATTCCGGTTTATATTTCTGTTTCAGTTCAGAATGCGTTCGCATTCATTTTGGGCTCGCTGATGCAGGGTCATTTTGTTACACAAAAATTTTCGAATCCATCTTGTTTTCATTTTGTTGTCCTATGTTTTCAATGAAAATTAATGTTACGGGGGTGTATCAAAGGTTTTCATATGACCACCGGGTGCCCCCGCAGTTGACCAAGGCTAGTACATTGACCCAGAGATCAACGGTGGAGATTCTTTATAGGGGCATGACACAGATCCATTGAACCCACAGAGGGGTGCCTCTGCAGGGACCCACAGGAGAATATTTCACATTTTGTTTCATTTCATTAGTTTTTTTATGTTTTAGAATTACCATGCCATATTTAATGTGCTAGACAACATAGTTGTTTAGTAATAGAATGTAAAGTTATTTTGTTTACACAGACAGACTGTGTGTTATATTTTGTAATTCCCAAAGGCAGACAGAGAGACAGAGAAGAAAAATTGTAATGCTGCATCTATAGCAGCTAACCTTGTGAAACCAAAACATTGTTCTGAATATTGAATCCATCAGTTTGTAATAGTTTTTTTTTAGTTAATGAAAAGGAAAGTTTGTGTCATCTCTGTCTAGAAATCGAAACTTCCATATTGAATCTCTGTGTTGTAAAGGAGAATCTTTTGTTCTCCCTATTTTTTCGGAATATTCAGAAATTCCAACATGGTATTAGAGCCTATTCAGGCTCTTTGAAGGTGTCAAAGAAGCTGAATGAAGAAGGATTTATTGCAGCAGTTCACCAGCAGAACTCCAGCAAGCCCAGCTGAAGTAAAGTCTAGGTATTTCTTAGAAAAATAGAGTTATTATTTTGTTTAAAAGAGCAATCCTCAGAGAAAAAAAATTTCCTTTTAAATAGGGAAAGACAGTTTTCTTTAAAAAAAACACAGTCAAGTTTAGTTCAAATTTCAGTTAGTAAGCAATGGCTGGACCAAGTACTAGTATGAGTATTGGAAATTCTTAGCTTCCACAATTTAATGGGAAGAACTATGATTATTGGGCCATTACCATGAGAGCCATGTTTTCCTCCCAGGACTTATGGGAATTTGTAGAAGGACTCTGTATGCCAAAGTACCCCATGGGGATGTAAAGGTTGTCTTGTCTTGGTCTTCGCGGGAAATCTGTATTTGGTTATAGAAACTGAATCCATCTAGGAATGAGAAATTTTTTTTCCAGAAAGACTATCCAAGACTTGATCTATAAATGGTAAAGGAAAATAGTTCTTTTGGGTGGCCTTGTTAATTTCTCTATAATCTACACAGAATCTCTATTTGCCATTATTTTTTGAAAAATGACGAGCGGAGACACCCACTGACTGTCAGAGATGGGATAAATGAAGTTAAAATTTATGATTTTCTATAATTCCTCTTTCACTATCTCCTTATGTGCAAGATTCATTCGACGCTGTGGTTGTCTAACTATTTTGCAGCCATATTTAAGGTAAATGTGGTGAGTGCAAATGCCAAGATGGATTCCTTTCATATTAGTGTAATCCCATGCAAATTCCGTTTTATACTTCTGTAACAGCTGTATCAACAATCTTTTCTATTCAATAGTCAAATTAGGATTAATGTTTAAATGTTACCTCACTCAATTTTGACAGGACTATTGTTAGTATGTGGAGTGGTTCTCATACGTTAAATATTTACATCATATACCTCATCCTCATCCCCCAAATCTCTAATGGAAGCAACAGAGGGGGAATTTCTAATAAAAATGTTAATAATATCACCCTCTATTTCATCCTTAAATTATTTTTCTTTTCCAAGTGTGAGGAGAGGTAGGGAGAAATCAGATTCGGGTTCAAATTCGTCATAGGAGGGACTAGTCAAATCCATGTGTGGTTTCTCTGGGGGGTAAAGGTTCATATTATTAATGGATTTCCCATCTAAGATCATCATAGATATGGATCTACATCCAATAAATGCATCTACAGTTGCTAGCCACAGTCTCCCCAAAATTAAAGGATGACCCCCCAGGTTGGATTTGGTTTGCAAAATGAGAAAATCAGTTGGATATCTAGAAGAAGCTACAATAATCGCCACATCTTCTATCACTCATTTAGGTTTGACATGAGACCTATGTGCTAATTCAAGTATTGTAGGTGTAGGTCTGAGTCCATGAAGTCCAAGGGAGATAAAAATATCCTTGGTCATTACATTAATGGCCATCCCTAAATCGATCAGAGTATTAGTTATGTGTTGGTCATCAATATGAAAAGTAATTGTAGGATTTCCTGGGTCATTATACTTAGTTAAAAAAGGTTGATCAATCATTATTTTAGACAGTTTCATGGAATCCTAAACTGATTTAAACACGTATTGAATAATTTTTTTTATGCACGTTTCCTTCAAGTTGTAAATGGTTTGGTGTATTTTTATGCTATGACTATTTTAAATGGTAAAAATATGATTGTATGAGACAAATAAAATGAATTATTGAAATTCTGAAGTGAGCTATATTAGTCTATAGGCCCACCCAGAGAAATACCAGCAACATAGAGACAATTATGAGTTCTATATAATAGGGCTACAGGAAGTGAGAAAAGCCTTGAACTAGGCTTTCCCTCCTCCTTCAAACTATATATATATATATATATCTCTATATAGTCTGAAGGAGGAGGGAAAGCCTCATTCAAGGCTTTTGTGTATTTCCACCTCTTAGCAAAATATAGATTAAAAACAAAATGAAGGAAATGAAAATATTATAAATCCTTGAAAACTATAGAGAAATTATAAATTGGAGACAAGACGAAGTATTAAAAGGTAATACAGTAGAATTAGAATTGCTCAGTCGATAATAGATTAGTCTAACATACCCAGGTAACCTCGCAGGAAAATGCATGGGGTTAGGATATTTTTTCAACATTTACCAATATTTAACTTTCTAAACTACTTTCTATATTCCCTCATTAACCATTAGAATAAACATCATCATCACCTTGAGAAATATTTAGTAAAAATAATAGTGAGTTACACAAACATTAACTATCCTTGTTGTAGCATACTAACTTAAATTTCCTGCTATAAATATGCATTGATTCCATGATCATTTTAATTCAATAAGTAAATTATATAATTAATAATATAGACATCACATCATGAAATAAATTAACATCATGAAAATTATACAATGAAAAATCACATCATTAGACACTAATATACCCTAGAAACCCCATAGGGTGAAAACAAAGAAATCTTTAATTTTATTATTAAATTCTCATGAGGGTTTTCACCCCTCACTCAATGGTTATAAGGGATTTCATCTCTTGGCCATTGTCATAAAAATTACATAGAAAAACAATCTTAAATGCAACATAACTAGCTATACGCTATTACAATAATCATGTACCATTTACCCACAGATCCTCAATCTCTGTCTTTGTGGTTAGACTATTTCCTTCAGTGGGTCATCCTGCAGTTGGAACTCCTAATCCTTCATGGATTAATAACTATTTATCTTTCATAATATTTAACCTGAACGATCATTTTCTGAAGTCACTCTCCTTTCCTGCCATCACTGTTGTGAGCACACTTGATATCATGATTAGATAAAATATTAATAAACCAATAATCAATCTTTATTTGTGACACTTCCACAAATATTTTTATGTGTGTATAAAAAATAAACAAATTTACATGAAATTCCTTCTTTAACATTGTTTCACATGCATTAGTATCACATAAATAACTATCAAGCCTCATCTTTCCAACAAATGCTAACAAAATCTTGCATGCACTTTCATATTATTTCCAAAGGAAAGCTAACAGTCTATATAATAATATTGTGCATGCAAATTCATAAGAAGCCTTCAATATAACTATCCCAACAAGCAATTTCCTTTGTGCCTACTCTTATATTTTTTTTCCAAAGGGATTAACACAATATATTCTATACTTTTGCATGTGAATGCATGTTCTTTTCCAAAATATTTGTTCCACACAAGAGTTATTCACAATGCCTATTATGTATAACAATGCTAGTTCTATTTCAAACAAAGTTAACATACTAGTTACAATTTTGCGCATGCAATAACATAGCTTGTTATTCTTACATGTCAAACATATATTTCTTTCCAAAGGAAAATAAATAAACATTTCATGGAAAAATAAACACATTTATTTTCCAAGGGATCAAACACATACCATTTATTCTTCCATGCATAAAAAGGGACATTTACCTCTCATCCAAAAGATCTAACCCAATGACCATGCATAATATTCTCTTAAAATAAAGCTAATACCATAGCTAATCCCTTTAGGTTTGCAAAATAAATATAATTTTTCAATATTATGTGATTGCATCTTGCTTTTCTCTAGAAATCTAATACCCAAAACTATAATTTTTCCATGCATGCAAGCATATATGTTTCTCTAAATAATCTCACATAATAAAGCATGTGACTACTAGTTTTCCTCTCCACGAATCTAATCCAATAATTCATACAATGATATATTTTTCTCTTTTATTCTTTTTGAAGAGTTATAACACAATAAATGCTTCCTTGCACACAAATATATATTTATTTTCCAAGGAATTTAACACACTAATTATTCTTTTTCCAAAAGATAGCTAACTCACTAGCTATTATGCATGAAATACAAAATATTTTCTCATCATTTTACACATCATAGAGACTTGTAATATTTTCGCAAGAAATAACATGAATAACAAATCCTTCTAAAATAAATCAACCAAATGCCTTTTATGCAAAAGCTTTATGTGAAATACTTCATCACCAAATTTATTTATATCTTTTTGCATGACACAAGATTCTCATGGACATAATCAGTTCTAGTATATCAAATGTACTAGATAATTATTCATGTCCAATTAATCACATACTCTTTTCAAGAGTCCAATATTTCTCTTTAAACTTTTAATGCATATGCATCATGAGAACACACTTGGTAATGTCTTAAATTAAATAACTTAATTCCTTTTTAAAAAATTATCAACATATTTTTTATGTCTATATGTACATAAATAATTATTTTTATTGAAATATCAAATAGAAGCACTCCGTTTTACCCTGTTTTTCCTGTTTTAGCCATCCAATTTGGAAGCAGGTTGCGAGCATATGGAAATGAATTTCAGAAAACGAAAATAGGTTTTTTTTGGAACATGCTTATTAAAAATAACCTCTCTCATTTTTTTCACAGGTATCATAGTTATGAATATTTGAATAAGTATTTGTAGCCTAGGTTTCGAGATTTAAATATTAAATAATTTCCTATTTTTGTCATCAAATTTGGACACATTTTACAAACAATTGAAAATGTGATTTGGAACACAGTTTTTTTTTAATGATTATACATTTCTAAAGAGCGTCCCCACCTCCATACTTTCAGTTCATAACCGTGCATTGCACTATGATGTTAGTCTATTCAATTAGACTCATGGTTGATTCTTTTTCAAATCTGTATTTTAGTATTGTGACCAACCTTGTATCCACGTTGCCCCAAGAACACCACCACCCTGTAGATTGAGTGTCTTAGCTCTAGATTTCTTGTTACATGGTTTTTCCGTACCTTTCAATATACATATGCATACTATTTGATACATATACCTATCTAATTTTTTTTATTTCACACATGCTAGGTAGGAATCAATGAAGAAATACATGGTCATAACCAGTAGGGCCTTATGCAAATTGCTTCGAATGAGAACTGCAATAACATAAATTGATAGTAACAAGGATGTTGGAGCATCATGAATTCTAGGAAAATTACGGAATGTAGGAAAAACACTCCAATTTCTTATTAGGCTAAGGGATGACCTAGGAACACATGCTAATCCAAAAATAAAAACCTATCTTATATGACCGATCATCGATCACACATGACCGAAACTTCCATAACTGTTGAACTATGACTAGACGAAGTTACTATGATACTAGAGTGCTACTAAACTGGTCTATGACCAAAGAACTGTTACAGTAACGAATGAATACTTACGATGAGTATGGAGAGTATTGGCTTCTTGAATCTTTCAAACAAATATTTAATGGTTTAGAAACATATCTTATAATTGAGGGCGAGGGCTCTGCGGCTAATCTGATGCGAAAGGTCTAGGGTTTTGCGGATCGATCTCTGATCCAGGGCCAGAACGCTGGCAAGAAGCCAAGATTGTCTCCAAGATCTGCGGCAACAAGGTCTAAAACTGGCGCAGAAGGTGGTACGGCCAGGGGCCCCTGGAGCCCCCACTTTCAAGCAAGTAATTATAGACAAAGGCAAGAAGATGGCCGAGGGTTCGAAGATCCCGGGCTCCTCAGCAACTCGTAATCATGCCGGCCATAATGAGATGCTCTCAGATAACCTCACGGCAGAAACGGTGGAGGGATCTACCAGAAAAGGAGGAATATGTCTCGATCAACCCTCGCAGGAGGCAGATCCACAAGGAAAAGCTGCAGATCTGAGTGATAATTCCTACCAAAACGCTCATCTTGGTCGATCTGAAGATTCTGGAGGAAATGGAGCACAACCAAAATTGCAAGGGCGATGCAAACCAAAGGCTCTTGATAGCCTTAAGGTAAACATCACTGACCCAGATCTACAAGAATACCGGGATCACATGTCAATCTACGCGGTAATATGCAAATTCATGGGGTTCTGGCCCAGTGAAAAAGCTCTCTGTCAATGGATCAAGAAAGTATGGAAACCACGAGGGGATGTACAACTTCACCTAGGAGCCAAGGGCTTTTTCACGGTGGTGTTTACCAATCTAGATGATAAAGACCGGATCTTTGAAGGAGGCCCCTACTTCTATGCTTCTACGGGCCTCTATATGCGGCCATGGAAACCTAACTTCGCACCCGAGCAGGAGACCTTCACTCAAGTACCAGTCTGGATCAGACTCTTCTCCTTGCCAATTGACTACTGGAGACCACCAGCGCTGGAACAAATCGGCAACACTCTGGGCACTTTTGTCCGTGCTTCTGAAGCCACTCTTCAAAAAAGGTACACAACTTATGCTTGCATCTGTGTTGAAATGGATGTTTCTAGACCTTTGCACGAAGGGCTTTGGTTAGATTACAGAGATGAAACCTACTTTCAAACTATAGACTATGAGCAAATACCTTTCAGATGCCGGAAATTCCATGAGCATGGGCATCTAATTAGAGAATTCCCTCAAAACAAAATGGAGGAACTCCCCAAAGGGAAATCCTCTTCATCCTCAGATGGATTCATTAGACCCACAGGAAGACACAGAGCCAATCGCAGAAATCATCCTAAAACAACAGATCCAAACACTGGCACTACAAATCCTTTTGAGATACTGGGCGAGGACTCTCAAAAGAATAAGGTAGAACCAAATCCAGCAGCTCAGCTTTAAACGAAGACAAACGATCAAACTAAAGAAACCCTCGATTCGGGGGATCTCAACACAGCAAACTCAGAAGACAAGAACCAGGAAGGAGATGAGGACATGGTCCTCAGTGAACAGGGCACGGAAGACCTAGAATTGGATGAGATTTTGGAAAAATAAGGGCTAGATCTTAACTCAATAGTGGAATAATGGAAACAAAAAGGGATAGACAAAATACCAGAAGAAGAAATCAACAGGATCAACCATCTATTCTTATCCAGACAGGATGCAGTATCAAAAGGTATGAAACGGGGTTGTGGCGCTACCAAGAGCTTGGGCATCAAATCACAAACCCTACACCATACGCAAGCCAGCAGCCAGTACAAAAAGAAACGAGGAAGAAGATCAGACAAAGATGCTCTCCTAGAATTAGGTCAGTTGCTGATAAACTCGGGAAAGATGAAAGCCCTTGAGGATTTCTCCTTCTCCTCCTAATCCTAGTTAACTATGAAAGTCATCTCATGGAATGCAAGAGGACTGGGAAGCCTCAGGAAACAGAGGCTCCTGAAAAAGAAAATAACACAAGAAAAATCGGATATGGTCTTCCTCCAGGAAACCAAATGTACTATTCAGAAACAGGATGAGCTAACTAAACGTCTGAGCAGACATCTCGAGCATCTGGCTGTGGAAGGAACAGGAATGAGCGGAGGCTTAGCCATCCTCTGGAATCCAAATGTCTACCATCTCATTAATGCTGAAGCTTCAAAGCACTTCCTAGCCCTGGATATGCAAATTATCGGAGAAAAAGGCTCCTTCTTATTTGTCAATATCTACAGCCCCCAACATCTGGAAGACAAACTTCTGCTGCTCCGTCAATTAATCAGCCTGTATCATAGGCACAACACCTCTCAGGTTGTATATGGTGGGGACTTCAATATGATAACCTCTCTTGAGGAAAAGAAAGGGGGCACCAGGGCTCTTAGCAATGATGCCAGGGCTTTTAATGCCTTTATTGAAGATCTAAGCCTGGTAGACATAAAACCTAGCAATGGTATGTTCACTTGGACCAATAGACAAGGCGGAGATAGGCTTATAGCTTCCCGATTGGATCGCTTTCTAGTCTCCGAAAGCCTTCTCCTTGAAGGGAACATTACAAGTTCTGAAATCCTCCCTTCCGGGGGATCAGACCACTGGCCCATCTCTCTGCAAATGTCGATTTCAGGTACCCCCAAAAACAGGCCTTTTCGCTTCGAAATATTTTGGCTTACCCATAAAGATTTCTTCAGCCGCATCAAAACCTGGTGGAAGACTCCTCTGCCTATAAGGGGTACAAAAATGTTCAACTTACAAGCAAGGCTCAAGTATATTAAAGCACAACTGAAAACCTGGAATCGAGAGGTCTTTGGAGACATATTTGCAGACAAACGCCATCTGGAGCAGCAATTGGAAGAGATCCACAATGGATGGATTCAAGGTAATAAATACATCACAGGAATCCATCGAGATGGAAAAGCAGCTCATGAAGAAATGGAATGAAAGGTGCGAGCAGGAAGAAATATTATGGAAGCAAAAGTCGCGCAATCAATGGTTGAAGGAGGGAAAAAGGAACACTAAGTTCTTCCACAGGTCTGCTATTGACTATAGATGCAGCAATAGAATCACCAGATTACAAGGAGAGCATGGAGAGGTTCTCAGCTCACACTAGGACATCGCCAATCAACTTCGTAGACATTTTCAGTTCATGGCCACTGAACCAGAATGCAATCGAAGGGAGGCCATCGCCAGCGTCACCTCAACCATACCCAAACTCATCTTCGACGAGAAAAACAGTGCCCTGGAACGACCAGTTTCTCTCCAGGAGGTGGAGGTGGCAGTCAGAGAGATGGCCAACGGGAAGGCTCCAGGACCTGATGGATTCACAGTGGATTTCTTCAAAGCCTGCTGGGACATTGTGAAAGAAGACATTTGGGAAGTGGCAGAAGATTCAAGACTATCTTCTTCCATCTTAAAGTCACTGAACTCCACTTTCATTGCTTTGATCCCCAAGGAAAAAGATGCCTGCACTCCGTCCAAATTTAGGCCCATTGCCCTCTGCAATGTGGTTTATAATATCATTTCGAAAGTCATAGCTAATAGACTTAAACCTATCTTACCTCAAATCATTTCAGAAGAACAATCAAGGTACGTGGAAGGACGACAGATCATGGATATCATTCTGTTAGCCCACGAAATGATTCATACTCTAAAGACACTAAGAAAGGCAGGTATGATAATTAAATTGGACCTCTCAAAAGCGTATGATAAAGTGATTTGGGCCTATCTTGAGGCTGTCCTCAAAGCTTTTGGCTTCAGTACAAGATGGATAACTTGGATCTCAGCTCTGATCAAAACGCCTAACCATTCAATTCTAATCAATGGAGCCCCCTCTCAACCTTTCTACCCAACCAGGGGTATAAGGCAGGGAGACCCAATCTCCCCCTTCCTTTTTGTTATTCTAATGGAAGGGTTCAGCCGTCTCATTAAATATGCTCAAGAGAACAATCTGATAAATGGTTTGCAGCCATTAACCAATTTTCCGGCCACAACACACCAGCAGTTCGTGGATGACACAATGCTGCATGGCACGCCCACTGTAAAAGAAGCAAAAGGCTTTAAGAAAATTCTCACCTTGTTCAGTCAGGCTTCTGGAATGGATTTCAACTTTGACAAATCCATGGTCTTCTTTTTTAACACCCATCTGGCGGTTCAAAGACATTTAACTGAGATCCTCGGTTTCAAGCAAAGCTCTCTCCCTTCCAAGTATTTAGGGATTCCCCTCACCGACAAGCCATGGCATAAGTCTCATTGGGAAAATCTGGCAACCAAGCTTGCTGACAAATGCAACCACTGGACCAACAGAGTCCTCAATCTGGCAGGGTGTATGGTAATGACCAAAGCGGTTCTTCAAGCAATTCCTCACTATATGCTTTCGATTCTCCCAGCACCACAAGGAATCCTTCAGAAAATTAGAACCATACAACGAAACTTCCTGTGGTCGGGCAACTCTGGCAAGCAAAAATGGGCATTGGCGGCTTGGGACAAACTATGCAGGCCCAAAACCTTCGGAGGGATAGGATTGCAGGATCCTAGAACTACCAATAAGGCCAATGGAGCCAAGCTATGGTGGATATGGTTAACAGAGCCGCATACTCCGTGGGAAAAATTGTGGAAGGCCAAATATGCAGCTCATTGGCAGCACGAAGAGCTTATCAGAATCACTGAGGTCCCGATGGGCTCCCCCATATGGAACTTAGCTCGAGCCAATCGACATATAATTCATAATCATTGCTTTTGGGAAATAAGAAACGGGCAGTCGGCTCTCTTCTGGGAAGACGCTTGGCAACAGCTCCCAATACTGGAAAGCCCTAATTTTTATCCTTTGCAGCAATGGTATCAGGAAAAAGGAAAAATAAAAGTCCATCACTACTAGGCTCAAAGCAATGAACCACAGCAATGGAGGAGCTGGCAACTGACTCCCCCTCCCCCGGAGGAACTACTGCAGAATTTAAACAACACCCTCAATGACACTCTCAGGAAAAGAGTTATCAGAGAAATGCACGGTCTAGACAGACTCCGCTGGGGCATGCTGTCTGGCGGCTCCTTCAACCTGAAAGAAGCCAGGTATTACTTGGATAACAGGGAGGAGTGGGACAAGGTAGCTTGGTATGAAAATGTCTGGGCCGAAATCCTATGGCCCAAAATTAAAATGTTCCTGTGGCTCATACAAAACAAGAAAGTCCTAACATGGGAAAATCTCACCAAAAGAGGGTTTATAGGGCCTTCCCGTTGCCCAATATGTGAGCAGCAGGAGGAAACCACCAACCATCTCTTCAACAGCTGTGACTGGACCAACAAGCTCTGGGAATGGCTTCAAGATATCTTCCGACAGTCAGACAGACAACACAATTCAATTCAAGATACCATAACCAATTGGTGAACACAATACTCCAACAGCGCTATGGTAAATTCACTGTGGAAGAACAGTCCAGGATTCCTCATATGGAATGTATGGAAGGAAAGAAACAACCGAATTTTCCAAAAGCGCAGCATTCGGCAACTCGATGATTTAAAAATAGTCATCATGCAAGGGCTCACGGAAACAACTCGTACCTGGTGCACAGAGGAAAAGGTTGAAACGATCTCTCTCAATGACAGAAGAATTCTGGGCATCTTCGGGCTCATCGATTCAGCGGAACATCTCCTGACGAAAATGGCTCTCCGACCAATTCCTCCTCCTGTTATCTGGCAGCGTCCACCCCATGGCTTCTGCAAGTTGAACTTCGACGGTGCAGCAAAGGGCAACCCTGGCCCAGCTGGGGCAGGTGGGGTTCTATGTGATGAAAATGGAAGCATCATTCATATCCTAAGCAAAAATCTGGGAGAAACCACAAACAACTACGCCGAATTCACAGCTTTAGAACAGGGTCTCCGACTCTTAGTTCAGCTTGGCAAAAGGAAAGCTATCATGGAAGGCGACTCTCAGGTGGCCATAACCACAGTTAAGAAAATCCAACATGGAACGCAGCCCACCAAAGCAATCAAGCATTGGAGGTTAGCCGCGGTCACGGAGAGGATAGCACAGCATTTGCCATCTCTCAGCGGAATAATCTTGCAGTCCGTGCGAAGGCAAGAAAACTCGCTTGCGGACCACATTGCTAACTACGTGGTTGACAACCCGACTCTTGCCTGGGACACGTGTTGGCATGAGCTCATGGATGATAAGCTTCGGGATCAATGCAATGCAATATCAAGGAAGGACTTGAATGCAGGTGATTCCGTAGGACGGACGGCAGGTCAGTCGTCATCAGAAAATCACGCTTAACGGTATGGTGATTGCGCCAGTTAGGCGGCACACGCAGGAGAGGTTAATGAGAAGCCATCGGGATCTGCCGGCCTTAATGAGAAGGAATTATGGCAGAGGAAAAAGCTCCACCAAGCGCTTTAAGCACAGGATGACAGTGTGTAAAGGATTACACGGCAGAACGGACAACTCCGATCACTCACCCAGCTTTTGCGACAGTACGTTTAGGCAACTTGCCCTCAATTATGGCCTTAAATGGCTTCCCCGTAGCACGCTTCAACCCTTCTCCAATTTCTTTATTAGCTCCTCCCCGGAACCTTTCTGTATCATTCTTGCGCTGGATTATCAATCTGTAGGCTCCTCTTCTAATCTAGATTTCAGCTTACGCAAAGTGATCGGTGAAAGAACTGTCTCAAGTGCCATGGCGGAACTAAATCTAAGGAGCATCAAAGCCTCAGAAGCCCTCAAAAGGGCCAAGGACTGTTATGAGGCTTCGGTTTCTAAACGCGGCAAGCAGACAATCGAGGTGTTGGAGGAAGAAGTGGAACTGGCTCGAACACAGACGGACGACACTAACATTAGTGAGGAGGTTGATTGGCTCGTGGACCCCGGAACTCCATCCACACATCAGACCCAATTTCTACAAACACAAGTCGTCGCTTGGCAAGTGAAAATGATGTTGGCCAAGGCCATAGCCATGCAAGGGGCAGCAGTAAAGGAGACGTTTGCGGCGACTTCCATGGCATTGGCTCGTAACACTGCCCGCCTCGACCAACTGGAGGTTGCATTTAACTCGCTGACCGAGGAACTAAATCAGCATGGCAAGGCCCTGGAAAAGTTCGTCCACCGCTTTGAAATCTATCTCCGCCACGTTCACCATGTATCCATCTAGCTTCCTTCGAACAATTCGCAGGCCACCGTGATCAGACGGTTCAAGCCACGGGCTCCCACCACAGGCGGTGAAGGCGTCACTCTGGTTGAAGGGGGACACTCGAGTGCTTCCACTCCAACTATCTAATGGCTTAGCTTTCCCTATGTTTTTCTGTCAACTGGTTAATCTCTGTTTCGTGTCCTATGTTTCTTTACAGTCTTTTTACAGTCAATTTTGGGCTTGTAAAAGGCCACTGTGGCCTACAGCAATATTTTGGTCTAGTTTTGCAATCAAAGGGTGACCCTGCGTGGCAGCCCTGTAGTTTTGTTTTAAGGACTAAGATGGTCAAAGTTCAAGCTACTGCTCAGCTATGTAAAAACTCAATCCTATGTAAGATCGAATCGAAGCAGGCCTCTCCGCTATCAAAGCCATAAGTCTTCGAGCATCAAAGCTGTAACCTCTGTTCATATCATAATATATTGATCCATACTTACTTACAAAAAAAAAAAAAAACGAATGAATACATACACGAAACATTTTTTGGATACGGAGTTCTAGATACACCTAATCATAAGCTACAAAAGTAAAAACCACATCTAGAAAAAGATAAACCATAAACATACCTCTAGTTTCTAATGTCCATAAAATGCTTCGCTACTATGAAAAGAATGAGAAATATTGAACACCTTGTTATCCAAAATAAATACTTACAAAAAAACCAGCCCATCCCAAACTCAGGTTCATGTAGAATAAATATTACCTCCTTTATTAGATTCATTAGGGACAACCATTATTTACTTCCCTTAGCAGATATAGATGTAAGAGTAACGTAAGAGATATACCAGAGGAATATAAATTATTGAATTCCCAGTAGACATGGGCCACTAGACATAAATAATAGAGCCTTTTCATGCATAATATAGAGGCCTTTAGGCATGAAAGGAACAACTGAAGGCACTGTCTGAACCAGGAAACAACTATAAATCTAAAAAGGTTGGGTTCAGAGCGAATATGAAATTTTAATATGGTCGTCAAAGCATGAAAACATGATCCCAAGCATGAGATTCATGCTATTACACTATATAAATTTGCACAACATAGCCACATGGAGAGAACTTAGTTAGGTCGATGATCAGAGGAACATGTGGGAAGACTGTATAAATCTGCACAAGAAAGCCACACAAAGAGAACTTAGTTACGTCGATGAGCAGAGGAAGACGAGTGAGCACACCCAATTAACTAGAGTTCATGATGCCAATCAATGTTTGTTCAAAGAGTTGAGGATAAGTTGTCCGCACTCTAAAGAGAATGAGAACTATTCAACACCCTGTTACAAAAAATAATTATTTATAAAAATAACTAGCTCATTGGAGTGAAAACATAGCATATTAAAAACAATCCATTCTTACAATGAGCTTATAGGAGAAAAAACACATCTTATAGGAGAAAAACAGTCCTCAATCCTCTCTTTTTGTAATGGGAGCCTAATGAAAAATTGTGATGATAGTTTAGAATACTTGCTAAAAAACAATCCCTATTGCTTTCTTTTTTTAATGGGAGGCCAATGAAAAATTGTGATGCTGATTTACAATACTTGCCAACCAACTTTTCTTCATTGCCAAAAAAAAATGTGATGCAAGTTTGTCATACTGAACTAACCACCAAAAAATTGTGATGCAGGATTGTAATACTGAGCTAACCATCATTTTCTGATAAGCTGCCTAATTACATGAACAATTGTTACATGGACATTTTTTGCAAGTATGATATACTACTCACCAAGAAGTTGTGGTCGACAAGGTGTCAATGTACACCAACAATGTGGTTGACAAGGTGTCAATGTACACCAACAACTATTTCATTTGGAAAAAACATTTGCTTCATGTGGATAAAACTAGTGACATGTGTAAACTAACATAGAAAAAAAGAATAAAGAGAAATCCCTTCATATACATTAAATCAATGCATTAAAGTTTGTAAGTTCTAAGAAATATATTGAAATACTTTGTTATTTACAGACTTTGGTTATGTCATTTGCAGACCTAGCATATCCTAAACGAGTTTGGTTCTTTGTTGAATGTAGTTATACAAAAATTTGGTTATGCACAATTGGGCTATGGAGACTTTTCCTAGAGGGACATGAGGGTTGAAATAAGAGATTTGTTTCAAGACATTAGTTAAATTTAACTGAACCCAAAATTCCATTGAAAATTTTGGTTAAATTCTGCTAATAATATTTAGTCAATGTAAACTAATATCATTTCAATGACGATCGATCTCTATTGTCCCTGATTTGTCGTAGTGAGGGACTAATAACACCCTCATGTGTTCACCGAACACTAGTTGTGGACAACCCACGCTATCACACCCACATTTATTTACAACCTATAAATATAGGCTATGGAAAGTCAAATAAAAAATATAATCAGATTTATTGATTAAAAAATATAGTTTATGTAAGTAATAATTATGATTAATAATTAAATGAAAGTAAATTTATCTTAACTCTAGATCTATCAGGGTTGAGAGGAATTAAATCTCTTGATATGAAAACATCTTTCAGGCTGTAATATCTTGTTATTAAATCTTGTTGATGGGTAGATCTAAAGTTAATATGGATCTAAATTCTTTAATTTTTTAATATGATTGAGAGAGGCACTCTACAACCAAATATGGGGGTAGATCTCACGTAAAAACTGTAACCACATATAAAAATAAAAGTAATGAAAAAGTAATGTAGAGATCTCACATAAAAATGTAACGACACATAAAAATGTAACAACCCAATATGGGGTATACCTTAACGGAAAAGTAATGTAGAGCCAATATGGGGGTAGATTTCATGTAAAAATGTAACAACCTAATATGGAGGTATCTCACATAAAAACTTAACCCAAAATTAATGCTTAACATTTAACATTTTTAATCTAATGTGTGACCTATTTAAAAATCAATCTAATTCAATATAAATTTAAAATATAAAGAGACTTATAAAAAAAAATGCTTAACATTTAACATTTTTAATCTAATGTGTGCCCTATTTAAAAATCAATCTAATTCAATATAAATTTAAAATATAAAGAGACTTATAAAAAAAAAATGCTTAACATTTAACATTTTTAATCTAATGTGTGCCCTATTTAAAAATCAATCTAATTCAATATAAATTTAAAATATAAAGAGACTTATTTAAAAAAAAAAGGTATGGTAAATAAAATAAAATATAAGTAAACACTAGGTATGTTACATAAATGAAACTTTTTTATATACTTTCTCGAGAGGTATGGTAAATAAATAAAATATAAATAAATGAAGAGTATGGTAAATAAATAAAACCTTTTTTTATATTTACTCCATAATCCTCTTTATATTTACTAACACTCAAAAAGAGGTTTTGTTTAGGTGCAGCCTATGAGCCAAATACCCTGGGCCAAATTATTATTAATACCATGCAAAAAAAATCATTATTTACCCTAATATTAATATTAAATTATTATTATTATTATTATTGTTAAATCTATTTTTCATATTAAAGTATTATAATATTAATATTATTAAATTTGATAAATTTGGATTATTGCAATATTAAATTTTGTGTATAGCAATATATACTAATATGTCACTATATATATTAAATCTAAATATATATGGGATGGAAGAACAAAGACATAGAGTGATAGAGGTGGAGATATAGGGAGAGTCACAAGGGAGAGATGGAGATAAAATGAAGGAGATGGGAGAGAATGAATGAAGAGAGAGAGAGGTAGAGGAGTTAGAGAGTTAGAGAAGGTAAGAGAGGGAAATGAAGACAAAAATATGGAAGGGAACGAGAGAGAGGAGAGGGAGATAGTGAGAGGATTGGAGGATAGAGAGAGAGAGAGTTGGCGGGAAAGAGAGGAAGTGATTTCTAATCCTATTTTATTCCTTCCACTATATGCACTGATTTCAGTGTGGATGATGATTTCTATTCCTATTTGATTGCTTCCATTAGATGCGTAGATTCTCAGCGTAGATTTTGATTTCTAATATTATCTGATTGTTTGGGCTATATGAGTTGATTTCAGAATATAAGTTGATTTCTAATTAAATTTGATTGTTTGCACTAGATGCATGGATTTTAATGTGGATGTTGATTTCTAGGATTATTTGATTCCTTGTGTTAGATGCACTGATTTCAGCCTAGATGTTGATTTGTAATCCTTACTTGATTTGGTGCACTAGATGCATTGATTTGAGTGTAGATGTTGATTTATAATCTCATTTGATTTCTTTCTTTAGATGCATTTATTTCAATGTAGATGTTGTTTTCTAATCCTATTTTATTTTCTAAATAAAATAAAATATAAATAAACACGATTGTATTGTACATAAATGAAACTTTTTGTATGCTTAGTCGAAAGGTATGGTAAACAAATAAAAATATAAATAAACTAAAGGTATGGTAAAAAAATAAAAATATATCAAATAGGATTATAAATCAACATCTAATCATATAGCAAGTCTATGGGCTAAATACCATGGTAAATAAAATAGGTATTGTAAATAAATATAGTATAAATAAACCAAATGTATGGTAAATAAATAAAACCTCTTTTTTATATTTACTCCATAATCCTCTTTAGATTTACTAACACTCAAAAATAGCTTTTGTTTGGATGAAGCCTATGAGCCAAATACCATGCGCCAAATGATTATTAATACCATGGAAAAAAAATATTATTAACCCTAATATTAATATTAAAATATCATTATTATTATTATTATTATTATTATTATTATTATTATTAAATCTAATATTCATATTAATGTCTTATAATATTAATATTATTAAATTTAATACATTTGGATTAATACAATATTAAATTTTGTATATTACAATATATATTAACTCTAGATATATATGGGAGGGAAGAACAAAGACATAGAGTGATAGAGATGGAGATATAGGGAGAGTCACAAGGGATATTTGGAGATAAATTGAAGGATATGGGAGAGAAGGAATGAAGAGAAAGAGGTATAGGAGTGAGAGAGGTAGAGAAGGGTAAGAGAGGGAAACAGAGACATAAATATGGAAGGGGGGGAGAGAGAAGGAGAGACGGAGGGAGATAGTGAGCGGATTGGAGAGAGAGAGAGAGAGAGAGAGAGAGAGAGAGAGAGACGGGGGAGAGAGAGGGAGGCATAATTTCTAATCCTATTTGATTTCTTGCACTAGATGCATTGATTTCACTGTAGATGATTATTTCTCTTCCTATTTGGTTGCTTGCATTAGATGCATTGATTTTAAGTGTAGATGTCGATTTCTAATATTATTTGAGTGCTTGCTCTAGGTGCATTGATTTTAGTGTAGATGGTGTTTTCTAATCCTATTTGATCAGCATGGATATTGATTTCTTATAAATCCTATTTGATCAGCATAGATATTGATTTCTAATTAAATTTTATTCTTTGCACTAATGCATGGATTTTAGTTTAGATGTTTATTTATAAACTTATTTGATCTCTTGCATTATATGCATTGATTTCACTGTACATGTGGATTTCTAATCCTATTTCATTGCATGCACTAGATGCACTGATTTCACTATATATGTCGATTTCTAATCTGATTTGATTTCATTCATGACATGCATTGATTTCAGTGTAGATGTTGTTTTCTAATCCTATTTTATTTTTTGATTTAGATGCATTCGATGTTAATCTCGAAGCTATAGATTATTAAAAAAAAAATTCAAGATATATTTAGTAACACCTAGAGGGACACTATTAATAATTAGTTAGTTTTCAAATTTTGCGATACTTAGAATTAAAATGAAATAGACGTGCATGATGAGTCCTCGTGCAAATATCTTCTTCATCCCCAACTAATTAATTCTAGGCAATTACATATATTCAAAATATATTTAAAATTAGTGATTGCGTACAACAAAGTATTCAAAATGTTTATAAGAGGAAAAGATATATTATAAAAATTCAAAGCAAATCAAAATATTCTTGAAAGAGATGTGAGAATCTTTTGTATGTAAATATTTTATAAATATCCCAACTCATTAAAAAAATTCAAAAATACATTATTTATTGACTTTGCAAAATAGATTATAGATAAAAAGAAAAATCATCAAAATATTCTTGAAAGAAATAAATCATTTCAAACATTTGCAAAGAAACAAATTATCTCAAGAGTAATCTTGACCCAAAAAATTATTAAAATTAGGCATCAAGATATATTTAGTAATACCTAGAGGGACACTATTAAGATTTAATTATTTGTGAGAAGTTGTCATACATAAAATTAAATGAAATAGGTTTGTATTATCAATCCTAGTGCAAACCATTGAAAAGATTGGCTTTCTTCTTCATCACCAACTAATTATTAATAGATAATTACATACACATAAAAATATAACACAACAATTGTAACATTCACAAACACTACTATCCAAATCCAAACATGTAAACAGGTAAACTACTTAAAGCATCCAAAAACAGATGTACAAACCAAAGGAAAGAAACACACTAAATTAAAGAAGAGAATTATATGGTCATGTCAAGAAAAAAAAAATAATGTGAATATTGAAGTTAATCTCACACGCATACATAATAATTATAGTCTAAAAAAGTGGCATTATTTCAGTCAACTAGAATTGTCTTAGATCCATGTAATACTGATGGGTGGAAAGGGATCAAATCCCTCTCGCTGCAAACTTTTCCTCAAATTCTACACTCCAAAAACAAGGTTTCCACCCCTAAGTATTTTATCCCTCTTGGCCCATGATAAAAAAGGTATTAGATGAATCTTTTAGTTGCATGGAACATAGTTTTAGTTACTTTACATTAGTGAGTAACATTGAAATAAATACCATGAATAAACAAATTGTAAGATGACTTTGGCATGGCTAGTGAAACTAGTTGAACGAACTCTTAAAATTAATATGTTTAGAAACATTTAATCCCATCTTTAAACTAACTCTTAGAGTTAATATGTTTGGAAACATTTAATCCCATCTTTAAATGCTTTAGATACAAAGGGAGATTGTTGTTATCTTACACGTTAAGTTTACAAGAAACTAATCTAACACAAATTATTTTTGAATTCAAATGCGAAAGATAACAACTATTCCTTTTAACCACATAAACTAAATTTAATTGCCAACCTTATTCGGAAAAGAATTCAAAAAGGCTAAACACTTTATATTTTCGATATTTTCTAATTTCCGAGAGCTAAAATCACACAAAACAAATTTTTACTGAAATTACAAATCCATAAACGGCACCCAAAAAAACATAAAACCTAACTCCTCCCCCTCCCCCCAAAAAAAATCGTAGTTTCGATTTCTCTAAAATCTTCATTTCTTTGAATCTTCAAGTTAGTCATCGGATCGTTGACTCAGTTTCACTGCCTCGCCTATATAAATGACCCCTTCTCCATTCTTTTTTACCACCATTCTTCGTTCTCATCACCCCCCTGCATCTAGTGGTGTCGAATCCCCAGCGTGCAAAAGACGGCACCTCAAAAAAAACTAAACTCTTAAAAATAAAAAAAACACTTCAAATTGCAATTTTAAATGAAGTTGTTTATCTAGCATGTGGAATAGCTCTGACAGTAGTTTTTGACAGAATCAGGTAGACTAAAATTCAAAAAACCAAGAAATTGAAATGTTTTGAATCCATTTTTAATAGTGAAAATAAATTCAACACTATCAAAAACCTTAAAAACAGTCTTAACAACTGATTCTAAACACATCTTTACCAATTTTTTTCAAAATCTTTTTCGAATTCCGAGCCCTTCTGCTTTTTAGACTACGCGATTTAAAACCATAAACGGCACCTCAAAAACCCTAAAACCTAACCCACAAAAAAAAAACGTACTTTCGATATCTTTGAATCTTCATTACTTAAAACCAATTAGTCATCGGATTGTTGACTACGTCTCACTGCCTCGCCTATATGAATGACCTCTTCTCCATTCTACCGACCACCATTCTTCATTCTCATCATCTTCCTGCATCTAGCGGTGTCGAATCCCCAGCGTGCAAAAATGCCTGCCGGATCCAAGAAACTTGTAATGGATGGTGTTTCACCAGCATGCCAAGTCCATGACTCTGGCCCTTCCAGAAGAATCGATGGATTGGGCGAGGGATGGTATTTCACTAGATCCCAAATCGACAGATCTAGCCCTTCTCGAATCGATGGAATCGACGCAGAGAAAGAGGAATGCCTCAGGAAATCGTACTGCTCATTTATCAAACGCCTGGGCATGAAATTACGGCTGCCCCAGGTGACCATCGCAACAGCAACCATACTCTGCCACCGATTCTATCTCCGCCAATCTCACACCAAAAACGACAGATACACAATCGCAACCAGCTGCATGCTCCTTGCCAACAAACTCTGTCATGGGCGACGCAAGATATTCGAGGAACTGACTGTGGAAGCCATCCATGAAAACGGGGACCCCAAATTCTTCCAGCAGATGCAACACTTAGTGTTGAAGGGGGAATTGAGTGTTCTCACAACACTCAATTTCGATCTCGAGATCGAAACACCCTATAAACACCTCACATCTGCCATCAAAAAATTCAATGCTCAAGGATGGCATTCCGAGTTTGCACAGGTTTCTTGGAACTTTGTGAACGATGGATTGATGACGACGGTGTGTCTCCAGTTCAAACCCCGCCAAATCGCTGGTGCTGCTTTCTATCTCGCAGCTAGGTGTCTCCGGGTCCAGTTGCCATCGGATACAGAGAACCCATGGTGGCTTGAGTTAATTACTTGTATTCCTCAACTTGAAGAGATTTGCCATCAACTGCTGGATTTTTATGGAACGAGAAGCTTTCCCACCCCATGTCTCTCACCAAATGCTCCTTAGAGTTGGAATAGCTAATTGGTGGTAATATCAGTGCATGCTACGCACCCGCAAGTACGATTTCAAGGGCCTCCATTGATACGAGGCGGGGAGGTTCACATCCTGCAATGAGTGCTGTTAAATATTGTTAGGCTGACAGATTTGGAGCAATTTAGTGATTACACAAAAATGTTTTTTTCATTCCGCAGCAATGAATGCCAACACTTTCTGAAATGATGCTGTTATGTTATATTAATTGGAACCTTGCATAATTTTGACTATTTATGTTTTGGTTAAGTAGAAAGCCATAGCTATTAACTATGTTTTGGTTGAGAGAGGAAACTTATAACTATTAATTATGTTTGGGTTAAGTAGCAATTTTTTATTTTTATTAAGCTGTCTATTAAAAATACAAACAGGACATTTTATGAACATCATATTCGAAAAGCTGGATAATATCACAGCAATGAGATTTATCATCATTGTATACATCCATCCTTAGACAGATATAATCATATGCGAAGATTTTCGGCTATCAAAAGAAAAAACATAAACATAATTCAGCATAACAATGTTCACAAGTTCGTACATCATAATGTAAATATAACGAAATTTCGAAACAATACTGACGACTCTGTTCATTCTTTATAAAAACATGATTTATTACTGAATGAGGCCATAAGGTTCGGTGCAAATGTACTCAGGTTCCCTTGCAGCCTAATCAGCAGCCTGATATATCTTCATATATATAGCATTTGGACAATACAGAATTTCACATCCATTTGGGTCTCATGGGATGGGGATATCAAAGCCCAGATTTGTTGTCCATCTGTGTAGTGAGAAACCTGCAAAAACCCAAAATTTATCCTTACACTCTTTTTTGAAAGTCCATCTGCTCTGGTATTATTCTCTCTCAATATGTGATTTAGGGGTGGCTTGTTCATTTTAATCCAAAGTTGCTTTGTTCTCATGAGCCAACCTTGACATCCTAGAGAGGATGTAACTGATTTTCTAGATATGGCATCAATGATGATTCTAGAGTCTCCGTAGATATGGACCTCGCTCAAACCCATGTTGTGAGGAGCCAATAATCTACTCCACAGTGCCATCAACTCCGCCATGTTATTTGTGCCCTTACCACCATTCCAACATATGTGAATCCTTTCCGCCTCAAAGATTTTGATCCAAGCTCCGCATCCCATTATACCTTCTTGAAAAAAATCGCACGGAGCGTGATGGGATGAGGTCTAATCCTTCGAGAGAAATCACATATATTATCCTTAGCATGCTCCCAGTCATTAATCCACTTCATGATTGCAGCATGTATATGGGATATGGAAAAAGGCTTATCTTCAAAAATAAGCTTGTTCCTTGCAAGCCAAACTTCCCAGATGAGAAAAAATGGTAAGGATTGGAACTTGCTCGATATCTTCTCCCATCTTTGAGCAGTGTCCATGAACTCCCCAGGAGTCCATGATGGATGCAATTGATAGTGACTGAATAGATTCCATATAATTATTACCCTTGGATAGGAGAAGAAAATGTGATCCACCATTCCTCATGTTGAAGGCAAAGAGCACATCTTCCTGGCCTAAGAGACCATGTCTAATGAGCAAGTCCTGCGTAAGAATTTTCTTCCTCTAAAAAAGCCATCCAAACAACACGATCTTGGTTGGTATTCTTCTGTGCCAAAAGTTCCAGAAACCCATGGACATATGATCATGAAAACACTATATATTGATGTAGGAATAAATGTCCTTCACCACGAGTGAGTCACCCTTCATTGCCCCTTCCCGTGCTATTCTGTCACCCCCAGTCATGTAACACAAACGAGCCGCCTGGATGCCCTCTGTATACCTTCTCCATTCCACAACTTCCGGGCTAATAAGGCGATTTGTTCAGCTGTTTTCAAAATACGAGCCTCGTGAGCCCAGTGGTGGATCACCAAAAAGAAATACATAATGCCTTTGTGGTTTAGATGGTGAACAATACATTGTTCTTGAAGAGAGACAACGGACATGCCATATGCTCGGTCACAACCCAGTAAGATCCTCTACTCTTTCCCAAATCTCCAAGTCAACCTCTCCACAAATAGATGCATTACTTTCCTCAATCCTTGCCATATTGCAGATATGGCTCGCGGAAAAGAAAATTGGTGACAATATATTTTGTGGAGGTGGACTTGAGATAAATATTTACATTTGATGATTTCAGACCATATTATATTACCATTAATGGCCCTCCACAAGGATTTGATGAGAAGAGAAGAACTAAATGCTCTTTTATTTAAGAAGCCCCAACCCCATGTTGTTTTGGGAAAAATAATAATTCGAGCTTGGACAATTGATGTTTCTTTGTCATAGCAACACCGCCCCATAAGAATTGCGATAGAATTCGATTGATTTGAGAAAAAAATGTTCTGGAATATAAAAGAGATGTCCCTAGTACACTATTAATTGTGATAGAGCCGCTTGAATCATAATGAATCCTCCACCCAACGATAACCATTTGTGAGTCCATATGTTGATTTTGATTTTGAAATTCTCCACAATCCACATCCAATCCCTCACCTTATATCCACAAGGTTTGATTTTGTATCCCAGATATAAAACACCTTCATTTTCCTTCTTACTATGGATACCAAAAAAGCCAGCAATGAAGTATATCTCATCAACATCGCAAAATTCACAAAGGAGGAAATATTTTTCCTTGTTAATGCATAGACTGAAGGCGTTTCCAAAGCAAGAAAGCAAGTAATGAATGTAGAACCAATGATTTCTAATAAGTGAGCCAAATATAAGAATGCCATCCACAAAGCGCGGGGAAATACTTATAGAATTTGGGAAGGAGAAACTAGTAATAAAGCCCTCCCTCATAGCCATATCCATAAGTTTGCTAAATCCATCCATGACTAATATGAAGATGAGAGGGGACAGGGCACATCCCTTTATTAGGCCTCGCTCAGCCCCAAAAAAATTTGTTGGCAACCCATTTATAATCACTGCATATCTGACGGATGTAATGCAGGCCATAATCCATCTCATGGATTCCATAGGGAGCCCAATCTTCATTAAAACTAGTCGAATGAATGACCAATCTACTCTGTCATATGCTTTGAGAAGATCAATTTTTATAATAAGGGCCTCCTACTTTCTTGTGTGCATGGTGTGCAGCGCCTCCTCAGCAATGGAAATGGCATCATGTATAGATCGACCCCTTAGTATCTGGTATTGCTCCATAGAAATGAACTAAGATAATATCTCCCTGATCCTGTTTCCAATAATTTTTGAAGAGACCTTATATATTAAGTCACATAAAGAAATCAGTCTAAAGTCTGAAAAACCCTTACATTCAGAAGATTTGGGCATGAGTGCCAAGAAAGTGGCCTTCATGTTTACAGGGATGTGCCCCATAATCCGACCTTGTTCCACAACAACTGTGACCTCCTTGGCTGTTATATCAAATAAATAGGCATAAAATTATGCTAGTGAGCCATTCGGGCTTGGAAATTTATCGTGGGCAATAGAATTTAAAGTTTGTGCCACCTCCTCTGTAGCTATTTCTGATTTCAATACATCGAGAGCCGCAACATCAAACATTTTAGGGATGTGTTGGAGAACCCATGTCTGGCAGGCAGGGTGAATGTTCTTGTCCGCTTGGTAGAAGGTCAAGAAGCACCTCTAAGCCTCCTCCTATATTTCAGACTTGGAATTGGCACAACCCACATCATTCCTGTAATATTCCCAATTAGAAATAGCTAATTGGAAATATTAATTTTGACTAATTTTTCCTTTATAAAGTTAAAATATAAATAAAGTGGGTGAAGGAGCACTTAGCTCACACTTAGGATAAAAGAATTCCCTAAAGTCACTAAGGAGACATTTCGAATTAGCAAGGTGGGGCCTAGTGGCCGAGTGGCAACACAGGGATTGGTGGGGCCTAGGTGAGGAGGAGGCTCACCAAGCATAAAAGGAGGAAGGGTCTCCTCATTCTCACTCATTATGATTATGCATTTTGAGAATTTTCTTCTTGACTTTGAGCATGCTTTTTGTTTAGAAAATTCTAGACGTACTGTTTAGTACATCGGGTGTCTCCATTCGAAGATCCCAACCTCAGCCCCGAGGGACTTCAAGTGCCTGCTCAGGTGAGGAGTTCCATCCTTATTTTGTCAGTGGGAGTTACAGCTATCAAGGGAGGAGCACCCACACAGAGAGAGAATGCAGTCAGTGAGAGGGAGGACGCAGTCTTGTGGAGAGGTTGTTCCAGATTGAGATTTTGGGGTGGATTCAGCCCGAGATAGTGGATAAGGAGCTAGCTCTTTCCTATTCCAGTGTTTTGGTGGAGTTACGGACCAAATTTTGGAGCTATTCATTTAGAGCCAACGTCCCTCCTTGAGGAGCAACGCAGAGCCTGAAGGGAGCTATTTTCGGGGGTCGGCTATTTCTGAAAATATTTTTGGGTTTCTCTGGGTTTTTGGAGTAAAGGCCATTTGTGAAGTTTTAGAATTTTTCTAGGTGGGGAGCAGCCCCAAAGATTCAGTCCATTCTAGCAGTAGCAGTAGCACGGGCAACAACACCAACAGCTTGGGGTTTAGGCAGTCATTGAGGGAGAAACCACTTCATGATATATTCTGAGAGTATTTCTACGCTTGCCTAGTGCAAGCCAAGGTGTTATCATTCTCATCACCTTTGTATTCATTTTTTCTTTCAGTACTCAATAAAATGGCTCAGCGTTCTCCATATTGTGTCTGGTTCATGTGATGCCTCTCTAGTTGTTGTAGTTTCTTGTTTATGTACTTTATATTAATTTTTATTTCTATTTGGAATATTATAGTGGTATCAGGGCTTCATTATTGGCTCAGTCGTGGGGATATTTTTCTATGAACAAAGAGGGTAGGTAGAATCTTACCCGCCAAAGGTAGTAGAGGTGGAAAATATGGGGGAGTCAAAGAGAAAAGGGGAAGCAACCTTTGGTAACATTTATAAGGCCCTAAATGATTTAGCCAAAGGACAGAAGGGAATGCTGGAAATACTCAAACAACAGAATAAGAATGAGAGCATCCATCAGGAATCCCTAGTCGGGGAGACTTTGGGGGTTTCACAATAGTGTGACCACCCTTTACCAACCACTCACCCACCAGCCTTCAGTAGGCCAACGAGGATCATTATGCCTACATTATTACCTATAGTATCAAGTGAGAAAGGTAGGAAGAATAATCATATACCCTTTGGAGATTATTTTTGCGAATGGCCGTCCATGGGGGAAAACTTCAGAGCATCTTTGCCCTTCAGAGATTACTATGAGCTCAGGCAGGATGAAGCAGGAAGGAATAGTGGGGGGTCTAGCATGCAAAGTTCAGAGTTGCAATTTACCAATGGAAGACACCTTTTCCCACGTATGATGGATCCACTGATTGCACGGTTCAGGATCGGGTGGAAAAGTTGGATACTTATTTCCAGCTTGACCGAATAATGGAGGGGGAAGCCGTCAAAATGGCTACCTCACACTTGGAGGATGAGGGCACACAGGATCATGGGGAGCATGTGGATACACCCAGTATGTCGCAGGGGTCACCTGTGTTGGAGACTTCTTTGACCATATCGATTGACATCTTAGTAGAGAGAGTAGAGCTTACCCCAGTAGTGCCATCCATTGAGGTGATGACCGGGGCAGTGTCTGAGTCTTCGGGTGGTAGTAGTGCGCAATAGATGGGTGTCGTGCCAGGAGATGTATCCACCTTTTATGATGCACTAGGAGATACAGAGGTATTGGATAATGGTCGCACAAAACAATGTCATCACTATTGAACCGACCTTCTAGTTTTGAAAGGGAAGGCCACCTTAGTATGAGAGGCTATTTTGTTAGAGAACGAGGAGCTAGAGGGCATGAGAGTGGTTTGTGCCGAGTCAGTGGCCAATTTGGCCCACATTGAGGAATGAATGGATTCCCTAACGGTACAGATAGAGGGCACATTAGAGTGTCAGAGCAGCCCCCTTCAGGTATGCATAGACAGGGCTAGCATCATTGTTGGGTCACCTTTTTCCATTGGAGAGAGAGAGGCGGAGCCACCTAGTCATATCTCATACGTTGACTTGGTTAGCAGGATGAAACGATCCGAGTTTCATCGGGTGCATCATCTACATGTTGAGATTGGATGGCGATATATTTTGAGTTGGTACTCGGTGGAGTGGGTTATGGAGATAATGGTGGACTCGGGTGTAGTTCATCAGGAGTTTCCAGGTGCTGGGAATATAGGAACCCCAGACTGGCATTGGGATCTAGGCGGAACTACCTGTTGTTTCCCAGGTAGGTTGGTTGACTATGTCTGGGAGGGTACAGTTGGCCTAGCAGTTGAGCATGCGCATTCACTAGGGGAGTTTCGGTCAGCTCCAGTGGCCAACCAGTTTATCGGTAGACTCCCTAGGTTGTCTTGGTAAGACACTTATACGCGGGGTCATAAGGTGATCAACATACCTTGGTAGGATCTTGTCAGAGGAGGTGGCATTCACAGGCCACCAGATGGTGCCTTGTATGGAGCCAAGGATTCTTCACCTTTGTGTGGGGCACATAGGTCACAGCGGAGCCAAGAAGTGGTGGTATCACTACTGACACATAGGGATATTCACTTCTCGGACACCTCGGGAGGGTTTGGAGTGATGATCCATTCGTCAGAGGGTATAGTGATGCGACAGTGGAGGTGATGATACTGATTGGTGGTGATCCGACATGTAGAGACACAAATCTAGGCCATCACATCGAAGGATGTGTGGGAACATCTAGCATTAAGCAGTGGGCTACCGGTGGACATGGAGTTGCATGTTGGTGTACCGTAGTGTGTGGGACTGCATTGTGGAGTAGGAGTGTCCTACATCACATTTGGAACACGCGAGGAGTGACCGATGCCTTCACACAGACAAGGCACAAGATGGTAAAGGGTGGTACAGTAGTAGTAGGGGGTATCCAACAGTGCACAGGGGTATACCTTAGTGTGCAGTGGCATGTCGAGGAGTACACTGATGATTGGTGGTATGCGAGGGAGTACGATGCTGTACAACAGAATTTCAGAGTATTGCCTCCAGTGGGACTCACGGACAAGGACATTGGGCTTACCTTTGGGCGTAGTTCACCCAGGATCGATGGGGAGACAGATGAGTGATACTTGATAGTATCTGTGGGGACTCACACACCTAACCCTCTTCTACATCACTCATGGGCACAATTGATTTTGTTATTGTCCTTTGGCACTTTGGGCATGAGCAGCGGGGTACGCGAGGCTCACCCAAGATATTTGGATGACACTCACCACACTAGGGGAGAGACTTATTAGTAGTGGCACTCGGTCGGTGCGCTAGTTGACAGTTGCAGGTTAGGGGATGAGATGATCCTCTGCAGGGGTGGCACATCAGTCATCACTAAGCCTACGCTTGGGGAGCGGATCATGAGGGAGACATGCATCACTCTTTTCTCAGGGCATGTCGAGACCATGCATGAGCAGAGGATACTGGGTATAGCAGAGGTAGCATCCTAGTATGTGTCTGGGCTCGAGACAATGTATCAACACATTATTGAGAGGGTGGATAGCAGATCCAGTGGAGATGGTTGGCAGGGATAGGAGGGATCCACATACCTTGAGTCAATTGCGAGTATCAAATATCTATCTATTGATTGAATTCAGGAGGTGGCTATTTGTCACATATCGATTCCAGTGGTCATCGGTACTACATAGTGGCCAGCACAAGGCAGGTTAGCATGCATCATATTTTCCAATGATATATGGACCCTCTATATTGGTCATGAGTAGGGACTAGAGATGAGGCACGGAGGGATTCCTGCAGTTTTTAGAGCTATGGTGCAACAGGTCTGACTATGGGATGCAGAGTTTCAGTTGATTGATAGCCCATTCTGTCTCATGATGGTCAGAGTCAGGATAGAGAATGATCTAGTTCATTGTTGGGTTGGCACATGGGGGTACACAGAGGCCTTCATCATGGCAAGAAAGAATTTCTATGTTGCTGCATAGATTCAGAGCTAAATTCAGAGGGGTAGGTATTGGCATCATGGTGATTCCTGGTCTAGATGAGTTTTTCTCTCATAGATCTCCTTCCACTAGGTCTTAGGAGAGGAGGATACAGTCTGCACATGACAGGGAGTATCTCATGATCAGAGTAGCACAACATTAGCATGGTAGTACCTCTAAGATATTAGCAAGATACTTGAGCATTACAACTCTACACAGCTCGATAAACTCTTAGGGTGAGCTATATACTACATGGGGAGATCATGTATACCTTCCATCGGGCTTTAGCGAGTCATTGATGAAGTGGTGGAATTCATTAGCATGGTAGGATGGTGAATCGAGCAGGTGGAGCTTCATGTTGGACACGATGGCTTGGGATCCTGGCATTGAGAGATCCCTCCATATCAGGGTGATATAGAGGACAGGGAAGATTCAGTGGCGCATCTGGGACCCAAGCACATTTTACAGTGATGGTGGGGAGCATCAGCTAGAGAGGAGGCTTGTTCAGGCATTGCTTGAGGACAAGAAATTTTTGGCAGCGAGGACTGTAATATTCCCAATTAGCAGCAACTAATTGGAAATATTAATTTTGACCATTTTTTCCTTTATAAAGTTAAATTATAAATAATGTGGGTGAAGGAGCACTTAGCTCACACTTAGGATGAAAGAATCCCCTAAAGTCACTAAGGAGACATATCGAATTAGCAAGGTGGGGCTTAGCGGCCAAGTGGCAGTGCAAGGATTGGTGGAGCCTAGGTGGGGGAGAGGCTCACCAAACATAAAAGGAGGAAGGGTCTCCTCATTCTCATTCATTATGATTATGCATTTTGAGCATTCTCTTCTTGACATTGAGCACGCTTGTGATTTAGCAAAGTCTTCACATACTGTTCAGTACACCGGGTGTCTCTGTTCGGAGATCCTAACCTCAGCCCCAGGGGACTTTGATTGCCTACTAGGGTGAGGAGTTCCATCCTTATTTTGTCAGTGGGAGTTACAACTATCACAGGAGGAGCACCCATGTAGAAAGACATCCCAGTTAGTGAGAGGGAGGATGCAGTCTTATGGAGAGGTTGTTCTGGATTGGGAGTTTGAGGTGGATTTAGCCCGGGATAGTGGACAAGGGGCTAGCCCTTTCTTATTCTAGTGTTTTGGTGAAGTTACGGACCAGATTTTGGAGCCGTTCCTTCAGAGCCGACGTCCCTCCTTGAGATGCATCGCAGAGCCTCAAGGGAGCTATTTTTAGGGGTCTGCCATTTCTAAAAATATTTATGGGTTTTTTTGGGTTTTGGGAGTAGAGATCATTCCCGAAGTCTTAGAATTTTCTGGGGTGGGGAGCAGCCCCAAATATTCAGTCCATTCCGGTAGTAGTAGTAGTAGCAGCAGCATGGCAATAGCACCAACATCTTGGAGATTACGCAGTCATTGAGGGAGCAACCATTTCATGATATATTCTGAGAGTATTTCTACGCTTGCCTAGTGCAAGCCAAGGTGCCATCATTATGATCACCTTTGTATTCATTTAATCTTTCAATACTCAATAAAATGGCTCAGCGTTATCCATATTGTGTATGGTTCATTTGATGCCTCTCTAGTTGCTGTAGTTTATTGTTTATGTTTTTTATATTACTGTTTATTTATGTTTGGAATATTACAAGTCCTCTAAATATACCATATTGCCTTCTTATTTTTCCTTTCATTGTCACTTTTGTGGAAAAAATTTGTATTTAGATCTCCTTCCTTGAGCCAATTTATTTTTCTCTTTAATTTCTATGTGAGTTCTTCAATATTTAGGATCTACATCCTCCGTTTTTGTAACTTGTCAATTAATTTGTATGTCTCTTTATCAGGTCCCTTGTTAAGAAACTCAGCATGTATATCACTAATATTTTTCATTATTTCCTTCAACTCAGCTTTGAGCATATCCTTTTTCTTAATTTCCCATTCCTTTGTAATGCATTTGATCCTTTGGATTTTTGCATGAGATCTTTCCCAACCGAATATACCTTCATATAGTATATTTTCATTCCAGTTCACCTTTATGAGCTGATTGTATTCAGCATCATCCAACCAAGCTTGGTTGAATTTGAAAGGCACCATAGATCGCCTACTCTCATCTCGCCATGAAACAATAATGGCCATCTGATCCGACATGTACACCACCAACATCATGTATCTCAGATGCCCCAATTGATTAAGCAGAGTTTCGTCCACCATTTATATGTCTAATATTTTTCCAATATAATCCCCCTCTGCTCTTCGATTGGTCTAAGTTGGAAGTAGAGGAAACGACTGTATATATTTTAGGTGGAACTTTTCAAAAATTCTGCCAATGTGATCCACCATAGGGTCAAGTCTGGCTTTCAGTCCCCATGATTCATTAGAGTGGAGAGTAGAGTTGAAATCCCTGAGGACAATCAGATTATCCATATATAGAATGCTATACTTATACAACTAAGTCCAGAAGGTAGTTCTATTTTGACATGGAGCATATAAACTTAATATAGTAAAGGGGCCATCGAGTGCACGTAAACTCCCGGATAGAAAAATACCTCCAAAAATGATATAAGCTTGAAACTTTACATAAGAAGGATTCCACATAGCAAGTAAACCTCCTGCATGTCCAACTGTATCCACAGCCATCGCATGCCAACCCGGTCTAATATTTAATATAGTGGAAATTGCTTTCAATCTGCAATAGAGAGTCTCCTAAAAAAGAGAAATAAAAGGGTCTTCTTCATTTAACATTTCCTTTAGGCAAGAGTGTTTAGAGGAGTCGCCCATAACCCCCATATTTAGAGAAAGGATGGAGGTCATTTGGAAACTCCAGAAGGGATGCTTGCTCTAAGCACCATGAGGTCATCAGAAGCAGAGATGGGAACATCCATTAAGTCCAGAAAGTCATCTCGCAAAAGAGATTTGGTTTTAATTCTACCCCTAAAATGCCTTGTCCAATATTTATATTTTTTACGCACAGTGAAGTTATTCCTAGAGACAAGGGCGATGACAATATCAAGTTCCTGTGGAACCCTATCAAAAATGGTTAAGGTAGCGAGATCGAGGTTTGGGTTACCTTGTAGGGAATGTAGGTCACTACCAACACTATTTACGGGCGAATCCAATATGTCCAAATATTCATTATACCGTGGAGACTGAGGGGAAGCCAATTCTAGAGGAGGCATGGAGGGAGATATATGCAATGGAACAACAAGAGCGTTGGATGGCATGGAGGGGGATACATGCACAGGTGCGACAGGGGTGGTGGATTGTGGTGGTTCATCAGATGATTCCGATATCAAATAAATGTTCTGGTCAACCCTACTGTCCATAATATTAGATAAAATTTATACAACCTTATCATTAGAAAACATAGGGGGTCTAGGATCGCTACAATAGCAACATCATTGATAGGTGGAGAGGATTTATCACTAAGAGCGCTAGACGAAGCATATACCTCATCATCAGAAGACGATAGAAGAGACTTACCTGATGGGAGGTCATTGTGAGATCCGTTTGTCGCTTTGTCCTTCCAAGAGCCATTAATACTCGAATTTCACCGATGCGCATTTCTGAATATCATAGGGTAGCTTCCTTTCAGGTGTCTAGTGCGATGACATATTAGGCACTGGAATTGTACGCCCCAGTAATCAACTCTCTATCTATGCTGTCTTTGTCCCAATATCACATCTACATCCCCCGACAAACTGCCCTAGAAGCAAACCTCCACTAATAACCTGGAAGTTCTCTTGTTACTGGTGCCATGAATGCGGGGGTCGATATACTTAGTACACCCGATGGAGTCTCCTATGGGTTAAGTAGCAAGTTATAGCTATTGACAATCCTAGACATATTTGAAAATAAATTTTGAGTACTTTGATTTATATGAAATAACAATATTTTAGGTAGAAACAAAAATTTAAATTTTGATTTATATGAAATTATTTATTTTGAGTGGAAAAAAGAAAATAGATTATTTATTTTTAGTGGTCAAAAAGAAAATAAATTATATTTTTAAATTGAAATCAAATATTTTAAATTTATTTTTTTCAACATTCATAAATTACCTATTTTATTTTAAAGTGTAGTGAAGTACTTTGACTTTTTTATTTCAATGTTCATAAATTATTTCAAGAAACAAATAGCTTGATCCACTATTAGAAATTGAAAAATGATCAAATGTGTACACTAGGTTCAACTACACAAATTGAATTAAACTTCGTTGCATAGGTATAGATAATCAAAACGTGCTATCTTCTATTTAGGTTCTTGCCATATTTCCTGGCCATTATTTCAGGGCTATTAACCTTTTTCTCATATTCCCCATACTTCAGGTTATTCACTTTTTATATGGAAATGTGATCTGTGATTTTTTAATTTATATTATTATTATTATTATTATTTAAATTGTAATTTAAAAATAAAATATTGATTATTTCTTTGTTATTTAATATATATATATATATATATATATATATATATATATATATATTTTAAATTAATATCACTAAATTTTTATATTAAATACAAATTAAATTTAAATTTTGTAATTGATTTATGATATTGAATTAAACTAAGCACTAGCATCATAGTATAATGAGTTTTGAATTTTTTTGAAGCCAGTTATAATCTAGCAACTTTACAACCGTTTTAATTCTTAATATCCATTAGGGTTATGTTTGATATTTATTAGTTTTTTTAATATGTTTTATTGGTTTTTTTACTATCTTAAAGGACACGTCTTTGAAGGTATTTTTCCTAAAAACTTATAGATATAAATAAAATTTAAAGTGCATAACAAACTTATTGTAGAGAAAGTTTATTGAGTAGATCAATAATACTTAACAACTTGTAATATTTAGAAAAAAAATCATGAACAATGTGTTGGATAACCAACTCAGAATCTACCAATAACACCAAAATTCTACTTTATTTTTTTTGTCAAAAGGAAACCCTTACATATTCCATATGTCTCTTCCCCATTATTTTTTTAATTACATAAAATCTACTATATTCAATTTTATTTTTTCCATCAAAGTTGAGAACAAACCCTCACTTCTATTACCCCTTTATTAACATACTTTTGATAATAATGTGATGACCTGATTTTGAACATTTCATCTAAATTCATTTATTAATAAATTTTGTTAAAGATCCAATTAAAATTACGAAAATTATAGTTTTGATTTGATTTCGAAAAAATACCTATTTTTCCATTTCTAAATATTTTTTTTCTAGATAATTATAATTTAATGAATATCTTCACAAAGCTTCACTCTCTCACCATTTCATAGTGTGGCTAATGGTTAAGAGCATGTGTTTCCTCGTGATAATCAAAAAATTATTTGTTTGAAAAAAAAAAATACTTTATAACATTTAAAAATCCTATATTATGATTAAATTAAATTTATATATTTAAATAGCTTATAAAATAGTAATAATTAATAAACAATTATTTAAATTTACTTAAAAAGTTATATATGGGTTTCACAACTGCAATCTAGTAGTAAGTACCAAAGTAATTCACTTTCAAGCATGTTGATATGGGCTATGTCTTTGTTCCAAGAGGCTAAATCAATTTTTTTTTTACAGTTTCACAACTATTTTGTCATGGAAAGTACAACAAGGTTCCTCACTCCACTTTCGAGGTTGTTTTACAACATCAAGATGGCTTAGATGGCCCTATCCTAGTGGTTTAATAACCAAGTAACAAGGACCAGTTTTTCTCACACACTAATCGAAAGCACCATAGGGATTCAATTCCTCCACTTTGCTCCCCACTAATCCTCTAGGATTTGATACACTATATAATGGCCTCCATATTAAGAGATGCAATGAATATCACCCGAGATTATGAACACTTCTTCTAAGAAAATCCAATCTAGCTGGGTAATTTGACTTATTGTAGATTCTTTGTTGGCTCTCTTTGGATTTCTTTTCACTTATGTTATTTGTGACCACTCTTATTCATCTTATTTTACATTTTCACCGTTTCGTTCCTTCACTCTTCACTTCTTCGATCACACATGAATTTTCTCTTCCTTCACACCTTCAACAATGTTTTCATGTAGCTTCCCTTCTCCCAACTACATTGCATGACGAAGGGGATAGAAATCGAATTTTCATAGCTCATGTTTCTTGTTCCAAAAAAATTATGGCTATCAGTGCATGCGAGTACTTGGGTCAGGTAGTAATGAAGGAAATTAAGTGAAACTAGTACGAGCTTGCTCATGGCACACCATCTGAAACCATACAAGCACACAAAAAATACTCTAACAAAAATATAAAATCTTTCCCTTAATATTTTTGGATCCATATGTCCCACCCCTTAGCCAATAATCAAAATATTTTCATATAAATTTACATATGTCCATGATTAACACAATTGTGTTTGCATACATGAGGTCCTATGAAAAAGGGTTGTTACACCAAGATGTCAAATGCTTACTTATTGTGTGTGGCCAAATCAATCGATCCTTGTGAAGATGCAAATAATTTTTCCATACTGATTGAATGAAGGGATATTTCAAGAATAAATAAGTGGTAGACTCTTCATAGGATGAAAAATGATGGTACTAAGAAGGACTAGTTATTCCCCTTTTTATTAATTTTTGGTACTTAAGATCTTTTGATGCTATAAAATCCAAAAGTATATATACCTTTTAAGAGGAGTGTCTGGAGTCCAAATATTTTCCCATATGTGATAACTTGGAGGAGTTCCTTGGAGGAAAAGTAGTTGTCGATGTCCTTGTTTGAAAAATATTCAAAGGATTTTAATCTTGTTCTATATTCCCCCTTCTTGTACCTAGGAACACATTTTGATTATCTTCGAGAGGATTAAATGTGAATTTTAGATTTTTTATTGCCTTATTACAAAGGCTTAAACATGTCCCTTGGAATTGAACTAGGATGGATAGAAAAACAAGTCATGCTCCTAATCACTCAAACTACTAACCTAAGACTTTTTTTTAAGTACCAAATACATTCCCATTATGTTTGAGACAACTCCCATGCCTAGTATAAGGGAGTTATTTGGTTTCACCAAAACTAAATTAACTGCTATATAGTTTTTTTTTCTTTTCAAGAAAAAATCGTAATTTTATTCAACCTAACAAAAAAGGATCAAAATTACTTTCTATAGAAGCTTGAAGCATTGTATCAAGTCATCCTTTTGGTTGATGCTAAAAAATGAAAAATATTATAAATATTAAATAAATTTATCATCGCTAAGTGTGATAAAAATCCCTTAGCTTCCCCTTTTATCCTTTATTTTTCTCCACATTTAGCCAACCTCCTTAATTAGGACTGACGAATACTATTTCTTCTTTGTTCTACCTACTCCTCTATTTTCATGTATTTGTTCGTGCTAATATTTTTCTGCCTATATAATTGTTAATTCATTGTCATTCTTAGACTGATTTGTAGTGTATTTGTGCTTAGTTTCTCCCTCGTCATCTTGAGGTACTTGTTGATTCTTTCCTCCATTTTTTGATGATTCTCATATGTTTATTCTTCTTCCTCTTTTGATGTTAGATTTGGTCCTCAACTATCAATTTGACTTTTGGTGTCATTTTTTTTCCTTTTTGTAATATTTCTAGCTTATGGACACTTATTTTTCCCATTTCTTGAAAAATTTGACGCTTGAATGTTATGTTTTCGAAATCTAGTATTTGATACCTCTTAAAATATTTATGAGCCAGATGTGTATGATCTCGTAGGCCTTTACTAAGGTCTATCTCAACAGAAATTTTAGAAAAGTTCATAAAACTCTTTTCATATATTTGTTGGTATTTCTTTAGAAACCTCCCCAAACTGTTTCCAATAGCTTATAATACTTGGTGGTTCTAGAGAGGGGGAGAAATATTTTGTTCTCTCACTCATACTCTCATCTTTGTAACCACAATTTTTGTAGTGTCAAAATATCAAAAATATGGAGTTATGAAGAGGTTTGCCTTGCTACAAAACCATGGCCCCTCATTTAAATCGAATTTTAGATCTTTCTTAATGTAGAATTTTACAAGAAAAACTCGGTGGAGCACAAATATCACAGTTCTTGGTCTAGTTTATGAAGACCCTCTGATGGTAGTCAAAGATATGAAGTTGTTCACATATGATCTCCAGGAAAACACAAAGCCAATGACTACAAAACTCATAAAAGACCCACAGTTATTCCAGAAAAGGAAAAAAATAATAATAAAGCGTGAGTATGTTTTTTCAATATGCTCAGCTTCGATATCAAGATCAAAACTCCTTACAAAACCATCATCTCTACCCTAAAAATGTTCAATGCTAAGTAATGGAATTCTAAGTTTTCATAGGTTTCTTGGAACATTGTGAATGATGGATTGATGATGACGATGTGTCTCTCATTAAAACCTCACCAAGAGGATGATGTGGTTTTCTATCTGGAAGTGAGGCATTGCCAGGTCCACTTTCCATCAGATACAGAGAAACCATGGTGGTTGGAGATTGATACTTGAAGATGTTCCTCAACTTGAAGATATCTGCAGTCAACTGCTTGAGTTTTATGGGATTTGAAGGTCTCACACCCCAAGTATCCCACCAAATGCTCCTTAGATTTGGAATAACTCATCTTCTATTTCGATTACAATTAGATACAGAGAACCCATAGTGTTTGGAATTTGATATGTCTATTCCTCAAATTGAAGATATTCACAGTCAACTACTAGAGTTTTATAGGAGGATTGTAATGTATACCTCCCTTCAAATCTACCCAAATAATTGACAAACCAGGGTAAAAGTGATATTAATGGAAATTATGACTACACTCAACCTCCTTAGTGACTTTAAGGAAGTGGAATCGAAGCAGAAAACCATAACACAAACCTCTTATACTTTCTATAGGACCCCTAAAGGTTATCCCAATCATCCATGTAACTTCTCCATGTGTCCCACTAATTTTTAATAAAGAAAACCCCAGGATGCTCTCATGATATGGGTAAGGGTGCATCTGGGAGGCTATCGTCGCACTCACGATAAAGCCATGCATGCAATTAGGGATGGTTTCCCTCATAATTGTGCTAGCATCTACAGGATTTATAGAACTTTTTAAGCTCAAAATCTAAGGCACTTCCGATAATTTCATGTAGACTCCAGAATCCATAAAACACATGATGACAATGATAATAAAAAAAAACCATCTCCATGTCTAGGCCTAACCATCCCCAAACGGGACTGAAATTCTATCAAAGACTTGGAATCAATGCAATCTAGAAGTCTAGGATACAAGGCAGAGCATGAGTGATTGAAAACTCTTATGATAGATTATAAGAAGGATCACTATTCTCTTTCTTGAGTTTTTATGACATCAATTAGGTATTGCATCCATTATTTTAACATTTACAAGTAAATATGTGAAACAACCATGACTTGAACTAATCATATAACCATGCTTATAACCAACATACAACCATGTAAATAAAAATGAGATAAAATCAATTAAATATGCACATTAACTGTAACACCCCCAATTTATGTGTTGGAATTTCAAAGTTAGAAATTTGAACTTAAATCCTAAAGGGGGTGGACCCCAAAGGATATGTAATTTGTGAATGTAATTTAATATTTAAGTTGACGAAATGAATAAAATGATATTTTTCATATTGACCAAAATGAGATTTTGAGATCACTTGCTAATTCCATGAGGATGGATAAGGCAACCAATTCCCCACAACCTTTCAAAAATCCTTGAAAGGAATTATTTCTAATTTATATTTCGAGGAAAAATCTAAGTTTCCCCAATGAGGAGGAAAGTAGTTGGGAAGAGGTAAAAGCTGGAAAAGCTGAGGAAAAGCATAAAACAACTTTCAAGAGTCCCTAAAATGGGAAGCCTAGGAAAACAGGAAGAAAAGCATCCTGATATTCTGGACGCAGAATTAGAAACATGCTTTGGGGGAACAACAGCTTAAATAAGCTACTCCTAAACAGATTGGGGGTTGATCTGTTCAAGGAGATGATCTCAGCTCGGGGGTGAGTTTTGGGAGACAAAAAGGACTCTAAGGTTGGGAGGCTGGTCAATTTCAATAGTGGTATGTCCCTAAATTGAGTTTTGTTTTACTTCTTAAGGTATGAATTGGCTACATATAATTGATGGAGTTGCATGTTAGATTTATTAAAGCTACCTTAAAATTATTAAATTTTATTTGACTATAAGAGGTAGGATTGAAGTTCATGTGGCATAGGAAGATGAAAAAAAAAATATATAGGTACACTTTGTATGTAGTAACACTCCACACATTGAACAGAAATTTCAGCAGAAGTAGCTTCAATCTCTGTATGGTTGTGGGAAACACACCTAGGGAAAGAATTCAGAAGAATCTTTAAACCATAGCTGGCTTAAATATGAGAATACATGTTTTCCCCAGATGATCTATGTTCTAACTTAAATATGCTTCTGCTATTTAAAATAAAAAGAAGATTTATTTGAACTAGTTCAACCAGACCCTCAATTATTAAAATAAGAAATTAAAACTGACTACACTAAAAGTATTTCTGTGATTAAAATTATAGTGAAGTTAAACCTATTATTCTATTTTATAAGGGATGCAATAAGAGTGACCCTTGCTAGTCAATTGATAGAGGAAAAACAAACATTTCTGTAGGAGTTATGGAAAACAAATTTTGCAGTTTAAAACATGTATAAATGCTTGTCTCCAGAAACCGAAATAATCTGTAATGAAATGGTGTGATATCAACAATCTCCTGCTTCTCAAAGTTCATTAGAAATTTATTTGTGCTTACGAGAAATTTCAAATCTTATGAATACTGCATCAAGGCAACTTAAAGTTGGGAGAATGCCATTATTACGATAAATACCATTTTATAGAAACGGAAACCATGCATGTGTACAATCCTACTATAAAATCGTACTAATAACAAATTATTGAGACGGGCGGGTATCTACTAAAATCATACGCCCTTAGAGCTCACTGGTAAATTTCGAATTAGTATGGCTGTAACCTTAGTGAAGTTCTGGTTACACCATTTTAAGATAAAAATCCAAAACATTTGGTGAAAATATATATATACTCATAGAAGTTAAATAATCCAGAATTAAATGTAAATAAACCAAGGCCTGTCAACGATGAGAAATACTTTTAGAGCGGCATTATATTGTGTGCTATCCATTCGATTAACTATGTAATATGATGCGTGATGACAGAACCGTCAACCATTCCTGTAAAGTTCTCAATGCGATAGCAATAAAATATATACGAGCAAGGTTAACTATTAACTTCAGGTGCTTTTTAACTGAGTGCTGTGGTTGCGAGATTTCATCAAAGTCGGAAGAAAAAATGTACTATGGGGCTCAGCATGAAAGTAGACAAGCATCGTATAATAGTCACATACTTTTCGGACTGTAGTTACAATCTGGATAGAAAGAATCAGAATGAAAATGATACAGCTACACAGTGCGCAAATATGGGAATGAAGTGGCTGAAATCCTAGCTATTATAGCCAGAATTCCAAATGAACGCAAAAAGGGGTGTAGGAAACCTGTAGGGCAAGCGAATCATAATCATGGAGCAGAAAGGAAGATTTAAATCTCGGAACGAGATGGAAACCCTGAAACTCTTGTTCGGGAGGGGGTGCAGAGCATTCTCACACCTGGCACGAAAATAAATCACGTATTAGTTAAGTATGGTAATAGAAGAATCGATGTAAATAGGAAAAGTGCGTACAGACAAACGTTAGGCGAGACTGGTAGCATAACCTTAGGAACAGTCAACTCACTGAAATAAAAAGACAGGTGGGGTTAAACATGACAGTGTAGGCGCTGCATGAAAGCCGAGTCTAGTTGGTGTTAAATCGACACCAGTAACCTACTGCACCTTATCGAGAACGTAGGAACTTTGCAGCCTCGGAGTAAATTTCGTAACCACCAAACAGAAAAATAAAACAAATATAATAGAAAAGGGGTTAGACGCGCATATAACCAGAGCACTATGTGCAGGTGCACAGGAAAATTAGGAAAACGCACCGAAGTGCTACTGTAATAACATCTACCTCTTTCGCATGAACAAAAAGGGAAAAGACATTACAAGTAATACGTTCACATTCAAAGTCAGAAATGAGAATAGACGCAGAACAAATGGAATAGGCGAAGATCACCGAGAAGACAGAAACGACGAAGCAACCTGGGGATATGATTTCTTACCAGTATGATATGCGATGGAGCGCCGACTCTATTCCTTCCTCCTCCTGGCGATAGAGTTCCCATAATCTGGAGAAACGGCCGATAAGGTGGAATTATAGAGCAACAGTCGGGTTGAATGGAGCGATCCGGAAAGAAGATTTCGACTTAAAAGAAACACTGAAACCCTAACATGAAAACTGATATCTGAACCTCCAGACTGTCGATGGGGAAAGGTATGAAACGCGGGAAATAGGAAAATTAATGAGAGTACGCAGGGAAATCACGAGAGGGATAGACTGCATCGGTCGACAAAATATCTTTGTACTCACCTTGTACTATTCTTTGCGTGTGACCACGGATTGAACGCCAAGTGGGCGCAGTACAATTTTGAGCTGGACCTCTATTGACGAGAGTAGCTCTTACGATATGTAAGCCCCACGAAAACAGCTACGTGGCCATCGAAAGGATGAGATTAGGTTGAAAAACCAGAATGTGAGTTGTTGGGAGATCAGTACGCCGTCATAAGAATTCAAAAAAATTCACTTGTAGAAGATGTGACGGGGAAAATTGAAACAATTTCAATTGCGCACCCAATAACTTGGACCCTTACATAGCACTGACATATTGTGTTTAGCGTGTGAACAATTTTATGAGAAACCCGTAGGGGTTGTGCATAGTCGTATAGAGCACAACCATAAGTAATTGTGAAATAACAATAGATGTAACCCATACGCCTAAGGGTGAGTAATACGATTTTGTTCCATAGTGATTATAAAAGGATAAACCTAATAAAAATGATCCAATGGGCTACGCAATATAATTTGATATATGCATATATGTAATTATATATATATATATTGGGCGAGGCAATTAAAGTAGATATATATATAGAAGTATATATATATAATATGGGCTATGCCATTGAGTAGAATTATATATATATATATATATATAATATGTAATTTCATACCACCTATAATGACATTGTAGCTCTTGGAATTAAAACTATTAATTTTTGTTATGGGAAATGGCATAAAAAAAATGAGTCTAGAAATCACAGCATTTTGAGGCTAGAAAGATAAAACAGTAAGGGACAGTAATCAAAAAAAAAAAAAGAGAGAAAAAGAGAGACATTACAAATGGTATCGGAGCCCAAGTTATAAAACTAGGCTGTTGTTATTGTGCTCACTGTTGCTGAGTGTTGTTGTATAAATGAATAATTGGAAAAAAAAAAAAATTATTCTTGCTGATCTGTGCTATGAGTGTGTACAGTGGTGCGGAAATGGAGGAAGGTGGAGAAATTTATGTGGATCTGCGTGATGAGTTTAGTACACCAGATCCCAATGCCCCGGTAATGGCTATGTTGCACAGGTTGCAACGAGAATTGGCTGAACTAAGAAGCCAGAATGACATGTTGTCATCAGCCAGTAAGGAGTAGGAAAAGCTCATCAGAGAACTAACTTCCCGGAACAGCCAAGAAGGCGAAGGTTCTGGAAAGAGGAAGATGGATGAGTCTGATGAAGATGATGCTGCTAGACATCAATGTAAATAGAAAAGAGAATTACAGGGGGAATTCTGAAAGATCAAACCTCCCTCCTATGATGGGGAGAAGGAGGAAGATGCTGAAGCCTGGTTGCTGAACATGATTAAGTATTTCCAAGTTTATGAATATGAGAGCAATCTGAAGGCCAGATTAGCTGTTTACTAGCTACAAGGTAAAGCTACCTTGTGGTGGGAGGAGACAAAAATGATGCATGCCATTGATGAAAAGACAGTTACTTGGGAAGATTTCCAGGTTAAGTTCAAAAATCGTTATTTGAACGAGCGTTATTATGATGATAAAGCAAAAGAATTCCACAAACTTAGACTAGGATAGCTCACTATCGATGAGTTTGTCACTAAGTTTACAAATTTATTGAGATATGTCCCTTATATTAGGGAAGAGAAGGCAAAGGTCCAAAGGTTTCTGAATTGTTTGCCTACTGTATACAAAGAGAAAATTGAGTTTGACAACCCAAAGACAATGGACGAAGCTGTTAGAAAAGCAAGATTATGCTATCAACAGTTTAAAGGAAAGGCTGAACAAGGAAAAATCTGGTTGAACAAGGGTGAGTTCAAGGGGAAAAGACAAAAACCAGCATATTTAAAGAATTTTGGCAGAGATCATCAGCGAAAAAAGTTTAATAAACCCAAAGAAAGCCGAACTACTCAATCCCAAGTGGCTTCAAAACAAGTAGATGGGGAAAATAAAAAGGAAGGGACAGTCGGAATGAAGGAACTCCTGAAATGTTGGGGCTGTGGAGAACCCCATCTGTTGAGGGACTATCCTCATCGAAACATTCATATGATCAGCAGAGAGCGAGAAGCGACAACCGTAAATGACATAGCCAGAAATATACCAACTATCAGTGCAGCCTTGGAAAATTGGCAAGCAGAACATCAAGCAACCATGGTGGAAATGGAGGGTAATATTTCTGACCTACCTGTTACTGTTTTGATTGATCCGGGTGCTTCTTTGAGTTACATTAGTCCTAGAATTGTAGAAAAATGTAAAATTAAACCTGAAAAATTTCAGCAGTCATGGTTGGTACAGCTGGCCACTGGGAATAAGAGAAAAGTGACACATAAATTTCCCAAAACAGCAATTCAATTAAATGGTTTTCCAACAGAAGTAAATCTAAACATACTTCCTTTAGGATCATATGACTTGCTGATAGGAATGGATTGGCTGGAAAAGAAGAAAGCTCTAATGAACTGCTGGGATAAAACACTGCATTTTGTGGATGAAGAAGGGAAACCTTTTACTCTCAAAGGAAAACCAAAATTCATTTCAGTACGACAAATATCAGCACTACAATTAAAACGAACAGCTAGAAAAGGATATCAATTTTATGCAGTACATGTGGAGGAAGTAGAACAGAAAACTGGAGAAAATATGCTAAATGAATTTCCGGTGGTAAGGGAATTTAAGGAAGTTTTTCTAGATGAGATTCCTCATCTTCCCCCCAAAAGGGAAATTGACTTTACAATCGATCTAGTGCCGGGAGCAACACCTGTTTCCTGAGCCCCTTATCGAATGAGTCCTCCTGAACTTATGGAACTGAAAATGCAATTGCAAGAATTACTAGATAAAGGTTACATTAGACCAAGTGTGTCTCCTTGGGGAGCACCGGTCTTATTTGTGAAAAAGAAAGATGGAACTTTTAGGATGTGCATTGATCATCGCCAACTAAACAAGTTGACCATTAAGAATAGATATCCTCTCCCTAGAATCGATGATCTTTTTGATCAGGTGAGAGGGGCCTCAGTCTTTTCGAAGATTGACTTAAGAACTGGGTATCACCAGCTCAGAATCAAGGAAGAAGACATCAGCAAAACAGCTTTTTGAACCCAGTATGGACACTATGAATTTGTAGTCTTACCTTTTGGATTGACAAATGCCCCTGCCACATTCATGTGTCTGATGAACAATGTGTTAAATAAGTATTTGGATAAATTTGTTCTTGTGTTCATAGATGATATTTTAGTCTACTCCAAAAATGAGGATGAACATAAAGAACACTTGAGAATAGTGTTGCAGACTCTAAAAGAAAACCAGTTATATGCCAAGTTCAGCAAATGTGAATTTTATAAAGATAAAATTCAATATCTGGGTCATATTATTTCTGAAAAAGGCCTTGCGGTTGACCCTGAAAAGATAAAAGCTATTAAGGAATGGCCAGTCCCAACTGATGTTTCAGCAGTAAGGTCATTTATGGGGATGGCAGGCTATTATCGCAGATTTGTGGAGAGATTTTCTTCTATAGCACATCCCATCACTTCATTGCAAAGAAAGGGTGTCAACTTCGTGTGGACTGAAAAATGTCAAATCAGTTTCGAGCAATTAAAACAAAAACTTACTTCAGCCCCTATATTGAAGATTGCAGATTCTGATAAAGAATTTGTGGTATGTACAGATGCCTGTAGAGAGGGGTTGGGAGGAGTCCTTTTGCAGGAAAATTCAGTTATTGCCTATGAATCTAGGAAACTGAAAATACATGAACAGAATTATAGTGCCTATGATTTAGAATTAGCAGCTGTTATTCATGCTTTAAAAATGTGGCGGCACTATCTTCTTGGAAATTTTTTTACATTGATGACTGATCATATTAGGCTCAAATATTTCTTTTTACAAACTGATTTGAATGCTAGTCAAGCTAGATGGCTGTCTTTTCTAAGTGAATTTGATATGGATATAAAACATATCAGGGGGAAAGAAAATAAAATTGCTGATGCATTGAGTAGAAATGCTTGTCAGAATATCAACAGCCTTGGGAGTAGTGCACAAATCGACGTAGAAGGGTTGGTGGAAAATGTAGCGACTCAAGATCCAGAGTATGAAACACTCCTGATGAAAATTCAGAAAAAAGAGAAAGCTGATTTCACTCAAAACCAAAAAGGACTAGTCTATTATAAGAACATATTGTATATTCCAAATTTAGAGTCCTTAAAAAGGGAAATTTTGGATGAATATCACAAACAGCCATATGCAGGACATCCAGGATATCAGAAAATGTTAACATCCCTGAAAAAGAAATTGTTCTGGCCAGGAATGAAAAGAGATGTAGCAGAATATTTAAGTAGGTGCATGGAATGTCAACTAGTCAAAGTTGAGCACCAACATCCGGCGGGTCTTTTAAACTCTTTACCTATTGCAGAGTGGAAATGGGATACAGTTTCAATGGATTTCATAACAGGATTACCCAGGACCAAACACCAACATGACTCAGTAATGGTGGTAGTAGACACTTTAACAAAAGTTTCCCATTTCATACCAGTTAAATCTACTTTCAGAACAACTCAAGTAGCTAATGTTTTCTTAAAAGAGATAGTAAGACTCCATGGGGTTCCAAAAGTAATTCTTTCTGACCGAGATGCTAAGTTTACAACAGCTTTTTGGAAAGGATTGTTTGGAGGGATGGGTACTAAACTGAATTTTAGTACTGCTTATCACCCTCAGACGGATGGCCAAACTGAAAGAACTAATCAAATTTTGGAGGACATGCTGAGAATGTATGTGATGGATAGACCCTCAGAGTGGGAAGATTTCTTGCACTTAGCTGAATTTGCCTATAACAACAGCTATCAATCCTCCATTAAGATGAGTCCGTTTGAGGCACTATACGGAAGAAAGTGTCGTACCCCTTTAAGCTGGAGCCAACCAGAAGATAAATTAGTGTTGGGACCCGATGTGTTACAAGAGATAGAAAGAATTGTTAAACAGATACAAAGAAACATCAAGACAACACAAGATCGCCAGAAAAGCTATGCTGACAAGAAACGAGTGCACCGAGAATTAAAAGTGGGAGATCATGTGTATTTGCGTATTAAACCCAAAAAGAGCACACTTTATGCTGGAAGTTGTGCGAAGTTGGATCCTAGATATTGTGGTCCTTTTGAAGTCTTAGAAAGGGTGGGACCAGTGACTTACAAGCTGGCCTTACCACCCCATGTTAGAGTGCATGATGTGTTTCATGTTTCTTTATTAAAAAGATATGTGCATGATGCTTCTCACATAGTTGATTGGAATGTTGTACAGGTGGAACCAGAAGGGGAGTTTCTGCCAGAACCGCTTCAAGTATTGGAGCGGGAAGAAATTGAATTGAGAAACAGAACAGTAGCCAGAGTAAAAGTGCAGTGGAAGCACTTTACTGCTGAAGAAGCTACCTGGGAAAGAGAAGCTGAAATGATGGAAAGATATCCGTTTTTGTTTGAAAAATGAACTCCAGTAGTTATATAACAACACCGAGGACAGTGTTTATTTTCAGAGGGGGAATATGTAACACCCCCAATTTATGTGTTGGAATTTCAAAGTTAGACATTTGAACTTAAATCCTAAAGGGGGTGGACCCAAAAGGTTAAGTAATTTGTGAATATAATTTAATATTTAAGTTGAAGAAATGCATAAAATGATATTTTTCATATTGACCAAAATGAGATTTTGAGATCACTTGCTAATTCCATGAGGATGGATAAGGAAACCAATTCCCCACAACCTTTCAAAAAGCCTTGAAAGGAATTATTTCTAATTTAGATTTTGAGGAAAAATCTAAGTTTCCCCAATGAGGAGGAAAGTAGTTGGGAAGAGGTAAAAGCTGGAAAAGCTGAGGAAAAGCATAAAACAGCTTTCAAGAGTCCCTAAAATGGGAAGCCTAGGCAAACAGGAAGAAAAGCATCCTGATATTCTGGACGCAGAATTAGAAACATGCTTTGGGGGAACAACAGCTTAAATAAGCTGCTCCTAAACAGATTGGGGGTTGATCTGTTCAAGGAGATGATCTCAGCTCGGGGGTGAGTTCTGGGAGACAAAAAGGACTCTAAGGTTTTGAGGTTGGTCAATTTCAATAGTGGTATGTCCCTAAATTGAGTTTTGTTTTACTTCTTAAGGTATGAATTGGCTACATATAATTGATGGAGTTGCATGTTATATTTATTAAAGCTACCTTAAAATTATTAAATTTTATTTTACTATAAGAGGTAGGATTCAAGTTCATGTGGCATAGGAAGATGAAAAAAAAAATATATAGGTACACTTTGTATGTAGTAACACTCCACACATTAAACAGAAATTTCAACAGAAGTAGCTTCAATCTCTGTATGGTTGTGGGAAACACACCTAGGGAAAGAATTCAGCAGAATATTTAAACCATAGCTGGCTTAAATCTGAGAATACATGTTTTCCCCAGACGATCTATGTTCTAACTTAAATCTGCTTCTGCTATTTAAAATAAAAAGAAGATTTATTTGAACTAGTTCAACCAGACCCTCAATTATTAAAATAAGAAATTAAAACCAACTACACTAAAAGTGTTTCTGTGATTAAAATTATAGTGAAGTTAAACCTATTATTCTATTTTATAAGGGATGCAATAAGAGTGACCCTTGCTAGTCAATTGATAGAGGAAAAACAAACATTTATGTAGGAGTTATGGAAGACAAATTTTGCAGTTTAAAACATTTATAAATGCTTGTCTCCAGAACCCGAAATAATCTATAATGAAATGGTGTGATATCAACAATCTCCTGCTTCTCAAAGTTCATTAGAAATTTATTTGTGCTTACGAGAAATTTCAAATCTTATGAATACTGCATCAAGGCAACTTAAAGTTGGGAGAATGCCATTATTACGATAAATACCATTTTATAGAAACGGAAACCATGCATGTGTACAATCCTACTATAAAATCGTACTAACAACAAATTATTGAGACGGGCGGGTATCTACTAAAATCATACGCTCTTAGAGATCACTGGTAAATTTCGAATTAGTATGGCTGTAACCTTAGTGAAGTTCTGGTTACGCCATTTTAAGATAAAAATCCAAAACATTCGGTGAAAATATATATATACTCACAGACGTTAAATAAACCAGAATTAAATGTAAATAAACGAAGGCTTGTCAACGATGAGAAATACTTTTAGAGTGGCATTATATTGTGTGCTATCCATTCGATTAACTATGTAATATGAAGCGTGATGAAAAAACCGTCAACCATTCATGTAGAGTTCTCAATGCGATAGCAATAAAATATACACGAGAAAGGTTAACTATTAACTTCAGGTCCTTTTTAACTGAGTGTTGTGGTTGTGAGATTTCATCGAAGTCGGAAGAATAAATATACTGTGGGGCTCAGCATGAAAGTAGACAAGCATCGTATAATAGTCACATACTTTTCGGACTGTAGTTACAATCTGGATAGAAAGAATCAGAACGAAAATGATACAACTACACAGTGCGCAAATATGGGAATGAAGTGGCTGAAACCCTAGCTATTATAGCCAGAATTCCAAATGAACGCAAAAAGGGGTGTAGGAAACCTGTAGGGCAAGCGAATCATAATCATGGAGCAGAAAGGAAGATTTAAATCTCGGAACGAGACACAAACCCCGAAACTCCTGTTCGGGAGGGGGTGAAGAGCGTTCTCACACCTGGCACGAAAATAAATCACGTATTAGTTAAGTATGGTAATAGAAGAATCGATGTAAATAGGAAGAGTGCGTACAGACAAACGTTAGGCGAGACTGGTAGTATAACCTTCGGAACAGTCGACTCACTGAAAAAAAAGACAGGTGGGGTTAAACATGAGAGCGTAGGCGCTGCACGAAAGCCGAGTCTGGTTGGTGTTAAATCGACACCAGTAACCTACTGCACCTTATTGCGAACGTAGGAACTTTGCAGCCTCGGAGTAAATTTTGTAACCACCAAACAGAAAAATAAAACAAATATAAAAGAAAAGGGGTTAGACGCACATATAACCAGAGCGCTACGTGCAGGTGCACGGGAAAATTAGGAAAACGCACCGAAGTGCTACTGTAATAACATCTACCTCTTTCGCATGAACAAAAAGGGAAAAGCCATTACAAGTAATACGTTCACATTCAAAGTTGGAAATGAGAATAGACGCAGAACAAATGGACCGGGCGAAGATCACCGAGAAGACAGAAACGACGAAGCAACCTGGGGATATGATTTCTTACCAGTATGATAGGCGATGGAGCGCCGACTCTATTCCTTCCTCCTCCTGGCGATAGAGTTCCCATAATCTGGAGAAACAGCCGATAAGGTGGAATTATAGAGCAACAGTCGGGTTGAATGGAGCGATCCGGAAAGAAAATTTCGACTTAAAAGAAACACTGAAACCCTAACACGCAAACTGATATCTGAACCTCCGGACTGTCGATGGGGAAAGGTATGGAACGCGGGAAACAGGAAAATTAATGAGAGAGTACGCAGGGAAATCCCGAGAGGGATAGACTGCATCAGTTGACAAAATATCTTTGTACTCACCTTGTACTATTCTTTGCGTGTGACAATGGATTGAACGCCAAGTGGGCGCAGTACAATTTTGAGCTGGACCTCTATTGACGAGAGTATCTCTTACGATATGTAAGCCCCACAAAAACAGCTACGTGGCCATCGAAAGGACGAGATTAGGCTGAAAAACCAGAATGTGAGCCGTCGGGAGATCAGTACGCTGTCATAAGAATTCAAAAAAATTCACTTGTAGAAGACGTGACGGGGAAAATTGAAACAATAACAATTGCGCACCCAATAACTTGGACCCTTACACAGCACTGACATATTGTGTTTAGCGTGTGAACAATTTTATGAGAAACCCGTAGGGGTTGTGCGTAGTCGTATAGAGCACAACTATAAGTAATTGTGAAATAACAATAGATGTAACCCATACGCCTAAGGGTGAGTAATACGATTTCGTTCCATAGTGATTATAAAAGGATAAACCTAATAAAAATGATCCAATGGGCTACGCAATATAATTTGATATATGCATATATGTAATTATATATATTTATATATATTGGGCGAGGCAATTAAAGTAGATATATATATATAGAAGTATATATATATATAATATGGGCTATGCCATTGAGTAGAATTATATATATATAATATGTAATTTCATACCACCTATAATGACATTGTAGCTCTTGGAATTAAAACTATTAATTTATGTTATGCGAAATGGCATAAAAAAAATGAGTCTAGAAATCACAGCATTTTGAGGCTGGAAAGATAAAACAGTAAGGGATAGTAATCAAAAAAAAAAAAAAAAGAGAAAAAGAGAGACATTACATTAACAAGTGAAAAATAAAGAGAACTTATATTTTACTAAACATAGGTAATATCTAGCAGTTCAGGATTTGTCGCCAATTCCCACATAAGCATGGCCGAGCCAAATATCTCTTTAGCTACCACCCACAATGCAATATTCTAAGCATGAATATCGGTTCTCATGGATAAGCCAATCCAAAAACAACCAAGGGAATCGAGAGGATAAACCACCTCCATCCTCACCATATCGTGATCACACCTAAAGTAGTTCCAAGATCACAAAATTGAATCAATCTTGGAATTCCTCGAGAATCCATCACTATCCTTGAGGAATTTTCTATATCCTCCTCTCTCGAGATTCACTGCAATCCACACTGGATCACTAGGCCCTAAATTGAGACACCACCCTTAGGATTTACCATATATCCTGCCAATATCGGTAAAGGGATTCCTAGTGATTTGGGAATTTCCTGAGACCACCTCCACCACAGATTCTGAAAAAAATATGACAATTTCAAAGTTCAAAACTAAGATCAATCGCATCATACCATGATTATTTAGAAAAGGTAATGAAAGGATGAAAACCACTATCAAAACCCAAAAAAACCATGCCAATGAAAACAAGAGAGCCAAATACCAACATGCATAAACCATGCATTTCCAAAGCATCTAGGAAGGCACACATGCAAATATTCCTGTTCAAGCTACTTGATCATGCTCTTCCTTGCTTGATATTTTCCTTCCTTCCCTTTCTGTGTCCTTTCTTTTCTTTCTTTTCCCTTTCTTGCTCCAATGTTGAAATGCTCCAAGAAAACTCTAAGTGTCAAGAGTGCGAGAGGGAGGAAATAATGAGAGAGCTCTAAAAGTGATCTGACAAAAGGGTTGAGCCAACATCTTGTCAACTGAACGTCAAAAGCCTTTTTATCATTGAGGCCTCTATTTTATTCATTTCCCTCCTCACACATGCAACCTTTGATATTTCATCTTCATTTTCAACTATTTTCCATTTTTTTCATAAATAAAATTCCAATTAATGCCTCATGCCTTTCCAAAGCCTTTCTCATTTCCTTTTCCAATTTCCTTTAGCCATAATAGCTGAAATGAACACCCACTAGGATTTTTTCCCCACCATTCAACTTGAAATAACTGTCCCTTGCGTGTGGTCTTATTTTGTCCCTTTATTAACTTTTATTACATGAACTTTTAACTTGGGTCTGCTACAAGGGGAAGGTTTGCAAATGATCCTTAGAGGTCGAATAGCCCATATGTTGCTAATATTAGTGCATGCTACATAACCAAAAGTATGATTTCATGCGCCCCCATTGATTCGAGGGAGGAAGATTCATATCCTGCAAGCAGTGTCATTGAATAATGTTGGGCGTGACAGAGTTGGAACAATATAGTGATTACAAAAAAAGTTGATGTTTCCCCTCGCATGGAAACATTTTATGAAATGGTGTTATATTACTTGGAACCTTGAATTTTTTTGTTTGCTTGACTATTTATGTTTTTTTTAAGTAGAAACTCATTTCTATTGACTATGTTTTTGTTAAGTATAAATTCTTAGATATTATTTTTTTAAACAGTGATATATAATTTGAAATCATTCTTTCTTTCAATATTTTATTTTTTTTCAATAGTAATAAATTGATTATTATTCTTTTAAACAATGATTAAGTACTTTGAAGTCATTCATTCTTTCAATATTCATAAATTATTTCCAGAAACAAATTCCTTGATCGATTATTAGAAATTTTAAAAATGATCAAATTTGTACACCTTGTTTAAAGACAGATATTGAATTAAACTTCAAACGTCATTGAATAGATATTGATAATGACACTGTGATATTGACTACTTATGGTTCTTGTGATTATTTCATGGCTCTTTAATTTTTGTTGTTTAAACTAGTTTTTTGAGTCCATATATGGATTCAACACCCTCCAGATACTTCAATTGTGAAGAGTTCACCTATCAAACGTGTGATTTCAATGAATTCCCGCTACAAGAAAACTTTCCAAAATGTTTCAATTAAAGACTATTGGTTAATGTTTTATATGAGAAATATTATTTCAAGGTTATTAACATTTTATATGTGAAATATGATCTAAAAATGAGTGATTTCTTAATTTATATTATTTTATTATTTATATTTAAATTATAATTTGAAAAAATAATATATTATTTGTCTATCATATTTAAATTGTATAACTTATTTTTAAATTGATGTGATAATTATTTTTTTACTTAGTGAAAGAAATAATTAAATTCTATAATTTATGTTGAAAATTATTTGAAATCATATATACATATATATAACTAAGTGTGATTAAAATATGATAATGCATCAAAATAGGCACCCTTATAATGGCCTATGTAGAAAGTTGTCACAATGAAAACATGAGGCCAATTATACCTCTGGCTTATATAGAAGGTTAGCACAATGAAAATATGAGGGCAATTAAAATCCACATGGCCTATATAGAAGGTTAGCACAATGAAAATACGAGGCCTATAATATTTTTAACTCTGACAACATTACAATGGTACTTATTAATATGATAGAAGGTTTTGAAGGTACTTTGAGAAAAGAACTTCGAATATAGACAAAATTTACCTTTCAACCCTTTCATATAGCAAACTAACTGATAAGGAATAGTTGTGAGAGAATGAGTACCATTTCTCATTAAGACTATGTATCCAAGTTATTTATGCATCCAAGTTAGGAATATTTGTGAGAGAATGAATACCATTTCTCATTAGGACTTATGCATGTAAGTTTACACTTTTACTGACGAGATTTTTTGTTGCATATTTGTTCACTCTCGAACATATGAAAGAAGCTAATAGTAGAGAAAGCTTCCTCAATAGATCAATAATAATTAGCAACTTTCAATCCTTACGCAAAATTCCATAAACAAGGGGAGCCATTACATTAAGCAACAACTCTAACCTCGACCCCTTGTGGCTTGATGAAGATAATAACTTAGCTAATAAATTCAAGAGAAAATCTCAAGAAATTATCGAGAACTTATTCAGTGCAAAGTTCCTCAAAATTTGTAGTTCCCAGAACCTAATTATTTGTAATGGTATTAACTAGTTGCCCCTCTATAGTCAAATGACATGTTTCCATTCTCTAGGAAGTAGTGTCATGGATTATGGAATTTCTGACATCCTTGTACTCAACCATATTACAAACTTTGAGCTTCTTAATGGATTCAAGCCTGACTCTCACCGCAAACCTCTATCCCTAACCTCTAATCTTGCTATGCATACCAGCCACATGCAAGAGACCAATGAAAGAAAAAGACACATTTTCTTCGATAGAAGCAAAACTGGCCTCTTTTTAAGGGATTTAGAGAGGGATTTAGGCCCAATGAATTATAATGATAGCATTGATCAAATTTATTACCATTTCACTACTATCCTTTCCAACACCATCAACAAGTTTTCTAGTGAGATTTAATTTAAGTAGTCTAATAGAAATTCCAATCCATGGTATGAAAAAGATTTCAAAATTCCTAGGAAAGAGATTAAGGACTCTCCTAATGAAATTGTTAAGCTGCAAAATATCAATATATGAAAAAATATCATCAAGAGGAAGAAAATATCATATTAATAAAAGACAGGATTATCTTCTCCACCTTTCTAAAGTGGTGCCCAAAAACTTTTAGCAGAATTTTCTTGTCCGTAAAACAAAATATAATCATTCTTCCCCATATTAAACTGGGACAACTATCTTAAGATGTTGTATGACTCTTGTTACAGTGTGGGCACCACCTTAATAAGTCCAGTCAAGGAGGATGTATAGTCTCTTGACGATATTGAGTCTAGTATTAGTAAGCTCGCTAATGGGAAAGCTAAAGATATTGAAGGAAACCAAGTAGAGATCCTTAAAATAGGAAGATATAACCTCATTCCTTATCAACACAAGCTTATCAATTTAGCTTTAATGCACAACTTTCCTTGGCTTTGGACACAAATTCTTATTGTTCCTATATTTAAAAATGGGGACAAGAGTGTTCCATCCAACTACAGGACCATTTTGGTTAGCCATATCATGGTCAAGATTTTTGTGCTCATTTTGGAGAAGAAGCTTAGCCTTTGGGTTCAAAGAAAGGGAAAAATAGCTAAAGGGAAAGCTAGTTTTAGGAGACATCACTCGACTATTTACCATCTGGTCACTCTTATAATCATTGCGGAGGAATGTTGCAATAGTAAAGTCGATCTCTTCTATTGCTTTGTGGACTTTAGAAAATTTGTCGACATTGTCTCTTGACATAAACTTTTGGAGAGACTTAAAGATATCATGGTCCCTCCTGAGCTAAGGGTTGCTATGATCCATCTCTATGAGACCGTCACTACTAAGGTTAAGCACAAAGAGGGGTGGTCTAAAGACATAAAATTCAACATTGGAGTTAATCAAGGGTGTCCCTTATCCCCTAACCTTTTTAGAATATACATCGATAAGCTAGAGGAGTGTCTGGAATATGCGGGGCACAAGGGCGCCAAGCTTCTTCGTGTTCTCATTACTCTTCTTCTCTATTCCATGTTGTTAAACCAGCTCCAAAAATAGAAGAAAAGAGATATCAACGCCTTAGAAATAAGTCACTTTGAGGGGGAAACCACCAATACATTACATGAATGAAAAATTCTTGGATGATACAAATTACAAAACCTCCTTTCTATATATATGAGTCCATGGGCCCACAATGTAATCCCATTGGGGCCACAATGTAATAATATCTGACCTAACAATAATAATTTAAGGGCACAATAATAACAATATGGGGGTTACAGGGGTACAATAATAACAATAAGGGGGTTACACTAACAAAAATAAGGGACTATGCTAGTAATATAGGGATGTAACATGCCCCTCTCCTTCAAAACAGTGTTGTACTCAACGATTGAGTAGCTCTGGGTGCTTCTATTTAAAATTCTCATCCTCCCATGTAGAATATTCAGTGGGTAAATTCTTCCACTTGATGAGATACTCTGAAATTGATTGATTTCATAGCTATCGAGTTCTTGTTTCTGTGACTGCTTTAGGTTCCAATATGATTTCTCCTTCCTCATCAAGTTCTAGAAATATTGTTTCAACTGGAAGATTTTCACCTATAACTTTCTTTAAGCATGAAACATGGAAAACTGGATGCACTCGTGAAGAAGTAGGAAGCTCCAATTTGTATGCCATAGTACCAATCTTTTGCAACACCTTGTAAGGACCATATTACTTTGGTGATAATTTATTATCCTTCTTAGCTTGCTTGAGGGACATTTTTTTGTATAGTTGTAGCCGTAAAAATACCCAGTCTCCTACATCAAAACTTCTCTCGCTGTGATGTTGATATGCCTATTGTTTCATTTGATTTTGTCCCAAATTTAGGTTATCCTTTAAGAGTTGGAAAACTTATTGTTGATGCTCAATGTGATCTTCTACTGCTTGAACATTTGAATTTTCTCTTAAATATGATGTGATGGACTATGGATGATATCCATAATGTGCCATAAATGGGGTCACTTTTGCTGCAGTATGGAAGGAAGTGTCATACCACCATTCAGCGAGAGGTAACTACTTGACCCGTTGTGTCTGTTTATCAGATACAAAAAAATGAAGATATCCTTCCAAATATTTATTTACTATCTCAGTTTGACCATAAGATTGAAGATTATAAGATGAGCTATGAGCTAATTGCGTACCAAAACAAGATAATAACTCCGTCCAAAAATTTCCAGTCAAAATGGGATCTATGTCGCTCACAATAACCCTTGGGTTTCCATGTAGCTTTTGGATTGTGTTGATAAATGTAGTCCTTATTCCATTCATCCTTGCTTCAGTTATCCAATCTGTTGACAGTAGATATGGCACAAAGCAATGCTTCCACCTCTTCATTCTTTCTTGAGAGTGCATCTGCAACAACATTTAGCTTCCCTTTTTTGTAGATTATTTCAAAGTCATAACCCAACATCTTTGTGACCCATTTTTGCTGCTCTTCTGAAGATAGTCTTTGTTCCAAAAGTGTTTAAGACTATCATGATCAGTTTTTACCTTGAAGTGTCTTCCCATTAGGTAAGTTCTCCATTTCTTTAGTGCATGCAGTATTGCTAACATTTCCTTCTCTTAAATAGGTTTCTATAAATACTTTCCTTTGATTGGACGACTTTCAAAAGCAATGAGTCTTCCTTCCTGCATTAAAACTGCACCAATTCCATTTCCTGAGGCATCACATTCCACAATAAAGGTTTTTGTGAAGTCTGGCGTAGCTAAGACCGGTGCTAGGCACATTGCCTCCTTAAGATGTTCAAAGGCCTTAGTTTCTTCAGGAGTCCATGAAAATGCATCTTTCTTCAATAATGTTGTTAGAGGTGCTGCTATTCTCCCATAATTCTTAACAAAATTTCGATAATACCCTGTTAACCCGAGAAATCCTCGCAACTACTTTATGGTTGTGGGGACTTTCCATTCCTTAATGGATTTAATTTTGTTAGGGTCTACCTTAACACCCTCGTGAGATACAATATGACCCATATATTCCACCTATTGTACTCCAAAGAAACATTTGGATGTTTTTGCATATAATTGTTTCTCCTGCAATAGTTTGAGCACCCTGTCAACATGTTCAACATGATCCTTCCAAGACCTGCTGTAGATTAGTATATCATCAAAAAATACTAGCACAAATTTTCTAAGGAAGGGTTTGAAAATGGAATTCATCAACCCTTGAAAATGTAGAAGGTGCATTGGTAAGGCCAAAAGGCATGACCAAAAATTCATAATGACCCTCATGAGTTCGAAATGCTGTTTTTGGAATATCTTCAGTCTTCATTCTAATTTGATGATATCCTGAATCAAGATCCAACTTGGTAAAATAAATTGCTCCATGTAATTCATCCAATAATTCATCAATCACAGGAATGGGAAATTTGTCTTTAATGGTGAGCTTATTGAGCTCCCTATAATCTGGACACATTCGCCATGATCCATCCTTCTTGTGTACCAAGATTACAGGAGCAGAGAAAGAACTTTAACTAGGTTGAATTATACCCGCCTCTAACATTTCTGCAATCATACGTTCAATTTCGCTCTTTTGGAAGTAAGGATATCTATAAGGCCTGATGTTTGGAGGAACACTTCCTGGAATCAAATGAATAGCATGATCATGGTCATGAATAGGTGGGAGTCCTTTGGGAGTTTCAAACACCTTGGAATGATTGTCCAAGACTTGTTGGAGATCTGCAGAAATAGATGATTTTGATGTTGGAACTTCTAGTGAGCATAATTGTGCAATTACACCTCATTGTTATTTCTTTAGAAGCTTTGTCATGACATTAGAGCTTATTATCTTTCCTGGCTTCCCTACAATACCCCGTAATTCGACTTCCTTTCCTTCTGAAAAAAATTTCAAGAAAAGTTCTTGAAAATTAAAAGCTACCGTCCCCAAATATTGTAACCATTGTATTCCTAGTACAACATCAGCACCTCCCATAGGAATGGAAAGCATTGGAATATTCAATACATATTCCCCCATGGTTAGCTTGATATTATGGCATTTTCCAGAGCAATTTATAGTTCCTCCATTTGCAACCATCACTTGACATTCTGGTGCCGGGTATAGGAAACAATTCAATTCCTTGGCTACCTTACAATGAATAAAATTATGGGTACTACCTGAATCAATCAAAACTATTACCTTTTTCTTCTTGATATCTCCTTCTATATTGAGAGTTTGAGGAGTGGTAATTCCCGCCAATGCATTACACGATATGGTCAGACTCATTTCTTCCTCTTCTAGGGTTGGTTCCTGGTGTATATCCTCTTCTTGTTCATTTTCTTCTTCCTCTTCACAATCTATGTAAAATAATTTCTTCTCAGCACACTTATGACCTTTAGTGTATTTGCTATCATAACTGTAGCAAAGCCCTTTTTCTCTTTTTTCTTCCAATTGTTGTGGTGTCAACCTTGTAGGTTGTGGAAATCTAGGAGTAGCAACACTTCCCTCTTTATAGAAGTGAGTGGCAGGCTTCCTTGTCGCCATAATTTTACATTCAATTTTTCTTGCCAACCTGAATGCCTTCTCCAATGAATCAGGTTCCAAAACGCGAACTTCATGTTGGATGTTATCCTTTAAAGTACCTATGAAGAGATCAATCCTGTGTTCCTCTGGAATATCAGTTACCCTTATATTCAATTTTTTGGAAGTCCTCAATGTGCTCCCCCACTAAACCCTTTTGTTTGAGATTTATCAATTGGCTAAAGAAGGTGTTGCTCTTTGTATCCTCATAATGTGCTATCATTTCCTCCGTAAAAATTGACCAAGTGACAATTTTTTTACGGGAGAAAAGCCATCGATACCATACAAATGTATTTTTCTCTAAATGTAAAGTTGCAATGCGTACCTTTTGTGTGTTTTGCACGTTATGGAGATCAAAATATTGCTCCATCTGTAGTATCCATGTTACAGGATCCTTTCCATCAAACTTCCTCATATCCATTTTTGGAATATGGCGGTTCTTCCCGCCAACATTAGAGTTTATGAAATCACCATTAACATTTATTTTGTTCTCATCATGAGTTTCCTCTACTATCTTTTCACCATTAGGAAACATTTCTTGTATCAACTTTGTCAAACCTTCCATGTCTGCTTTTAGATCATTCTTCATGTTTTCCATTTTCTCATCGATCTTAGCTTCCATGTAATCCATCTTAGATTCCATGCCAGCTTCCATGCCATCTATCTTAGATTCCATGCCATTCTTCAAACCATCCATCTTAGATTCCACGCCTTTCTTCAAACCATCCATCTTAGTTTCCACGCCTTTCTTCAAAACTTCCATGTCATTTTTTGTTGTTCTTTGCGAGAGTGAAATTTGTTGCACTTGCTCTTGTAATTTTGATATGTCATGTTGCCATTCTTCGTCTTCATGAGTCATAGTAGAGCCTTCTAAAGGCTTAATGGGTGTTGAATTATTTTTAGGGGACATTTTAGAATCCAATACTGATATCTATTCTACAATATGCCCTTGGAATCAATTCAACTTGATTCTTCAATAAAGACTATGAAATTCGAAAAAAAAACAAATACACACCTTTAACTTTCTTTGAGGAACTAGATATTGAAATTGAATTATTCTATAATTGTTAATCCTAAATATCTAAAATTCAAATTTCGTAGTAGCCCTCTAAAGATTATTTTCCCAAAATGCAACAAAGTCCGATCTCGATTTGGATTCTTCAAGGCAAAGTTAAGTCTAATCTCCCATAATGACCCAATTATGGACTAGTTCAGTAGAGCGAACTTGTACGACTTTCCACGTGTCATTGTTTCCTCCTTTGGCTCTGAAATTGATAGGAAAAAAACTATTATCTGTGTAATTGTGGGCACTTTTTACAGAATTCCAATCTGATGCCCAGAGAGAGAGCTATGAAGATTTTTCCACAGTCACCTCTTTGAGATGAAATTCAGAAGCCTGAAAATGACCTAGCTTCCACAGATCATATCTCCGAAAATATTGCGAACCAAGACATTAAATTTTGCGACAATGTTCCTCAATATTTTGGCTTCGAACTCTAAATTTTTTGGTTTCTGAACCTTCGTAGAAACAAATTTATAGTGAAAATACCATGATGACCTATTTAGGTTAAATTAAGGAGCCTGCAAAATGACCTAAATTCCACAGATTATATTTCTAAAATTATTGCTAACCAACCTATGAAAGTTTGTGATGATATTCCTCAGTATTTTGGCTTCACACATTAAACATTATAGCATCTGAACCTTTGTAGAAAAAAAATTATAGAAAAAATTCCATGATGACCTGTTTGGAGAAGCGAAACCCTAGAATCCAAAGCTCTGATACCAAATGTTGTGAAACCAGCTCCAAAAACAGAAGAAAAGAGGTATCAATGCCTTAGAAATAAGCCACTTCGAGGGGTAAACCTATAATACATTACATGAATGAACAATTCTTGGATGATACAAATTACAAAACCTCCTTTCTATATATAGGAGTCCATGGGGCCACAATGTAATCCTAGCCAACCTAACAATAATAATTTAAGGGCACAATAATAGCAATATGGGGGTTACAGGGGTACAATAATAACAACAAGGGGGTTACACTAACAACAATAAGGGACTATACTAGCAATATAGGGACCTAACATGCTGATTATATCATTCTTCTTGCAAAAATACATGACGATCTTGACAAGAAGCTCCAAATTATTCATGACTACTGCTCCAAGATGGCTATGACAGTTAATACTGATAAGACTAAAATCATGATCATTAAATCGAAAAATATCACCATTGGTTGTTTCCTGTATAATAACCAGAGCTTAGAGTAGGTTTATTCTTATAAGTATTTGGGAATTTACTTCCCTCGTCATCTCAACTAGAATTATAGCATTGATAAAATGATTATTAGGGGTTTGGAAGCCTATTATGAGCTAAAAAAAAATTCTAAGTTAGTCGATGTTTAAATTTGGAGTAAAAAGAGGTTCCTCTCTCATACCCTCATCACCCTTGTTGTCTTATACAGATGTGAAGTTTGGGGTTGTATTATATCTAGAGAGTCATGGAGGAATATTTAGATGATTGAAAAGAAATTCATCACCTACAACCTTAAGATCAAGGGAAATAATCCCTATCATATCCTCTTGATCGAATTTGGTTTGTCCCCCAATGAGAGTACAACTTATGTTTATATATATGATGTATAAGATGAAGCTTAACAACATGCAATAGAAAAGGCTCTCTAAAATTTCTTCTAACTGTAGTCCAAACCCTCACTTTCACCTCAAGCACGGGTGGCATAAGGATGCCCAGTTCTGGCTCAACCATTAGGGAATTAAGGAGGAGCTGAGTATGGGAAGAAAATATAATATCAAAAATAATATTACCTCCATGTTTAAGGGAAAGAAGTGGGAGGATTAAGAGCTGGAAGGTAAAAGGGAGATAAGATAATATAAGGAACTGATCAACCCCACCGTTAATAATCAGAATTATATCTCTGTGTTGTCGGGAAATTAGAAAAAGATGAGCATCACTAAGATAAGAGGTAATGTTAGGTCCCTATATTACTGGTATACTCCCTTATTGTTATTACTGTAACCCCCTTATTGTTATTATTATACCCCTGTAACCCCCATATTGTTATTATTGTGCCCTTACATTATTATTGTTAGGTCGGCTAGGATTACATTGTGGCCCCATGGACTCCTATATATAGAAGGTAGGTTTTGTCATTTGTATCATCCAAGAATTGTTCATTTATATAATGTATTGGAGGTTTCCCCCTCAAATTGGCTTATTTCTAAGGTGTTGATCTTTTTTTTCTTCTATTTTTGGAGTTGGTTTCATAATATTTGGTATCACAGCTTTGGATTCTAGGGTTTTGCTGCTCCAAATTGGTCACCATGGAATTTTCGCTATAAAGTTTTTTCTACGAAGGTTAAAAATATGAAATGTTTACAGAGTGAAGCCAAAATCCTGAGGAACATGTTGTGAAAGTTTCAGAACTTGGTTCGCAATATTTTCAGAGATATGATCTGTTGAAGTTAGGTTATTTTTATGCTCCTGAATTTTAGCTAAAACAGGTCATCGTGGAATTTTTGTTGTAACGTGTTTTCTACAAAGGATAAAAAGCTGAAATTTTTATAGAGTGAAGAAAAAATCCCATGGAACCTCCTGTAAAAATTTTAGATCTTGGTTCTAAATATTTGTGGAGATATGATATGTTGAAGTTATGGTTTTTTTAGGCTTCCAAAATTTCATCTCAAAGAGGTGACGGTGGGAAAATTGTCATAACTCTCTCTCTGAGCATCGGATGTAATTCTAGAAAAAGTGTCTGCAAATACACGAACTGTATTATCTTGTATATCAATTTTAAAGTTAGAGGAAATAGTGACACATGACATGTCCTACAACTTCGCTCTATTGAAGCAGTCCATAATTAGGTCATTGTGGGAGATTGGGCATAACATTGTCTTGAAGAATCCAAATCAGGTTAGACTTCTATCATTCGAGAGAATATTTAGAGTGCTACTACAAGGCTACATTTCAGATATTTAAGATCCAAAAACATAGAGATAATTCAATTTCAATATCGACCTCCTCAAAATCAAGAAAAAGGTGTGTATTTTTTTTACGAATTGCATAAGTTTTGTTTGAAGAATCAATTTGAATTAATTCCAAGGGCATATTGTAGAATAGATATCAGTATTGGGTTCTGAAATACCTCCTAAAAAGAATTCAACACCCATTAAGCCTTCAGAAGGCTCTACTATGGCTCATGAAGATGAAGAAATACAACATGACATATCAAAATTACAAGAGAAAGTGTACCAAATTTTGCTCTTGCAAATAGAAACAAAAAATGAAATGGATGTTTTGAAGAAAAGAATGCAAGCTACGATGGATGGTTTGAATAATTATATGGAAGAAAAAATGGATGGTTTGAAGAATAGTATGGAAGAAAAAATGAAAGGTTTGAAGGAAGGTTTGTCAAAGTTGATACAAGAAATGATTCCTAATGGTGAAAAGATGCATTTTCATGGACTCCTGAAGCAACTAAGGCCTTTGAACATCTTAAAGAGGAAATGTGCCTAGCACCAATCTTAGCTATGCCAAACTTCACAAAAACCTTTATTGTGGAATGTGATGCCTCAGGAAATGGAATTGCTATTTTTTTAATGCAAGAAGGAAGACCCATTTCTTTTCAAAGTCGTCCAAGAAAAGGAAAGTATTTACAAAAGGCTATTTATGAGAACGAAATGTTGGAAATACTACATTCACTAAAGAAATGGATACCTTACCTAATGGTAAGACACTTCAAGGTAAAAAATTATCATGATAGTGTTAAATTTTTTTTGGAAAAAAGCCTATCTTCAGAAGAGCAGAAAAAATGGGTCACAAAGATGTTGGGTTAAGACTTTGAAGACATCTACAAAAAAGGCAAGCTAAATGTTGTTGCAGATGCATTCTCAAGAAAGGATGAATAGGTGGAAGCATTTTTTTGTTCCATTTCTATTATCAAACCAGATTGGATAACCAAAGCAAGGGATGGATGGAAGCAGGACGAAGAAGTTTGGGCACTCATTCAAAAGTTGCAGCAAGATCCTAGTACATTTGATACATTTAGTTGGAAAAACGATTCCTTATGGTACAAAGATCGCTTATACATTTTGAAGAATTCTCAACTAAAACAAGAGATTCTTTTGGAATTGCACACTTCTCCTTTAAGAGGACACTTTGTATTTTTAAAAACTTACCAGAGGGTGAAGAAAGAATTTTTTTGGGATAGCCTTAAATCTGATATTCAAAATTTTGTGGGCAGAATTTTTGGTTTTCCAGTAGAATAACATTGAGACTATTAAGAGCCCAAGTCTTTCTACAACCTTTATCCATTCCAATTCAACGTTGGGAGGAGATTTTAATGGATTTTATCATAGGTTTACCTAAGTCCGAATGAAAGAGTGTCATCATGGTGGTAGTTGATAGAATTACCAAGTATGCACACTTTTGTGCATTATCTCATCCATTTAAAGGAAGTACAATTGTTACTGCATTTATGGAAATAATTTAAAAGCTACATGGAATCCCGAAGATTATTGTAAGTGACAGAGATCCCATTTTTACAGGAAATTTTTTGATGGAATTATTTTCTTGTTTGGGTACTCAAATAGCTCAGAGCTCATCTTATCATCCTCAATTTGATGGTCAAACAGAGATAGTGAATAAATGTTGGAAGGATGTCTTTGTTTTTTTGTATCAGATAAGCAAGCACAATGGGTCAAGTGGTTACCTCTCGTTGAATGGTGGTATAACACTTCCTTCCATACTGCAGCAAAAATGACCCCATTTATGGAACTTTATGGATATCATCCACCGTCCATCACATCTTCTTTCAGGGAAAAATCTAGGGTTCAAGCAGTGGAAGATCACATCAAGCATCAAAAATAATTTCTCCAACTCTCAAAGGATAACCTAAATTTGGCACAAAATTGAATGAAACAATAGGGAGATCAACATCGCAGTAAGAGAAGTTTAGATGTAGGAGACTGGCTATTTTTATGGCTACAACCATACAAACAAATGTCCCTCAAGCAATCTAAGAAGGATAATAAATTATCTCCAAAGTACTATGGTCCTTACCAGTTATTGCAAAATATTGGTACTATGGCATACAAATTGGAGCTTCCTTATTCTTCGCGAGTGCATCTAGTTTTCCATATTTCATGATTAAATAAGGTTATAGGGGACAAAATTCCAGTTCAAACAATATTGCTAGAACTTGATGAGGAAAGAAAAATCATATTGGAAGCTGAAGCAGTCATGGAAACAAGAACTTGAAAGCTACGAAATCAATAAATTTCAAAGTATATCATCAAATGGAGGAACCTACCCACTGAAGATTCTACATGGGAGGATGATAATGTTATATAGAGGCACCCAGAGCTACTAAAGAATTGAGAACAACAGTTTTTTGAAGGAGAGGAGCATGTTAGGTTCGTATATTACTAGTATAGTCCCTTATTGTTGTTAGTGTAACCCCCTTATTGTTATTGTTGTATTCCTGTAACCCCCATATTGTTATTATTGTGCCCTTACATTATTATTGTTAGGTCAGCTAGGATTACATTGTGGACCCATGGACTCCTATATATATAAGGGAGGTTTTTTCATTTGTATAATCCAATAATTGTTCATTTATGTAACGTATTCGAGGTTTCCATCGTGAAGTGGCTTATTTCTAAGGCGTTGATATCTCTTTTCTTCTATTTTTGGAGCTGGTTTCATAAAAACTAATTTCCATGAGCTTCGGAGTGAGACCTGACGATGGTATATCCGCAATACACCTTGGAATAATAGAATCTATCATATTTGTGATTCTAAGTAGGTGGAAGATGAAAAACACGTTCTTTTTTACTACCCCACTCTTACTATCATTTGCTCTGAATTCCCTACCATCTAACACACTTCCAATCTTCTTGACCTATTAATCCAACCCACCTATAACATGAATAAAAAATCCTTCTCATGTAACACTACTAATTTCCTTTTATGCAAAGGTTTTATGTGAAATACTTCTCACAAAAGATATTTATATCTTTTTGCATGACTGAAGCACCTCATGCACATAATCAATTCTAGTAGATCAAATATACTAGATAATTATTCATGTGCACTTAAGAAATACTCTTTTCAAGAGTCGAGTGTTTCTCTTTATAGTTTAATGTATATGCATCATGAGAACATACATGGTAACCTCTTAAAGAAAATAAGTTAATTCCTTTTGAAGAATTCTCAACATAATTTTTATGTCTATATGTACATAAATAATTATTTTTATCCAGTTGAAATATCAAATAGAAGCACTTTGTTTTACATTGTTTTCCCTGTTTTAGCCATCCACTTTGGACGTGGCTTGCGAACATATGGAAGCTAATTTCAGTAAAACAAAATAGGTTTTTTTTTGGAGCAAGCTTATTAAAAATAACCTCTCTCATTTTTTTCACAAGTGTGATGGTTTGGAATATTAGAATGAGTCGTTGCATCCCAAGTTTCGAGATTAAAATATTAAATAATTTCATGTTTTTGTCATGAAATTTGGACACAATTTCCAAAAAAATGGAAACATGCTTTGAAACACAACGTGATTTGGAATGCAATTTTTTCTAATGATTCTACATTTCTAAATAGCTTCCCCGCCTTCATACTTTCAGTTCATAACCATGCATTGCACTATGAGGTTAGGCTATTCAATTAGAATCATGGTTGATTCCTTTTCAAATCTATATTTTAGTATTGTTACCAACCTCATATCCCCCTTACCCCAAGAATGCCGCCACGCTATAGATTGAGTGGCTTATCTCTAGCTTGCTCATTATGTCGTTTTCCCCTACCTTCCAATATGCATATGCATATTATTTGATACATATACCTATCTAGTTTTTTTATTTCACACATGATAGGTAGGCATCAATGAAGAAATACATGGTCAGAACCAGTAGGGCCTTATGCAGATTGCATCGAATGAGAATTGCAATGACATAAACTAATAGTAGCAGGGATGTCATAGCATCATGAATTCTAGGAAAATCAGGGAATGTAGGAAAAACACTCCAATTCCTTATTAGGCTAAGGGAGGTCAAAGGAAAACATGCTAATCCTAGAATAAAAATCTATCTTATATGGCTGATCAATGATCACACACAACTGGAACTACCATAACTACTGAAATATGATCAGACGAAGTCAGTATGATACTAGAGTGATGTTGAACCAATCTATGACCAGAGAACTATTACAATAACCAATGAATACGTACAAAAACCATTTTTTTTTATACACAGTTCTAGATACACCTAAGAATAAACTACAAAAGTAAAAACCACAACTGGAAAAATATAAACCATAAAAATAACTCTATTTTCTAATGCCCAAGAAAATGCTTCGCTACTATGAAGAATGAGAACTATTCAACACCCTGTTATACAAAATAACTACTTACAAAAACAACTAGCCCATCCCAAACCCAGGTTCATGTACAATAAATTACTATCTCCTTTATTAGATTCATTAGGGAGAGACCTTATTTACTTCCCTTAGCAGATATAGATGTAAGAGTAACGTAAGAGATCTTCCATAAGAATATACCTTATTGAATTCCTGGTAGACATGGGCCACTAGACGTAAATAATAGAGCCTTTCATGCATAATATAGAGGCCTTTAGGCAAAAAAGGAACAAATGAAGGCCCTATCTGAACAAGGAACCAACTATAAATCTAAAAAGGTTGGGTTCAAATTTAATATGAACTTTGAATATGGTTGGTCAAACCAAGCATAGAAACATGATCCCAAGCATGAGATTCACGCTATTAAATTGTGTAAATCTGCATAGCAGATCCACATGGAGAGAAATTAGTTAGATAGATGAGAAGAGGAACACGTGGGAACAATGTATAAATCCGCACAAAAAATCCACATGGAGAGAACTTAGTTAGGTCGATGAGCAGAGGAAGATTGGTGAACACACCCAATTAACTAGTGTTTATGATGCCAATCGAAGTTCTTCCAAAGACTTGGGGATAAGCCACCCACACTCTGAAGAGAATGAGAAATATTCAACTCCCTATTATAAAAAATAACTATTTTTAAAAACAATGAGCCTACTGGAGTGAAAACATAACATATTAAAAACAATCCATTCTCACAACGAGCTTATAGGAGAAAAACACATCTTATAGGAGAAAAATAATCCTTAATCCTTTCTTTTTGTAATGTTAGCCTAATTCAAAATTTTGATGTTGGCTTAAAATACTTGCTAGAAAACAATCCTTGTTACTTTATTTTTGTAATTGGAGGCCAATGCAAAATTTTGACGCTGGTTTACAATACTTACTAACCAACATTGGTTCATTGCAAAAAAAAAATGTGATGCACATTCGTAATACTTAACTAATCACCAAAAAATTGTGATACAGGCTTGTAATACTCAACTAACCATGATTTTTTGACAAAGTGGCTATTTACATGAGCAGTTGTTACATGAACAGTTGTTTCAGGTATGATATACTACTCACCAAGAAGTTGTGGTTGACAAGGTGTTAATGTACACCAACAAGGTGGTCAACAATTTGTTAATGTAAACCAACAACTATTGTCATTGAAAAAAACAGTTGTTGCATGTGGAAAAAACTAGTGACAAGTGTAAACTAACATAGAAAAAAATAATAAAGAGAATTTCCTTCATATACATTAAATCAATGCTTTAAGTTTTGCAAGTTCTAGGAAATATATTGCAATACTTTGTTATTTACAGACTTTGGTTATGTTATTTGTAGACTTAGCATATCCGAGAAATTTTTTGTTCTTTGTCGAATGTGATTATAAAAAACTTGGGTTATGTACAATTAGGCTATGAAGACTCTACCTAGAGGGACGTGAGGGTTTAAATAAGAATTTTGTTTCAAAACATTAGTTAAATCTCACTAAACACAAAATGCCATAAAAAAATTTGGTTAAATTCTGCTAAGAATCTTCAGTCAATGCAAACTAATATAATTTCAATGACCATCGATCACTATTGTACCTGATTTTCCATAGTGAGGGATTAATCACACCCTCATGTGTTCACCAAACACTAATTGTCAACAACCCATGATACCACAAGAACATTTATTTACAACCTGTATATATAGGCTATGCAAAGTGAAATGATAAATATAACCAGACTAATGTCAAACACACTTTTACATTTTAGTTATAAATGTTGAGTACATGATAACAAAAAAAGAGTTTATCTATGTAAGAGAGGAAGTAATAATATAAATAATTATGATTAATAATTAAATAACCAGACTAATGTCAAACAAACTTTTACATTTTCGTTATAAATGTTGAGTACATGATTAAAAAAGAGAGTTTATATATGTAAGAGAGGAAGTAATAATATAAATAATTATGATTAATAATTATGATTAATAATTAAACCACGCTAAATTTGTCTTAACTCTGGATCTATCAAGGGTTGAGAGGAATCAAATCTCTTTATATGAAAACATCTTTGAGAGAGTAATATCTTGTTATTAAATATTGTTGTTGGGTAGGTCTAAAGTTAATATGGATCTAAATGGTTTAATTTTTTAATGTGATTGAGAGAGACTACGAATACTAAAATGTAACAACCCAATATGGGGGTATATCTCAGTCCTACTTAAAATTCAATTTAATTCAATATATATTTAAAATATAAAGAGACTCATGAACACTAAAAAAAGAGGTATAGAAAATAAAATAAAATATAAATAAACTAGAGGTATGGTACATTGATGAAACTTATTTTTATACTTTCTCCAAAGGTATGCTAAATAAATAAAATATAAATAAATCAAAGGTATGGTAAATAAATAAAACCTCTTTTTATATTGACTCCATAATCCTCTTTATATTTATTAACAATCAAAAAGAGGCTTTGTTTAGGTGAAGCCTATGAACAAAATACCGTGGGCCAAATTATTATAAATACCAAGAAAAAAAAATACATTATTAACATTAATATTAATATTATTATTATTATTATTATTATTATTATTATTATTATTATTATTATCCTTATTCTTATTATTATTATTATTATTAAATCTAATATTCATATTAATGTATTATGATATTAATATTATTAAAATTAATAAATTTGGATTAATAAAATATTAAATTTTGTATATTGTAATATATACTAATATATCATGATATATTTTAACTCTAAATATATATAGGAGGGAGGAACAAAGACATAGAGTGATAGAGGTGGAGATCTACGGAGAGTCACAAGGGAGAGATGGAGATAAAATGAAGGAGATAGGATAGAAAGAGTGAAGAGAGAGAGGGAGAGGAGTGAGAGACTTAGAGAAGGGTAAGAGAGCGAAATGGAGACATAAATCTGGAAGGGGAAAAGAGAGAAGGAGAGACAGAGGGAGATAGTGAGAAGATTGGAGGGTAGAGAGAGAGAGGTGGGGGGAGAAAGAGGGAGGAACTATTTCTAATAGTGAGAGGATTGGAGAGTAGAGTAGAGAGAGAGAGAGAGAGAGCGAGAGAGATGGGGGCAGAGAGAGGGAGGCATGATTTCTAATTCTATTTTTTTTTCACTAGATGCATTGATTTCACTGTAGATGATGATTTCAATAACTATTTGATTTACTGCATTAGATCCATAGATTTTCAGTGTAGATGTTGATTTCTAATATTATTTGATTGTTTGAGCTAGATGGGTTGATTTCATAATAGATGTTGATTTCTAATTAAATTTGATTGTTGGCACTAGATACATGGATTTTAGTGTAGATGTTGATTTCTAGGCTTATTTGATTTCTTGCATTAGATGCACTATATGAGTGTAGACGTGGATTTTAATCCTATTTGATCGGGTGCACTAGATGCATTGATTTCAGTGTAGATGTTGATTTCTTATCTCATTTGATTTCTTTCATTAGCTGCATTGATTTCAATGTAGACGTTTTTTTCTAATCCTATTTTATTTTCTAAAAAAAACAAAATATAAATAAACAAGTACATAAATGATACTTTTTGTATACTAGGAGAAACTTTTTTTTTGTATACTAGAGAAACAAGTACATAAATGAAACTTTTTTTTTTCTTTTTTCTTTTTTTTTGTGACTAGGAGAATCGGCAACTGCAGCGGTATGGTACTCGCGTTACACGGGGTCGAATCCCGCTAGCTACCCCTATACTCCTAGGAGGAACTGCTGAGCCCGCCACAACAGCCCCTCGGGTAAGACGGGATTTGAACTCATGACCTGCACCACGGCACGAATGCCTTAACAGAACGCTCACTTGGCACTAGACCAAACCCTGACGGGCGAAACTTTTTGTATACTTACTAAAGGTGTGGTAAATAAATAAAAGTATGTCAAATAGGATTATAAATCAAAATGTAATTATATAGAAAGCTTATGGGCAAAATACCATGGTAAATAAAAGAGATATGATAAATAAATAAAATATAAATAAATTAAATTTATGTTAAATAAATAAAACCTCATTTTCTATTTAGTCCATAATCCTCTTTATATTTACTAACACTCAAGAAAATGTTTTGTTTAGGTGAAGCCTAGGATCTAAATAGCATAGGCCAAATTATTATTAATACCATGGAAAAAAACATTATTAACCCTATTATTAATACTAAATTATTATTATTATTATTAAATCTAATATTCATATTAATGTGTTATAATATTAATATTATTAAATTTAATAAATTTTGATTAATACAACATTAAATTTTGCATATTACAATACATGTTGACTCTAGATATATATGGGAGGGAAGAACATAGACATAGAGTGATCGAGGTGGAGATATAGGGAGAGTGGAAAGGGAGAGATGGAGATAAACTGAAGGAGATGGGAGATAAGGAATGAAGAGAGAGAGGGAGAGGAGCGAGAGAGGTAGAGAAGGGTAAGAGAGGGAAAGGGAGACAGAAATATTGAAGGGGGAGAGAGAGAAGGAGAGACGAAGGGAGATAGTGAGAGGATTTGAGGGTAGAGAAAGACAAAGAAAGAGATGGGGGGAGAGAGAGGGAGGCATGATTTCTAATCCTATTTGATTTCTTGCACTAGATGCATTGATTTCACTATAGATGATGATTTCTATTCCTATTTGATAGCTTGCATTGGATGCATTGATTTTCAATGTAGATTTTTATTTCTAATATTATTTTATTTCTTACTCTAGATACATTTATTTTAGTGTAGATTCAAATCCTATTTTATTTTTTGCACTAGATGGGTTGATTTCAGCATATATTTTGATTTATAATTAAATTTCATTCTTTGCACTAGATGCATGTATTTTAATGTAGATGTTGATTTCTATGCTTAATTGTTTTCTTGCATTAGATGCACCTATTTGAGTGTAGATGTGGATTTATAATCCTATTTGATTGTGTGCACTACATGCATTGATTTCAATGTAGATGTTGATTTCTAATATCATTTCATTGTTGTCATTAGATGCATTGATTTCAATGTAGATGTTGTTTTCTAATCCTATTTGATTTTTTTCATTAGATGCATTAGATGTTAATGTTGAGGCTATAAATTATTAAAAATTTATATTTTCAAGATATATTTAGTAACACCTAGAGGGACACTATTACAAATTAGTTCACTCTAAAATTTTGCGATACCTAGAATGAAAATGAAATATATGTGCACAATGAGTCCTTGTGCAAAGTGCAAATTAATCCTTCACAAGATCGTCTCTCTTCTTCGTCGCCAACTAATTAATAATAGAAAATCAAATATATTCAAAATATATTTAAAATTTCTGATATAGTACAACAAAGTATTCAAATTATTTATAAGAAGAAAAGGTAAATTTTTAAAAATTTAAAACAAATAAAAATATCCTTGAAAGAGATGTGATAATTTTTTGGATGTAAATATTTTATAAATCTTGCAACTCATTGAAAAATTGAAAAATAATTTATTTCTTGACTTTGAAGAATAGATTATAGATAAAAAAGTCATCAAAATATTCTTGAAAGAAATAAATTATTTCAAAAATTAGCAAAGAAAAAAATTATTTCAAGAGTAATCTTGACCTAGTAAATTATTAAAACTATACTATTCACTGCATATATATATATATATATATATATATATATATATATATATATATATATATTGAATTTGGTAGAGACTTTCTATTTTATATTTATCAAAAAATCAAGTTGTTATATAATTAGTTATGCTTGCAATAGCCTCAACTTGCACGAAGGAAACCAGGTCTGTTGGCCACCTGAGGGAATTAAATGCCAACCAACATTGGTATTGTCTTTTCTTACTACTTGTTGCTAGAAATACTTTACTATGTCCATAATAACTACATTTTAAACAACAAAAATTAAAGCTTCTTGCAAAAAACATTTAAAGCTAGTAAACTTAAAATTCACCCATCAGAAGAATCTATTGGAGTCGGGTCCTTTGCAGTGAATCCTGGCATCTCAACTTGCTGCATCCCTTGGATTTGACATTCGATCCTCCCAAACCTTGCTTCATTAAGCAACTAAGATCTCGCAATTTCTCAGATATCCTTCTTAATTTGCTGAAATTATGACAACACTGATTGATTGCCTCCGGTTTCTTACATACCTGCCATGGCCTTTTCAAAGGCACATCTGAGTTCCCAATAAGTGTTTATAGATTGGTGGAACTGTGACACCCTTCCTCTAGTGCTTGCTGGGTCACAAATTAAATCCAAGGTTGCCTCCTATTGTTTGACATCTTCTTCATCCTTGGAAATTTTCCTTTCCCATCCATGAATGGTGTTATGGATTTGAACTAAGCTACCAAATTCATATAGGTCAATGATATTTTTCAAAAAATATTTATGGGTTTTCCTCCCATGCTTACTTGGGCCCTCATACTGGGTTGGTTTTTTTTGCTTGCCTTTGCCTGCTCCTTTACACTTCCCAGGTTTCCCTCTTGCCATGATAACTTGACAAAGTGATATTCCTGTAAGAATGTAAGAGATACCTGTATATGGAAGAATAAAATTAATACAGTAGTTCTCACAAACAATGGTGGAGTCCTTTACTCCAATAGCGTCAGGTGGAGACTCATTCTTTGCTGGGCTACCAGAATGGTGTTTGGTAAGAGTAACGATTACAAAGTCTTTGACAAAGACATTTTTACATATAAGAAAATCCAATTTTCCATTATAGAAAAACCTTGTTATTAAACACCAATTACAACTACCACAAGACTACAAACAGAGAAATAATTTGCAGCAGCATCCCAGATTACAGGTGGACCTATTTTGACAGAGGTTCAATTTATGCTTGAAAATGATGATGTACCTAATTTGAGACCCCATGAGATGTATTCTCATACAACTTAAACAGAGGAAAATTATACTAAAACCTTCCAAATTGCGACAGAGAATTTCCACAGAACCCTTCTTAAAACTATTGGAGAGGATTATTAATTTACAGGTCAAGCAGGACAGAGGGTTTCCCATACTGAGACCATACAAATTGACTGCATTGCAGAATTTAAAATCGTTGCAGAGATGGAAAACAGTTGGAATTTGAATTTTGAACGAAGCACGAAGCAGAAGATAGTTTCCTACGGGTGGGCTACGAAAACAAGGCTCAATTTCCTTATCATGCAAAATTCTCAACCCTTCATTTCCTTTTAAACCAGAATAATTAAGGAGTCGACCTGAATGAAAGAATAACCCAATAAAAAAACAAACCAATTTACATTCAATGTTACCATGACCTACATCTTCAAATATTACGACGGAGAATTGAAAAACGAAGGTAACAAAGGCCATTACATACTACTTAGCCAGATGATTTTGTTACTCCACTATTACCTCTGCTGCATCTGGAAATTCTTCAAACTAGCAATTGTAAACCTCCCTTCTATGTCTTCTTATCCTTCTCCACTCTTGGAATAGTTACCTGATCCTTTCTGATGTGTAATGGTGGTTAGCTGCTATTTCCTTAACTGCCATAACCTTGAAGCATGACAAGTACCTCACCTGCTATGGCTCATTTATTAACTATGATGGATGGTCAGGTGCACACCCCACTGTGACACCGACCTCCTGTCATGTATTCCATTGTGGAACCCCGCTCGGGGGTTATTGGCCATGTCTTTATCTCTTTCTAGGATAACATGTAAGGACTGTATCTCCACATTCCATGCCAGATGGTGTTGATTTATGTCAAGTTGTCTTCCTTCATTCTTGCAACCTCAGTTGGCTAAGTAATCTGCAACCTCATTCCCTCCTCTGCTTTGACGGAAATGCAAAGTCATATAACCAATTTTCATTTTAGCCTGCATTACTAAGCCTTGCTTTACATCCATTGATTTCACTTCATTTTTCGTGGAAAATCCTACCTCTAATGCAAACAATGTGCAAACTAAGCCTTGAGAGTTCCTAAATAATCCCCCTATTCCTGCTTGCCCTGGGTTTCCTTTAGAAGCTCCATCATAATTTAATCTCATAAATCCCGCTTGTGGGAACTGAAATCTGTCTGAAGGGTTTTTCCTTCAGGGTTTGAATTTCCATAGTGATTTTGCTAGCATTTCTGGTTTTAAGTTGAGCCTAGCCAAAACCCTACTCTCATAACAAGTCACCTTCCAATCTTTGTCTGCCCAATGCTCTAATAATATTGTTTCTTGAATATTTTCCATTATCACCTTCCATACCTGGGTTACTCCCTTCTCTTCTAATCTAAAAATTTGTTGGTTTCCTTCTTTCCATATTCCCCATAGAAGAAATCTCATTTACAACTTCCAGGATCGATTCAATACTTCACTTATATATCCCCATTTTCGCCATTGCCTAATAGTCCCATTGATACTTGCCATATCTCTATCTATTTGTTGAAAGATCCCAAGATATATTTAGTAATACCTATTAAGAATTAATTATTTGTGAGAATTTTTATACCTAAATTAAATGAAATGGATGTGTAGTATCAATCCTCGTGCAAACTATTGAAAAATTTGTCTTTTTTTCTTCATCTCCAACTAATTATTAATATATATTTACATACACATATAAAAATATAACACAAAAATTGCAACATTCACAAACACTAGTATCTAAATCCAAACATGTAAACACACAAACCACTAAAAGCATCCAAATAAAAATGTATAACCATTTAGGGCAAACAACATAGAGTAAATTTAGAAAGAGAATGATATGGTCATGCTAAGCAGAGAAAAGATAATGTGAATTTTGAAGTTAATATCACATACGTACATAATAATGATCATCTAAAAAAGGGGGATTGTTTCCGTCAAACCACCTTAGATCCATCTAATACCCATGGGTGGAGAGGGATCAAATCCCTCTACGTACAAACCTTTCTTGAAGTTCTACACTCCAAAAAAAAGGTTTCCACCTCAAGGGATTTGATCCCTCTTGGCCCATGATAAATCAAGTGTTAGATAAATCTTTTCATAACTAGACACATGGAACGTAGTTTTAGATACTTTAAATTGAAATAAATGCCAACAATGAACAACGTGTATGATTACTTTGACATGGCTAGTGAAACTAGTTGAATCAAACTTTTCACATGTTTACGTTTAATATGTTTGAAAACATTCGATCCCATCTTTAAAAAATTTACACATGAAGTGAGATTTTTATTATCTTACAAATTCAATTACTACAAAAGAAAATAATTTAACACAGATTATATTTGAATTCAAGTGAGAAACATAACAACTACTCTTTTTAACCACACAAACTAAACTTAATTGGCAACATTTTATGGAAAAGTATTGAAAAAGGCTAAACATTTTATGTTTTCGATATTTCTAATTTTCGATAGCTAAAATCACTAAGAAAATTTTTTATTCAAATTACAATTTTAAACCATAAACAACACCCCAAAAACCTAAAACCTAATTAACAAATTTTTCTTCTGATTTTCGCAGAATTTTTTTATATAAACCAAAAACCTAACCCAAAAAAAAATTCAGAGATTCAATTTTTTTTTAATCTTTATTACTTCAATCCAATTATTCATTGGATTGTTGACTCTGTCTCACCACCTAGCCTATATAAATGACCTCTTCTCCATTCTACCGACCACCATTCTTCATTCTCATTGTTGGAATATTGAAAATTCCAGAACAAACAATGGAGAGAGTAAACTCCCCTCTTCAACACAGAGAAATTAAAAATTTTCACTCACAGGACAGAGTTTCAACACTATAAAACAAACTTATATTCCTCCTAAAAAAAACTATTACAATGTCTCCCTCTATGGAGAGGGATTTACAAAATGTGACTTCTTCAAACACACAGTGCACAGGACTTCATTGTCTCTCAAACAAAATAAAACTGTCTCTGTGGAAATAACACTGATGTGTATTTCTTCACGCACTGTTGTGCTGCTTACAAAATAAAACAAATAACATTTCTATACGACAGGAACTCGGGCCTTTTCTTTTTATATGTCGCGCACTTTGAAAAACAATACAAACTATATAAACTTTAAAACAAATCTAATTAAAAGACTGTTGGGGGCCCACATTACAATGCGCTTTGAACGCATGATCAAAAAACATTTAACTCCATTGTATAACTGCATTGAGTCTGCGATTACAATAAAACAAATGCACCGCATGAAATCTCCAATTGTGATTGCAAACCGGATGTGATTACCAAATTTTAAATCCGCCAGAATATAACCACCGGGTCCGAGCTGATAACAAAAACATGCGATCACAATAAAAGTTGTAATTGCAATTTGAAAGATGGACACGATGGCCAAGTAAACCCTACCATATAAAACACGTCGGGTCCGGATGTGAAGCGCTGTACGATCGGGCCTGGTTCAAAGGAAGTTCTGATTGCGATCGGGGAACGGACGCGATCAAACAAATAAACGTGCCATAATAAAAGATTGGGTCTGCCAGGGTTAATGCAATCAGGGCATAAAACAAAACTTCCCTCATCCAATCTTTGTGATTGAATGATTGAATGCCGCGTGGTCTTGTGGACCCACGCGCCTCGGCTGACGGTGGAGGGCGATTGTAACATGGTTTTGATTGCGATTTGTGTGTTCATTGCATCGGGCCGTAAACAAAAAAGGCCGTGATGTATTATATGGAAAACGTTCCGCTTGTAGAACTTCGACACATCAACAAGACACTGTTCCTCCTGGGGACCACGGGGTTTAAAACTAAACGCCCGCGTACACAGAAAATATCTATTTGACTGTGTATATAAAAAAAAGGTACTCTGTTTTTCCAAAAATAGAGACCGTCCCTGAACAAATAAAAAGTCTGTTTTGCAAAATAAGAGACTGCATTGATCAAAACAAAACTTGAACTAACTATTCAGCAAAATTAGAAAGCGGCTGGGATTACATAAACCTGGAGAATAAAATAGAAAGCGGCTCTGCACAGCCACTGTTGAAAGTAACATTTCAACACTCCCCCTTACTTTCAACTGCTGGGTTATCAGTCATACCCAAGCATTTTCTCAAAAATTGGAAACTATTCTGTCCCAATGGCTTGGTCAGAATGTCTGCAAATTGCTCCTGAGTTCTACAGTGTTCCAAAATAATTTCACCATTGCTTACCAATTCTCTGATGTAATGAAATTTTGTGTCAATGTGTTTCATCCTCTTGTGAAACACATAATTCTTAGATAATGCAATAGCTGAGCTATTTTCACAAAAAATCATTGTTCCTTTTGTCTTCTCTTGACACAAAATCCTTAACATCCTCCTCATCCAAATTGATTGACACGCTGCTGCTGTAACTGCCACATATTCTGCCTCTGCTGTAGATAACGCTAAAATAGGCTGCTTTTTAGAAGCCCATGAAATGGCTCATGAACCCATGTGAAAAACATAACCGGAAGTGCTCTTCCAATCATCTACACTTCCAGCCCAATCACTGTCAGTGTATCCAACTAAATCTGAACATTCTGAAGCAGTATATAAAATACCAAACCTTTTAGTACCTTTAACATACCTCAGAATTCTCTTCGCTGCCTGCCAATGTGCATCCTTTGGCTTCTCCATGAATCTGGAAATTAAACTAACAGCATGTATTATGTCCGTCCTACTTGCAGTCAAATACATGAGGCTACCAACTATGATCTTGTAAAAGCTAGGATCAAAATCCTTGTTGTTGCCCTCTCTGCTGAGTTTTAATCCCATCACTGTGGGAGTGATTGCTGCTTTTTTTTCCTGCATATTAAATCTTTCAAGCACTTCATTAACATATTTTTCTTGTGAGATAAAATTCCCATTTTCATCTTGTTCTACTTCTATTCCTAGGAAGTATCTCAACAAACCCATGTCAGCCATTTCAAATTCTTCTTTCATGACTGTTTTAAAATTTTCAATAAGGTAATCATCGTTACCTGTGAAAATAACATCATCAACATATAAAACTACAAGCAACATTTTACCATATTTTTCTTTGATGTAGAGAGTGGGTTCTCCCTCAGACTTTTCAAATCCATTTTCCAGTAGATAGGAGTCTATTCTACTGTACCACGCTCTTGGTGCTTGCTTCAACCCATAAAGAGCTTTCTTCAACTTGCACACTTTCTGCTCTTGACCTTTCTTTTCATAGTCGAGAGGTTGTTCAATGTAAACCTCTTCCATTAACACTCCGTTTAGGAATACTGACTTCACGTCCATTTGGTAAACTTTCCACTTGTTTTTTGCTGCTATGGATAGCACTGCTCTCATGGTTTCCATTCTAGCAACCGGTGCGAAAGTTTCCTCATAATATATCTCATGCTTCTGCTTATAACCTTTGACAACAAGCCTTGCCTTGTGTCTCTCTATTTTTCCTTCAGCATTACGCTTGGTCTTGTAGACCCATTTAACTCCAATGACATCCTTACCTTTTGGGAGTTCAACCAAATCCCAAGCCTTGTTTATTTCTATGGCATTAATCTCCTCATCCATAGCTTCTATCCATTTCTTATCCTTGATAGCTTCTTCGAAATGAACAGGATCATCAACATGACAATATAAAGAAAACAAAGAATTGATACCTTCATTTTCTGCCTCTTGTGCATAAATGTCATTCAAATTTCTGAAATTCTTACCTCTTTCACTAGGTGTAAAAATGCCTGAGGAAGCACTTGAATTTCCTCCTTGTGGTGTGCTTGGAGAAGCACTTTCATTTATCCTCAAGGGTGTGCTTTACCGCTCTTGTGTTGGTGCTCCTGTTTGGGGATGTATTTCATCCAATTCATCATCATTTTCATCATGAGATAAACAGTGTTTAACATTCACTGTTTTCTCTATGTTTCCATCCCAAACTTCTTCTCCAATGAACTGAACATCTATGCTCACAATAAATTTCTTGGTGGATGGGTTATACAACCTATAAGCCTTGGATTCCTCACTGTATCCAATGAAAATACATTTCTCCCCCTCGCTGTCCAACTTCTTCCTTAGCTGATCCAAAATGTGTGCGTAAGACACACATCCAAAAACCTTCATATGTGTGACACTTTGCTTTGTGCCACTCCATGCCTCTTCCGGCACTTTGTTTATCACTAATTTTTTAGGGAACGTATTCACAATGTACGCTGCACAATGTACAGTTTCATCCCAATAATCATTAGGCAAATGCTTTGCCTTTAACATACTCCTTACCATGTCCATTATGGTTCTATTCTTCCTTTCGGCTACACCATTTTGATGCGGAGTATATCTAGTTGTAAACTGCTTATGAATACCATTTTCTATACAAAAACGTAGAAAATATTTAGAGATATACTCACCTCCTCTATTAGTCCTTAGGACTTTGATGTGCAGCCCACTTTGCTTCTCAACAAGTGCTTTGAAATTGTAGAACCTTTCGAACACTTTACTTTTGTTTTTCAAAAAGTAAACCTAACATTTTCTTGTAAAATCATCTATGAATGTTAACATGTAGTGGCTACTAGCAAGTGATGGAGTTTGCATCGGTTCACACAAATCTGAGTGGATAATCTGTAAGGGTGCCTTTGCCCTTATGCTTTTCCCAGAAGGAAAAATTTCTCTGTGTTGTTTCCCCAAGATACAACCTTCATAAAGGATTTCCGGTTTCTCTATCAATGGTAAACCTCTTACCATTTCTTTTCTGTTCAACAAATTAAGACCTCCAAGGTTGAGATGTCCAAATCTCAAGTGCGACAACCAATTTTCATCTTTTGGCTCGCTTTGGATAGCCTCTTTTGCCATTGTTGCTATCTTTTATTCACTTTTCAGATCTGCTCTCATTCTAAGAGGGAACATCCTGTTTCTTGTCATCTTCACTTCAACAATACATTGTTTACTGGGTGGTTTGTCCATGATGGTACAAACATCATCCTCAAAAAATACATTGTACCCCTTTTGAACAAGCTGTCCAATACTTAAGAGGTTACACTTCATTCCTGGAACATAATAGACATCTGCTATGGATTTCTTTGCACCTTTTCTTGTCAAAACATTTACATTCCCTTTTCCCATAACAAAAACTTTTCTATCAGTTCCTAGTGTGACTTTTGACTTCACACTTTCATCTAACATAGAAAACATTGCTAAGTTTCCTGTCATATGGTTACTGCAACCGGAGTCTAGGAACCATAAATCCTCACTTCTTTCTTCAGCCATATTACAAGCTAAAAACAAATTATTTTGGCTGATATTTTCCTTAGTGAAATTTGCACTAGTTCTACTTCCCATATCATGCTGCTTATTTCTACATTCATTAGCATAATGACCATATTTTTTACAATAGTGACATTGGACATTGGATTTATCATACCTTTGTCCTTGAACATTCTGCTGACCACTTTGCTGGCTGCTGCCTTGGCCTTGATGCTGATTTGGATTGTTTCCCCTTCCTTGAGCATTTGCTGGACTGTTCCTTCCACCTCTATTTTGGCTTCTGCCTCTTCCTCTTTTGTTTCCTCTACCTTTCCCTCTTCCTCTTCCAAAATACATTTGGGTCTTAAAGGCATGCTCCAGATATGAGTTTTCACTCCTACCCAATCTCTGCTCATGAGTCATCATTGATGCATGTAGCTCATCCACTGTGAACTTTGTGAGATCCTTAGTCTCTTCTATGGTGGTGACAATCACATAGAATCTTGAGGGTAGACTCCTCAAGAGTTTTTCCACAATCCTCTTATCTTCAAGAGTCTCTTCATGAGATCTTATTTGTGTGAACATTCCAATCACATGAGTGAAGAATGAGTCAATAGTATCTGACTCTTTCATACAGAGATTTTCAACGTCTCTCCTCAGCAACTAAATTTTTGTTGTCTTCACTTTTTCCATGCCTTGATAGGCTGTCTTGAGAGTTTCCCATGCTTCTCTGGATCTCTTGGCTGCTGCTATCCTTGGAAACACACTCTCGTGCACTGCTTGATACAATAAGAAGAGAGCCTTGGAGTCTTTCTTCCTATTTCTCTTCAACACCTCTCTTTCTGCCTGAGTTAAATCTTCAAACTCTTCTTCATTTTTTGGCTCTTCAAAGCCATACTTAATAAATTCCCATAAGTCTTGGGAGACAAATAAATCTCTCATACTTATTGACCAATAGTCATAATTTTTCCCATTAAAAATTGGGAGATGGATATTTCCCATACCCATACCAGTGCTGGCTCTAGCCATTCTGCACTCTTAACTATGATTCAAAAAAACTTGACTGTGTGTTTAAAATTAACTGACTGTTCTGTAATAGTAACACTAAAACTGTATAGAGAAATACCTTTGGATTATTTCTGGCTGATTCTTCACTCTGCTGGAGAAGGCTGCTGCAACAAAGAACTCCTTCCTTTAGCTTCTTTGATCTTCAAAGAGCCTAGACTAGCTCTGATACCATGTTGGAATATTGAAAATTCCATAACAAACAATGGAGAGAGTAAAATCCCCTCTTCAACACAGAGAAATTAAAAATTTTCACTCACAGGGCAGAGTTTCAACACTGTAAAACAAACTTCTATTCCTCCTAAAAAAAACTGTTACAATGTCTTCCTCTATGGAGAGGGATTTACAAAATGTGACTGCTTCAAACACACAGTGCACAAGACTTCATTGTTTCTCAAACAAAATAAAACTGTCTCTATGGAAATAACACTGCTGTGTATTTCTTCACGCACTGTTGTGCTGCTTACAAAATAAAACAAATAACATTTCTATATGACAGGCTCTCGGGCCTTTTCTCTTTATATGCTGCACACTTTGAAACAAAATACAAACTATATGAACTTTAAAACAAATCTAATTGAAAGATTGTCGGGGGCCCACATTACAATGCGCTTTGAACGCGCGATCAAAAAACATTTAACTCCATTGTATAATTGCATCGAGTCTATGATTACAATAAAACAAATGAACCACATAAAATCTCTGATTGCGAATGCAAACCGAGGATGCAATGACCAAGGTTTAAATCCGCCATAATATAACCATCAGGTTCGGGCTCATAACAAAAACACGCGATCACAATTTGAAAGATGAACACGATGGCCAAGTAAACCCTACCATATAAAACACGTCGGGTCTGGATGTGAAGCGTTGTGCGATCGGGCCTGGTTCAAAGGAAGTTCCGATTGTGATCGGGGAACGGACGTGATCAAACAAATAAACTCGCCATAATAAAAGATCGAGTCCGCCAAGGTTAATGCAATCAGGGCATAAAACAAAACTTCCCCAATCCATTCTTTAAAATTGAATGATTGACTGCCGTGTGGTCTTGTGGACCCACGGGCCTCGGCTGATGGTGGAGGGCGATTGTAACATGGTTTTGATTGCGATGTGTGTGTTCATCGCATCGGGCCGTAAACAAAAAGGGTTGTGATGTATTATATGGAAAATGTTCTACTTGTGGAACTTCGACACATCAACAAGACATTGTTCCTCTTGGGGACCACGGGGTTTAAAACTAAACACCCGCGTACATAGAAAACATCTATTTGACTGTGTATATAAAAAAAGGTACTCTGTTTTTCCAAAAACAGAGACTGTCCTTGAACAAATAAAAAGTCTGTTTTTCAAAATAAGAGACTACATTGATCAAAACAAAATCTGAACTGACTGTTCAGCAAAATTAGAAAGCGGCTAGGAGTACATAAACCTGGAGAAGAAAATAGAAAGCGGCTTTGCATAGCCACTGTCATTCGCCTGCATCTAGTGGTGTCGAATTCCAGCGTGCAAAAATACCAAGAAACTTGTAATGGATGGTGTTTCACCAGCATGCCAAGTCCATGGCTCCGACCCTTCCAGAAGAATCGATGTATTGGGTGAGGGATGGTATTTCACCAAATCCCAAATTGAAGAATCTAGCCCTTCTAGAAATCGACGCAGAGAAAGAGGATTGCATCAGGAAATCCTACTGCTCTTTTATCAAACCCCTGGGCATGAAATTATGGCTACCCCAGGTGACCATCGCAACAACAACCATACTGTGCCGCCGATTCTATCTCCAACAATCTCACACCAAAAATGACACATACACAATCGCAACCAGCTGTGTGCCCCTTGCCAACAAACTCTGTCAAGGGCGACGCAAAATATTCGAGGAACTGACTGTGAAAGCCATCCATGAAAACGGGAACCCCAAATTCTTCCAGCAGATGCAACACTTAGTGTTGAAGGGAGAATTGAGTGTTCTCACAACACTCAATTTCGATCTCAAGATCGAAACACCCTATTAACACCTCACATCTACTATCAAGAAGTTCCAAGCTGAACAATTGCATTCGGAGTTTGCACAGGTTTCTTGGAACTTTGTGAAAGATGGACTGATGACGACGGTGTGCCAAGTCGTTGGTGCCGCTTTCTATCTCGCAGTTAGGTGTCTCCGGGTCCAGTTGCCATCGGATACAGAGAACACATGGTGGCTTGATTTCGAGACCTCTATACCTCAACTTGAAGATATTTGCCATCAACTGCTGGATTTTTATGGAACGAGAAGCTTTCCCACCCCAAGACTCTCACCAAATGCTCCTTAGAGTTGGAAAAGCTCATCGGTGGCAATATCAATCCATGTTACGCACATGCAAGTACGATTTCAAGCACCTCCATTGATTCGAGGTGGGGAGGTTCACATGCTGCAATCAATGCTGTTGAATATTCCTAGGCTGAAAGATTTGGAGCAATTTAGTGATTACAAAAAAATGTTTTTTCATTCCCCTCCAATGAATGCCAACATTTTCTGAATGAATGTTATATTAATTGGAACCTTGCATATTTCTTTTATGCTTTACTATTTATGTTTTGGTTTAGGGGAAAGCTATAGCTATTAACTATGTTTTGGTTAAGTAGAGTAGAAATTTATAGCTATTAACTATGTTAACTATGTTTTAACTATGTTAATTATGTTAACTATGTTAATTAGATATCATTTTTTGATATCTAATATAATGCATTGCAGAAAATCCTTATACTTAAAAAGTTATAGTTATTGACCATTCTAGATATATTTGACAATAAATTTTGGGTATTTTGATTTATATGAAAAAAAAAAAAAAAAAAAATTGGTATAAACCTAGAAATACAATTTTTAAAATTGAAATCAAATACTTTGAATTTTTTTTTTTCAATATTCATAAATTTCTTGTTTTATTTTAAACGGTAGTTAAGTACTTTGACTTCTTTCTTTCAATATTCATATTTTATTTTCAATATTCATAAATTGTTTATTTTATTTTAGACCATGGTTAAGTAATTTGACTTTGTAAGATTAATACATTATTTCGGAAACAGATGGCTTGATCCATTATTAGAACAAATATCAAATGTGTCCACCACCATGTTTGAATAGGTATTGACAATGAAAACGTGATATCGGTTTTTGTGATTATTTTGTGGCTATTAACTTTTTCTCCATATTTCACGGTTATTCACTTTTATATGGGAAATACAATCTGATGTATAATTTATATTATTATTATTTCCTTAAATTGTAATTTGGAAAAAAAATAATGATTATTTTATATATATATATATATTAAATTGTTATAACAATTTTTTTACTCAGTAAAGGTTAATTTAAATTTTACAATTTTTATTGAAATTTTTATTTATATATAAATTGTAATTAAAATATGGTATTAATTAAAATTGGTATACTTCTTAATCTTGGGTTTGAAAATTGTTCTTTTCTCCTATATACTTCACAGAAAACTCTCATTTCGTTTGGAGTCTGCTCTACCTAGATACGTCAAGCCCTTCGTTTGTAGTTCCACAGTTGCTCACTATTTTTGTCATTCCACAACCCTTTGACTATGAGATCTAACTCTTGTTTGGAACTGTGTCCATGCAAGTACAAGATTCTATTGGTTTTGGTGTTGCTTCAATTGTCTATCTCCACTCTGTATCAAAGAAATGGGTCTCACTCGCTTTCATGCCTCGTGTCACAGGTACTAGGTAGCCTCCAAAACTTATCTAACGTTAGTGTGACAACATGTGTTTTGTTAGTCTTTACATTCTAGGTGTAGATATGTTCTGGAGTTTAAGAGGATTCTCTTGTAATGTTGATTAAGGGTTCATTAGCTCGAACCGGAGCTACGTCTCTTATGACAAGAGTCTTCTATTAAGTTTACGCTTTGACTTTTAACTCGGTTAATTGAAAGAGGAATTCCCAATAACTGTACTCTTGACAGTCCAAATATATTTCTTGGGTTCGTGTTAAATTTTTAAGATGTCAATTGTAAGGTTGCACTGAACATTTGTGCCTTTGTTTCCATGTGTAAATATCTGAGAAAGTTTGTAACCTCTATTTTTCAGTAATTGTTATGAAATGTTTCTTCCAGTTGTATGTGTTATATTTGATGAATGAATATTGATTCTTGGGTCATCGATTATGTTATTTTTTTCGTTGTATGATTATAGTTTTGTTTAATCTTTACTGTAAATTTTATCAACATAAGGGCTATCCGAACCGACCTAATCCTGTACGTGTATAGTCTATTTTGTTAGGGAACTATCGTCTCGGATTTCAGAGTTTCTCCCACTCTGGTACTGGGTTAAATATTTCCCATATTACCCTTTAGATATTTCACTTTTCATGTTGTTTATGTATTAATTTATGGCTTGTCTATCACTCAGATATTTTACTCTTCGAATGCTATTCTTCATCATTTAGTTTTTAGCTATCTGTTCTACTATATAAATTTTTACATGTTCTATAGAGAGATTATATTGTGCAAAGAAAAATATTATGTGTAATGAAAAATTATACTGTATGAAGAAAATTATACTACATAATGAAAAGGAGTTTTCTTTCCATGCATATTCATCTCTACATATCAATCATTGTAATAAGGTAGCTTAACTATACAAACATTATTATATTCCAGGATAGCTAGTATTTGAAGGTCACACACTATTTTTCTTTTAGGAATAATAAAATTTATTCAACATATTTGAAACTTCAAAGTAAACAGGGATTTTTAGAGAAACATTAATCTCAGCAAAGGTATTCAAATAAATAATTTCTTAAAATACCCTAGGATAATGGTACCAACATGCCCTTCTAGAAAACTTAGCAAAAATTAGTGGATTTACTTATCTGAAATCGACTGATGTTGTCATCCCTAACGTGGATGAGAAAATTACGTCCTCACCCCCTCGTGCTCCACACCTGAGTCAGGTAGGTTGATACAGAACTCAGAAGAGATCGCAGGACTCCAGTCTAATCTACTTCCCCAAAGAATTTAGGATTGCTGAGAGTATTTCCACCAGTATCTACCAACTTGGGAAATTCACGCTCTCTCCTCTTTTCCTTCACTTAGCCTCTAATAGAACAGAAATCGTCATCCTCAAAGGGATGTTGCTTTATCCATAGAGGAAGGGTAACTAACTAAACTTTTTCTGTTTCACCACTTCTCAGTTGGAATCCTTTTTACCATCAGCCTTTTTCACTTTATGGAACCACCTCCATAACTAAATTTTCATTTTCCTTAAATCCAAAACACAATTAATTTATTTTTGTCAACCAATTTCTAATAAAGAAATAAATGTCTTAATTTATTTAAAAACAAATTACATAACAAATAATTTGGCGTTTAAACTAGTTGTCACAACTTCCCCCCTGGAAGTAAACACCATCCTTAGTGTTTCACTCCACTTCAGCAAACAACTTTGATTATTCCTCCCGAACAAACCCTTCATCTTCCCGGGTAGCCTCATCCGAGCTGAAGTGCTTCTATTGCACTTTAACCTGGGTGATGGCTCGCCTCCAGAGCGTGATTTCTCTTCGATCGAGTATAGGCTGAGTTATGACCAAGAACTAGCCGTTTGACTCGACCTACAGTGAGCAAAAGTCTGAGTTAATTTCTCGCATAGTTTAGTAATTCTAGTTAGGATTAATCTTAACCTACCTGAATACTTTGCAAGTGGATTACATGCTTTGAGTCATGTACATATCGCTTTAATAGAGATACATGAAACACATTGTGCACCCAAATATGGCTAGGTAAGGCTAATCCGTACGCCATCGGTCCCACCCTTTCGAATATCTCGAAGGGCCCACAAACCCTAGGGGCTAGCTTGGCACAAGAGGTCCACCGTAGCGTGCTCCTTTTTTATTTTATTCATACGTACACATGGTCAACTACTCGAAATTCACTATAAGTTCTTTTCTTATCTGCATATATTTTCTTCCGATCTTGAGCCGCCTTCAAATTTTTCCTGATTTTTCTTACTTCCAATTCCATCTCAGCTAACATTTCTGGTCCTAGCATGAGCTTGGTTTTAGAACTACTCCAATTGATAAGTGTATGACATTGTCAACAATACAAGGCTTCGAAGGGACTCATTTTCAGAGATTCTTGGTGACCATTGTTGTACGAAAATTCCACCAAATGTAAATATTCTTCCCAATTTGTTAGTTGTTGCATTACGTACATACATAACATATCCTCCATGCAGTCAAAATATTTCTCTCATAAAAATGTCTGCAATCTATACTATTTTATACATGGATTTTACTGGTATAAAATGTGTTGCCTTGGTCAATCGATTGATAACCACCATAATGGAGTCATTATGTTTTTTATTTTTATTTTGGAAAACCCGTGATGAAGTCTAAAGATAATCCTGCTGATCAGTCATTTCCACCTTAACTTGTAGACACTGCAGACACTTGTTCAAATATTCAGTAATGTCATTTCACATATCGAGCTAGGAATAATTCTTTTTCATTACTTTTATCATTTTCTAATATCCTCGATGTCCTGAATAATTACTTCGGTGGTATTCGTTCAAAATCATCTCCTTCAAGTCCATTCGATTTGGAACATACATTCTTTACTTGAAGGTTAGAAATTGATCCTCACTATTTCCATAATCGAAAGAGTTTCATTTCCTTTTGGCCTTCTCTGCTTGCAGCCATATCAATTGGTATTCAGGATCCTTCTTAGCTTCTATTTTTATTTGATCCAAAAATTTTCTTTCAATCTGGTTGTAGTAATGTTCATAAAATCCATGCAAATTTCTACTTAAGGCATCTACCACCCTATTTTCCTTACCTTTCACATGTTGCATATCAATGTCAAACTTTCTTAGAAAAGCATTCCTGTCAGAATTGAAATCACCTTGCTTGAAGTAGCTAGTTAGGCTACTATGATCATTTTTTAACACAACCCTCTTTCCCAACAAATAATGCCTCCACACTCAAATCACATGCACTACCGCTGTTAGCTCTATATTGTAATATGAGTATCATTCTTCATGTTCTTTTAACTTCCAGAGATTAATATGCAACCATTCTTCCTTCTTAGGACAAGATTGCCCCAACTCCTTCTTTACATGCATCCATAAAGACATCAAATTCTTCGTTGGGATGAGCTACCCTCGACACTGGAGCTATAGTCAACAAGATTTCTAACTTTTCAAAACTGGTTTGACATTATTTAGTCCACCTAAATACTTTTCCCTTCCTTTGTAAGGAGGTAATTAGAAAATAAATCTTTGAGAATCCTTCAATGAAACATTGGTAATAACCGGCTAATCCCATAAAAGATCAGATGTCTGCCACATTTTGGGGTACCCGCCATTCCATAATTGTCTTGATTTTATCTGGATCAACTACTATTCCCTCAGCTAAAAAAACATGGCCTAGGTATTGGATCTCCTCCTTGAAAAAGTCACATTTGCTGAATTTACCATACAATTGATTTTTCCGTAACATCTCCAGTACTATTCTCAAGTGTTCCTTATGCTCTTCTCAATTCTTCAAGTAGATTATGATATAGTCAATAAGTATTAGCAAAAAAATATCCAAAAAGGGTTTAAATATACCATGCATCAGCCTCATAAACGTTGTTGGTACATTAGTCAACCGAAATGGTAGTACCACAAATTCATAATGCCCATACCTGGTACGGAAATTTTTCTTATGGATATCTTCATCCTTGATCTGGATATGGTGATAACTTGATCTCAATTCTATATTTGAAAATACAGTGGCCCCAATTACCTAATCGAACAGGTCATCAATCCGAGGTAATGGATATTTATTTTTGATGGTCAATTTATTAGGTTGTTGATAGTCCATGCACATTCACATGGTTCTATCTTTTTTCTTCACAAATAGCAGGGGTGCTCCCCAAGGGGACAGACTTGGTCGAATATAGACCTTATCCAACAATTCTTGTAACTTCATATTTAGCTCAGTCAATTCTGGTACACTCATTCGGTAAGGTGCCCTTGAAATCGGTGATGCTCCTAGCACCAATTCAATAGTAAAATCAATGTCCCTTCTTGGTGGTAAACCCAGTACATCTTTTGGAAATATTTCCATGAAATATTTCACTATAGGTATGTTTTCCATCATCAGAGTCTTTTCCTTAGAATTAGTGAAACCTAGTTTAATGGTGTATAACTGACATCCCTTCCTCATACACTTACTCATCTGAGAGGTTGTAATGGGACGCAGTTGTAAAGGCTTCTTGATTCCTTGTATCTCCCTACGTGTTCCATCATGAATTATGTAATACAATCTTCTCTTTACAATCCACCAGGGTCTAGTGATTTTCCAACCAATCCATCCCTAATAGCACATCATAAGATCCCAAAGGAAAAATATTCAGATCTACGTTTAACTGTTGTTCGCCAATTTCCAATGTATAGTTAGGAATTTTTGCATAGAATTTCCTCTTTGTTTTAGTGGCTAGTTGTACCAGCCATGGAATTTTGAATTTCTGGCTTTGTAATTTACATATTTCTACTAATTTGGGATCCATATAACTTAAATTTTTACCTAGGTCAACCAAAACAGAAATAGGTTGCGAAAGTAGCTTACCTTCCAACTCAATCATTGTTGGTTGGTAATTTGCCTGGAGATATTCTAATGCTGCATTAATTCTAGGTATTCTTCGGGCCACATCTCCCATGGTGGAAGCTTCCTGTAGATTATCGACTATTTTGTTTCTTCCCTACTACAAACGATTTCTATAATAGTGTGCCTCACCACACCCCCAACATTGTAGGGGTAGTTTCAAATTTTATCCTTGCTCGAGCTTATTGGAAGCTTCTGTGGGCTTATCTTTTGTAGGCCACTGAGTTCTTTGGTGGATTCTTCCAAACTCTTTATTCACTAAAATTCTTGCAGAAGCCTTCAAATTGCTGGTTCTAGCATTTCTAAAACCTAAACTACTCTTCTGTCTTTTGTTGGGCAGCCAATTTTTTTCCCATCTCTCCTTTTTCTTTAGCTTGCTGTTAACACATTATTTATTTTTGGATTGCCTCATCCATGGTACTTGGATTCATGAATTCAATTTATTCTTTCATATGAGTGGGTAAATTAGTTAGGAAATGCTAAACCTTGGGTTTTTCGTCCCTTAAGTAAGGAACATATCTAAGTATGGAAGTGAACTTGGTTATGTATTCATCCATCGTCATCTGGCCTAATTTAAAATCGTGAAATTATCTGGACTTCTCATCATAAAATCATTTATTTAGGTACTTTTCCTTGAAATATTGTTGAAATACATCCCATGTCACATCCTGATCTTCTATGTTGCAAACATTCTTAACTTCCTCACACCACAAAGTGGCCTTTTCTCTCAACTAATAGATGGATAGCTTAGCGTTAATATTGTTGTTATATTCATAAACTTGAAAGTACTTATTCATAATTATCAGCCATGCTTCAGCCGCCTCTTTCACCTATCCATCAAACGTGGGTGGTTTTATCTTCCAGAACTCACCTTGCAGTTCCATTTTCTATTTCTTAACTTCTTTTTGTTCTAACACATTACCCAACTCAACCTCATTGTAGTGTCTATTTTGGTTACTTTGCTGGGAATGAATTTTTTCCATTCTATCGGTGGTTTGAGCTTTTTTTTGCCATTCATTTTCCTCCTGCATGTCTCTATCAAGACTTAATTGCATCATCCCCTGATTCTGTTTATCTGAAAGACTCTTATGTACCCTTTCTTACTCTTGCATTAAGTGCTTGTTGTCCGTTCTAACCCAGACCATCTTCTATTATAGCTTCTGCACTGTGCTTAACATAATACTCGTCTCGTGCTATTTTTCCTCTAGCATTATGTTGGTTTCTAGTGTTGTTCTACACTCAGCTGAATCCACATCTTAGGGTTTAGTTCTGAATGTGGTTGGGGTGTGGGTTCCCCATGTGCTGGAGTATTGGCTGCGTTGTCCCCCTTCTCATATCGCCTTTTACTGTTTTATTTTTTGTGCTCTCTCTATGCATCATTTCACACAATTGTTATATTAAGTGACCCTTAGGGTCCCAGCATGTGAACACTACTCTGATACCAATTTTAGCATCTAAATAATCATCTCATAAAAAAAATTATTTAACCATGTTCTCCACGGTAAATATTAAATATACTCGCTCCTCAAACTATACTATATTCTTTAACTTTTCTTGACATAACATATTTTTTATTGTGTTAAGTTTCTTGAATTTATGTTAACACAATTACGGGTAACATGTAAATATAGTACTTCATATTGAATGCTCCTAGTTTACCTCATTATTGCGCACAAGATTATATGATTTTGGCCTCCCAAGGAATTCGATGATTTAATGCATATCTGGAATATATCGTTTCTCACATACAATGATTAGAAATTTTGGTTGAAAATAATATAATAATGCATATTTTTTGTACCACCTCATCAATTGAATTTTATGGTTGTGACACCTGTTTTACTTTCCCATCGTCGGATTCATCGGGAGATCTACAGTTGCTAGAGGTACTCGATGGATTAGGGTGACCAACCCTGCCCAAACCCTAACTGTTTGGCTCATTTGTGTGGAGGTTTGATGCGGGGTTGCTGCTCTGCAACCCAGTCGGAGCTTTAGACCTCCGGTCATGATTTCCATCTTCCTATGGCGATGGTGAAGGTGAGTCTAATAGGTTTTCTTGGATTATTATGTACGGAAACAACTGTGGCGACTTGTAGTCATCACCACTTGTTGGTTTGGTTTTCCATTTTCAGAACCTCTTTTGAATGAACAGGCTTCCCTTCAGGTGGTAGCTCGTTTGTTTTCGGTTCATTTTTCAAAAGTTGTCTCATCTCTTTCTTAAGCATCGTTCAATAGGTGACTACAAGGTTTTCTCTGCGCTATGCCTCCTCCATCGTTCTATTGGTTGGCATTTCTTTTGCATCATGTATGCTTTCAACGTTATTTCCGTTTTCATGTTTTTTTCTTTTATCTTATACTTCCTCCTAATCTCTGGTTTGAAAATTGTTCCTTTCTCCTCTATACTCCGCAGAAAACCCTCATTTCACTGAGAGTCTGCTCTACCTACGTACATCAAGCCCTTCATTTCTAGTTCCACATTTGCTCACTATTTTTTTCATTCCACAATCCTTTGACCATGACATCCAAATATTGTTTGGAACTATGTCTGTGTAGGTATAGGCTTCTATTGGTTTCTATTTTGGTTCGATTCTCTGTCTCCACTATGTATCAACGACAAGGGTTTCACCTGTTTTCGTGCCTCCTGTCACAAGTACTGGGTAGCTACCAAAAATTCTCTACGGTTAGTGCTACGACATGTGTTTCATTAGTATTTACATTCTAAGTGCAGATATGTTCTAGAGTTTAAGAGGCTTCTCTTGTAATGTTGATTAAGGGTTCATTGGCTTGAACTGGGGCTACGTCTCTTATGGAAATAGTCTTCTATAATGTTTACACTTTGATTTTTAACTCGGTTAATTGAAAGAGGAATTCCCGATAACTATACTCTTGACAACCCAAATATATTTCTTGGGTTCCTGTTAAATTTTTAAGCTATCATTCATAAGGTTGCACCAAACATTTGCGCCTCTATTTCCATGTGTAAATATCTGAGAAAGGTTGTAACCTTTTTTTTCCAGTATTTGTTATGAAATGGTTCTTCCAGTTGTATGCGTTATATTTTATGAACGAATCATGATTCTTGGGTCATCGATTATCTTATTTGTTCACCCGTATGATAGCAATTTTGTTTACTCTTTACTAAAATTTTATCAAGATATGGGTTGTCCAGACCGGCCTAATCATGCTTGTGTATAGTCTATTTTGTTAAGGAACTATCATCCTAGATTTCGATGTTTCTCCCACTCTGGTGCTGGGTTAAATATTTCCCATATTACCCTTTACATATTAACCTTTTCATGTTTTTTAATTATTACTTGATGGCTTATCTATCACTCTGAGATTTTACTCTTCGAATGTTATTCTTCATCATTTCGTTTTCAGTTATTTGTTCTAGTGTATAAAGTTTTACATGTTGTATAGAGATATTATACTATGTAACGAAAAATATTCTGTGTAACGAAAAATTATACTATATGAAGAAAATTATACTCCATAATGAAAAGGAGTTGTCTTTCCATGCATATTCATCTCTGCATAACAATCATTGAATTAAGGTAGCTTAACTACACATACATTCTTATATTCTAGGATAACTAATATTCAAAGGTCACACAATAGTTTTTATTTCATAATAATAACATTTATTCAAAAATTTGAAACTTCACAGTAAACATGGATTTTCAGAGAAACATTAATCTCAGCCAAGGTATTCAAATAAATAATATCTTAAAATACCCTAGGATAATGGTACCAACATGCCCTTCTGTAAAAATTAGCAAAACTCAACGGATTTACTTATCAGAAATTGACTGATGTTGTCCTCCCTAACGTGGATTATGAAATTACATCCTCAACCCCACCCCCCTTATTGAGATTCAACAAGATGATGAGCTTAGTGAAAAGAGTCACCTTCACTAAGTGGGCCTGCAGGCTATTTTTGGCGCAAGTCTATTTTTAGACTATGTCTATTTTTAGACATGGTGATCATATTTCAGAAGTTGCAGGATGCTATTTATGGATGGTTGATCAAGTTGGAAAAATAGATGAAATTATATTTTTAGAATATTGGGCGAAGTCTATTAATAGATCGCTGATCTAAAAATAGATGCATGTTGATTATTATTAGCTCTTAATAATACTCAAACACTAAACAACAACTTATTCTCTTGGAGCACTTTGTTTCAGTGCACAAATGTGGCACATCAGTGGACTGATGGAATTATGCAATTCCCAAGGGTTTACTGGAGCTAATTCATGGAGGACTCAGTTATAACTCAAGTGGCAGAGTTATGACACAGTTGGAAGAGTAGTTATGGAGTTGTATTCAGTTTAACTTAGTTAGACTCAGTTGAGCTAGTTGTATCTAGTTTAACTGAATGATACACTAGTGATAGTGGAGTGAATTAATTAGTTAATTAATTCACAAATAATAACTCATTAATAAACTAAACAATACAACAGTTAACTACAGTGCATGGCAGTTTCAGTGGAGACCCAGTGGAGAGATAAGTGAAAGGGAAATATAGACTATCTGTTGTGACTATAATGATGCATTTATTGCATCACACACACATTGGATTTCTTGCGCAGTCAAGGAGAGAGTAACTCGAATTCATTCAAAGCTATTCTTCAGCATGGATTTCACAGTGAAGGTAGGCTAGTAGGGGGAAAAGATCGATGCATGGATTTGCAAATTTTTCCTGATTAGTGTGTGACGATTGATTGTACTGAGAGCTTGATGTACTAAACTTTGTATGAGATTGTCATATGATCTCCATGATACATAATATATGATAGTTGGGGTTTTTAGCTTCAGGCTTTCCCATTAAACAATTGTGTTATGTGCGATTTTATTTATTTATGCTTTACATGTGTGTGCAATTAATTTTCTGCAAAATATTAACAAGGGGAATGATTCAATATTTTGCATGAAGTTAAATAGTGTGAGATCAGGTGAATCTAGGACATATGCATGCTTAATGTATATATTTTCTACATGGTATCATAGGATTGTTAATTCTTGAAGATTTCAATTGTGAAGTATAGGTGAGTTTGTGCTGGTGGACAATTCGAATTTGCTACAGAAGATTCTTGGTCTAGAAGTTGAGTATACACTTAAATGGCTTTCAATGGGTTGCGATTGGAGTATGCCATTGATGGGAGCTTGAATTACGTAGCCTGGAAGGACAGGATGGAGGCATTTCTTGAGGATAATGGGCTGAACGATTTCATTGATAGTGATGTTCCTAAGCCGGGATCTAGCGATGTTGCATTACTTGACGGATGGCAAAAGAAGATAGCAAAGACGAGAAGAATTCTTTTGGAAGGTGTGAGGGACCATATTGTGTCCAGCCTTCATGGGAAAGCCACTCCATTCTTAATTTGGAAGGCTTTGACAGATTTTTTCTAAAGCAGAAGCGACCAGAGGAAGTTGGTGCTTAAAGACAAGCTCAGAAAAATAAAAATGGAGAAGGGCGACAATATTCCAAAATACCTCATGAAGTTTGTCCACTGCAAGGATGAACTGGGAAGTGTGGGGGTTACTGTTGATGATGAAGACTTGTTGAGATTGGCTCTCCTTGGGCTTCCGAAGAGTTGGAATAGCTACGAAGACTCTGTCAATGAATAGGAGAAACTGCTGGGATGGGAGCGACTTTGGTCTGATCTTGTGCAAGAGGAGACAAGGCGGGGTACCAAGGATGGATATTCATCGAAGAATGAAGATGAAGAGAATTGCATTTGGATACCAAATCAAGGAAAGGGAAGGGGAAGAAATTTCCTTCTAAATCCAAAGCTAAAGGTAAGAAGCAGGATTTGTCGAAAGTGAAGTGTTTTCACTGTCACAAACATGGGCATTTCACCACTAACTGCCCACAGAAGAAGAATAATAAGAAGGATGTTAGAGCTGTAGCTAGAGAGGACTTAGCCTCACAATTTGAACTTGATTTCTCTTTTATCGCATGCTTTGTTTCAAGCTGTATCAGATTGGTGTGGTATCTTGATAGTGGTGTGTCTTTCCATATGACGAGAGACAAAGAGTTGTTTAGTGACTTGGAGGAGAAGGACCTACAGATGCATATAGAGATGGGCGACGATGGTCAGTACAGTGTGACTGGCATTGGGACCATTACCTTTGAGAGGGTGTCTAGTAATCCATTCTTGTTGAAGAATGTTATGCATGTTTTAGGTCAGAAGAAGAACTTGGTCTCAATCACAATGATGGAAGACAAGGGTTATGATGTTGTTTTTAGTGAGGGAAAAGCCTTCCTTCGACATAAAACAACGGGTCAAATGAAGAAGATAGGGGTTCAAATTAATAATCTCTACAAGCTAGAGGTAGATGACTACGCTGAAATGGTGGGCAAAGCAGAAGAAGTGGTGAGCCGGGATGAGGGCGAATTATGGCACAGGAGTTTGGGCCATCTTCACCATGGCACTTTGAAGATTTTGCTGCAGATTTCTACTAGAATTCCCAAGGGTACTCTTGCCCAGTAAAATCAGTGCAAGGGATGTACTATGGGTAAGTTTGTGAAGACCACCTTTCATGAGAAGGAGAACCATGCTTCGGTGATCCTGGAGAAAATTCACATAGACGTGTGTGGACCTTTCTCAGTTGCTTCAACAAAAAAACATAGTTATTATGTTATATTTGTTGATGAATATTCTCGTAGATGCTGTATCTTCTTCATGAAGAAGAAGAGTGAAACGTTCTCAAAGTTCTATGAGTTCAAGGCATTGATGGAGAAGGATTCGGGGAAGCAAGTGAAAGCTCTACGAAGTGATAATGGTGGTGAATACATCTCAGGTGAATTCAAAGAATTTTGTAGCTAAGAAGGAATTCGAAGAGAACTCATGGCGCCTCATAACCAACAGCAGAATGGGGTCACAGAGAGAAATAGCAAAACTATCGTGGGTGATGCATCAGCGATGCCGCGTGACCAGGGCCTACCGATGCACTTGTGGGTGGAAGCATGCAACACTGCAATTTATGTGCAAAACCATTGTCCTCATAGAGTACTTGGCATGGGTACACCCAAAGAAGCTTTTACTAGTAAGAAGCCTGATATTTATTGTTTGAATATTTTTGGCTCACCTATTTACATTCATGTGACAAAGGATGCCAGGAAGAAGCTGAAGTCGACTGCAGAAGTTGGGATATTTGTGGGGTACACAAAAACAACCCATAATTATCATGTGTATAACAACTTATTCTCTTGGAGCACTTTGTTTTAGTGCATAGATGTCACACATTAGTGGAATGAGGGAATTAAACAATTACCAAGGGTTTATTGGAGCTAATGGATGGAGGACTCGGTTAGAACTCATGTGGCAGAGTTATGACACAGTTGGAAGAGTATTTATGGAGTTGTATTCAATTTAACTCAGTTAGACTCAGTTGAGCTAGTTGTATCTATTCTAACTGAATGAAACACTAGTGAGAGTGGAGTGAATTAATTAGTTAATTAATTCACAAATAATAACTCATTAATTAGTTTGCTGGCATTGGTCTACACCCAGCTGAATCCACATCTCATGATTCATTTCTGACTGTGGTAGGGGTGTGAGTTCCCCTAGGTGTTTGGGTATTGGCTTCATTTTCCCCCTTCTCATATCGCCTTCTACTGCGTTATTTTTTGTGCTCTCTCTGTGCATCATTACACACAATTGTTATATTAAGTGACCCTTAGGATCCCAGCATGCGAACACTGCTTTGATACCACTTGTAACATCTAACCAATCTTCTGATAAAAAAAAATTATTTAACAATGTTCTCCACGATAAATATTAAATTTACTTGCTCCTCAAACTACTATATTCTTTAACTTTTCTTGACATAACATATTTTTTATTATTTTAAGGTTCTTGACTTTATTTTAAGACAATTATGGGTAACATATAAATATAGTACTTCATATTTATTTCACCTAGTTTACATCATTATTGCGCACAAGATCATATTCTTTTGCCCTCCCGAGGAATTCAATGATTTAATGTGTATATGGGATATATGTTTTCTCACATATAGTGATTAGCAATTTTGGTTTAAAATAATGTAATTGTGCAGATTTATTCTACCGCCTCATCAATTGAATTTTACATTTGTGACACCTATTTTACTTTCTCACCGTTTGATTCACGAGAAGATCTAGGATTGTCAGAGTTACTCGATGGATTAGGGTGATCAACCCTACCTAAAGCCTAACTGTTTGGCTCATTCGCGTGGAGTTTTTCTACGGGGTTGCTGCTCTATGACCCGGTCACAGCTTTTGACCTCCGGTTATGATTTCTGTCTTTCTATGGAAATGGTGAAGGTGAGTCTTACAAGTTTTCTTGGTGGTGACTTGCAGTCATACCACCGCTTGTTGGTTTGGTTATCCATATTCAAAACCTCATTTGAGTGCACAAGCTTCCCTACAGGTGGTAGCTTGTTTGTTTCTGATCCATTTTTTAGAATTTGTATCATATCTTTCTTACGCATCATTCAATAGGTGACTTCGAGGCTTTTTGTGTGCTATGCCTCCTCCATAATTCTAACAGTTGGCATTCTTGTTGCAGCAGGTATGTTTTCAACAATATTTCATTTTTCATGTTTTATTTTTTTAACTTATACTTCCTCCTAATATCAGTTTTGAAAACTGTTCCTTTATCCTGTATACTCAGTAGAAAACCCTCATTACCCTTGGATTCTGTTGTACTCAGGTACGTCAATCCCTTTGTTTCTAGTTCCACAGTTGCTCACTGTTTTTGTCATTCGACAACCCTTTGACTATGAGATCTAACTCTTGTTTGGAACTATGTCTGTGTAGGTAAAAGCTTCTATTGGTTTTGGTTTTGGTTGAATTCTCTGTCTCCACTATGTATCAAAGATAAGGGTCTCATCCACTTTCGTGCCTCCTGTCACGGGTATTGGGTAGCCTCCAAAACTTCTCTAAGGTTAGCGCAGCGACATGTGTTTCATTAGTCTTTACATTCTAGGTGCAGATATGGTCTGGAGTTTAATAGGTTGCTCTTGTAATGTTGATTAAGGGTTCATTGGCCTGAACTGGGGCTAAGTCTCTTATGGAAAGAGTCTTCTATTAAATTTTTTCTTTGATTTTAAACTTGGTTAATTGAAAGAGGAATTCTAGATAACTGTACTCTTGACAGCCTAGCTATATTTCTTGGATTCCTATTAAATTTTTAATCTATCACTCGTAAGGTTGCATTGAAAATTTGTGCCTCTGTTTCCATCTATAAATATCTAAGAAAGGTTGTAACCTTTGTTTTCTAGTAATTGTTATGAAATGTTTCTTCCAATTGTATGTGTTATATTTGATGAATGAATCTTGATTCTTGGCTCATCAATTATGTTATTTGTTCCAATGTATGATTACAATTTCATTTAATCTTTACTGTAAAAATTTCCAAGATAGGGGTTATTCGGACATGCCTAATCATGTTCGTGTATATTCTATTTTGTTAGGGAAATATCATCTCAGATTTTGGGGTTTCTCCAACTCTGGTACAGGGCTAAATATTTCCCATATTACCCTTTACATATTTACCTTTTCATGTTGTATATGTAGTACTTATGGCTTGTCTACCACTCAGAAATTTTACTCTCCGAATGATGTTCTTCATCATTTCATTTTCAGCTATCTGTTCTACTATATAAATGTTTACATGCTATATAGAGAGATTATACTGTGCAAAGAAAAATATTCTGTGTAACGAAAAATTATAATTTATGAAGAAAATTATACTGCATAATGAAAAGGACTTGTCTTTCCATGCATATTCATCTATGCATATCAATCATTGAACTAAGGTAGCTTAACTACACAAGCATTCTTATATTCCAGGATAACTAGTATCCGAAGGTCACATAGTAGTTTTTCTTTCAGGAATAATAACATTTATTCAACAGATTTGAAACTTCACAACAAACAGGGATTTTTAGAGAAACGTTAGTCTCAGGCAAGGTATTCAAATAAATAATTTCTTAAAATACCCTTAGACAATGGTATGAACATGCCGTTCTGTAAAACTCAGCAAAAATTAGTGGATTTTTTTATCTGAAATCGAATGATGTTTTCCTCCCTACTGTGGATGATGCAATTACATCCTCACCCCCCGGCCCCTCCCTGTGCTCCACACCTGAGTCAAGTAGGGTGATACAGTACTTGGAAGAGATCTCGAGACTCCAGTCCAATCTACTTCATGAAAGAATTCAAGATTTCTAAGTGTATTTCCACTAGTCTCTACTAGCTCAGAAAACTCATGCTTTCTCCTCTTTTCCTTCACTTAGCCTCCAACATATCAGAACCCCTCTTCCTCATAGGGATGCGTCTTTATCCATAGAGGAAGGGTAACTACCTGAACTGTTTTTGTTGCACCACTTCTCAGTTGGAATCCTTTTTACCATAAGTCTTTTTCACTTTATGGAACCACCTCCATAACTAAATTTTAATTTACCTTAAATCCGAAACACAATTAATTTATGTTTTTTAAATAAATGTATTAGTTTCTTTATAAACAAATTACATGACAAATAATTTGCTATTTAAAGCAGCTGTCACAATCACATAGCGGAAATAATCACTTCAAGGGCTTGCACCCTGTAACCATGACTTCCTAGGAGGTCACCCATCCCAGATCGCCTCTCAATCAAGCGCCCTTAACTAATGATTTTTTCCCACAAGCAATCCCACTTAGTTCTCTACCCCATTTGAAAAAACCTTAGCAATTATTGTGCCTCATGAACCATTAAAGTAGAGCTCCCTTCACTCTTTTGTATTTAAGTATTGACGGGTTTCGCTAGTGCATTATAGTAGATATCACTTTTTGGGATTCAAATGCATTAAGTAAGTCATTCAAATATATATTTATATATTTAAGTTCAAATAACCAATTTTTTTAGTAAGTGAAAAATAAATTTAAATTTGATAATATATATATATATGGTATTGAATCAAAATAGTCACCTAGTAGGATAGTATAATGATATATTTTTTAAGCCAATTATAATCTCACAACTTTACAATTGTCTTAATTCTTAATATCCATTAGTGTTATGTTCAATATTTAATAGTTTTTTAAATATGTTTTATTGTTTTTTTTACCATGTTAATTGACACGTATTTGAAGGTGTTTTTCCAAAAAACCTATAGATATAGACAAAATTTAAACTGCATAGCAAACTCATTGTTAAGGAATAGTTGCTAGAGATTTCTCATTAGGACTTTTGCATCCAAATTGACACCTTTATTTTTTGTAGCATATTTGCTCAATGTCAACTTATGAAAGAAGGCAATAGTATAGAAAGCTTATTGACTATATCAATAATACTTAACAACTTGCAATGTTTAGAAAAAATCTATGAACAAGGTGTTGGAAAACCAACTAAGAATATACGAATACCATCAAAACTTTAGTGTTTTTTTTCTTCCAAAAGGAAACGCTTACATACTCCATATGTAGCTACCCAATTGTTTTTCTAGTTACCTAAAATCAACTATATTCAATTTTATCTTTCCATCAAAGTTGAGAATAACCCCTCTCACTTCTACTACCTCATTATTAACATACTTTTGATAATAATGTGATCACATGATTTTGAACATTTAATGTAAATTCATTTATTAATAAATTTTGTTAAAGATCCAATTAAAATTATAAAAATTGTAGTTTTGATTTGATTTCGAAAAAAAAATAACCATTTTTCCATTTCTAAATATTTTTTCTAGTTAATTATAATTTAATTAATATATTCACAAAGCTTCTCCCTCACCATTTCATAGTGTGCCTAATGGTTAAGAAAATGGGTTTCCTCCTAAGAGGTCATAGGTTCAAAACGAAAGGGGCCTAGAGTGTGTATCCCTTCGTAGACTTAATAGTCAGTAAAACGATTGTTATATTAATTGAAATAGGGGATTTGGTCTCAATTTGTTTTGGAGATATATTTTGAAAATGTATTAGAGGGACATAGGTGATACTTCTAGCCCTAGGGTGGGTCTAGATCCTAAGGGAAGATACTAACATCTACCTTCCTAGGTTGTAAATGAAATTCAATGTGAGGAAGATGACCTACCTTTTTCTGGGTTTTGATCTTTCGTCGAAGCTTCTTGATATTTCATTCTTATCAAGCTCGATACATGTTGCTACCAACGTCTGATTACCTGTATAGACAGTTAAGACACCATGACAAGCGTAAAAGCACGACAAACATAAAATAATTACAACCTATCTAACAGATCAAGGAATGCTAGAAATCTCATTATAAATGTAAACAAGAGTGGAAGATACACATCAGTTGCATTTTCTTATGATAAAGACAACGAGAGTTTACAACCAAGCCTTGATGTTGACGTTCTCCTTCGGTAGGTCCGTATCCAAGCACGTTTGCAACATCCTCATATAGAAAGGTCCAAGATCTCATTGTGTTCCTAACACAGAAAAGCAATCACACTGTGCTCTATTCTCTAGAAGCTATAATTTCTTCTCCTCTCTATGATTGATGCTTATAACAAGCTAACTAAGTTAGTAGAGGTGAAGGAGGTCTCCTTATATAAAAATGGAGGAGGAGGATATGGGCCCTCAAATAATGGGAAAGAAGCTTATCCTTTGGATTAGTTCCAATTTTATGGGAACAAGAAGCCGAAAGGGGAATTCCTTGGCCATATCCTCAAAAAAAAAACTTCCAACTCT